>JAUESF010000019.1:8834755-8851281 GCA_032274765.1 Malacoctenus tetranemus | reverse complement strand
CTCTTTTTACCAGGCACATTTAGAAACGATTTGCATTGAGAAAGACTTCTTGGTCAAATAACACACACGGTCGGATGAGATTGGACAAAAAACACATTTATTTGCAGTACTAAATCATCCCATCTCAGCCAGTCTTCATAGGATCTCTTGACCCATCTGAGGACATGTCATTGGGAGACATCTAGTCCAGCTGCACACAAAGAAAAGAAGAACGGATCATTAGTAAAGGGACACAGCATGAAAATCCAGGGTTACAATGGCGACATCTGAGGTGTGACGAAAGCACTTGGATTCACAGTAGTCTTGGAATTCAGTCTCTGACATCCAAACAATGACAATCATGCAAGATAGTAGCATACTACCCAAGTTACATGAACACTGTAGCAAGCACAGTTTAATAGACAATGTATTGCCCTAAATGGAGGACGCTTACCTTGACGAAGCCGATGTCTTTAGCATACTGCCTGAAGCACTGGCGGCACATGTTGAGCCCGTATTTACGGATCAAGCCGTGTCTGTTCGAGCACACTCGGCTGGAAGAAAACAACACGTCATTGTAAAATTTGCCATTGATTCATAGAAAACTTGATATCAACGTACAGGAGTCTATCAGCTCCAGACTTGTTAGCTTTGTCGCAACCCGGCTATCAGTGACCACCGGTAAGCTGACAAATACAAACTTTGGAGCGATATGATGCATCCAATATGTGTGATAATTTCCCCGAGGTCTTTAAATGTGAGATTATCTGCGTTAAAGCCAGTGAAACACGGTGGCGCATTGAGACACACCGACGAGTACACTGGGTCCAATCATGCTAATGCCATTGAAGCATTTAGCCGCTTCCTACACCGCCATATTAGCTCGTGCTCGGCGCCCATGCGGTGAACAGTTTGTTACGTTTTTCGTGGAAAAACGCACTCCAGTCACCTCGAAACCGACTCGATTTGGCTCATTTAGCAACAATCGACATTTTAAACGTGATACTGACCAGGAGCGGGATCCCTGGCCGAATTTTCTGGGGTGACTCCAATAGAGCTGCTGATGGCCCATCTTGTCTCTTTTCGCTCGAGTGTCGGAAAGGAAGGAAGAGGGCCGCGCATGCGCAGAACAACCTTTGAGTCGAGGTTCCGGCTGCGGTGTTATTGTGTAGCGTCCTCTAGCGATAGAAGGAGGGGACGCATATAGCGGATTCGAACCTGGTACTCTGAATCAGCAACACATTTCTAAACAATATAACAATGATAAAAAGCTTCAGGAGGAACCAGAAGAGAAACAATATCACATCAAATGCTTTTCATAACTTCAATTGTTCTATCTTGAACTTTGGGTTTTTATCTCCAGTTAATTACTAAGTTATTCATGCACAATATGACTTTCCTATCCTAAAATGCAAAACAAGGTAGATATCTTTCTCCCAACAAAAATAGTGATGGAAGAGTTACAGTCTGCACATTTTGACGGTCTGATGATGCATGTTAAGTCTATTTGATTGTTTTTGTTTACCCTATGCTACCAATAATGGTATCAAATACATACAGCATCTTTAGTATATTCGTATTAATTTCCATCATAAATTCATAATCACAGGAGATCAATTCTGTTCGGATGAACTTCTCATAAGTGAGTGTGCATCAGCGCTTGTTATAATATCCATCTATGTCATATAAAGTTAGATTTATCAGTGGAGATGTGAGTGTGTGATTGTGATTGTGTGTGCAGCAGCAGCAGTAGAAAAGAAACGATGGTATCTTGGGTGCCCCCCGCTGGACCAGTGCATTATGGGACAGCGGCAGACAGTGGTTCCGTATTTAGGGAAAAAAAATTCTCTCTTCCAGCTAGCCGTCAGTTGCGCGTCCATGCAGCTCGCTGGGAGGAATGGAGCGGACCGGGACGCCGCCGTACTGATGTTTCTGGGCGAAGGGACCGCACGGCCGCTCCAGCTTTAGGTAACTACCGCCACTGCGCCCGTTTCTCGCCTCGCCATGGACGCTCGTTTTGTTGACGAGCCTCTCGGTCTGGACGGGGCTGCCTCGCAAGTTGCTAGCCGAAGCTAACTTGCTGCTAGCGCTGGCAGGATGCTCGCTGTCACGAAGGAGCAGGGAAAACAACAAGACGCAAACAAAGCTCGAAGCGGCCGCCGTCGTTGGCTTGTTTTTAAGGGGCGTAATTTGGTGTCATTCGGTGGAATTATGGCAGCGATATGTGGCGATAGAAATCGATGCGAGCCGTCGCTGGCTCGGCTCGGGGAGCCTGACAGCGGCCAAGTCAAGACAGGGAAAAACTAACGAGCTGTGGGCTCACAACGCTGCACATCCTCAGCGAAACACACTGAACACGGAAGGAAAAATATTCAATGTGATGGGGATCACTACCAGCTGCAGAGCTGGGAGCTTTGGGAAAACTGTGTCCAAACTGACACATCATCAAGACACGAAATGCATCTTTACTCCGTGTGTGTGCGCTGCAAAGGTTTGTCACTGTTGCACTCCGTCATTTTTACCTCAGGAACGCTACTACAGGAAGTGCTTAGCTTTACTTTAAAGTGTCTTTCTACCTGCAGCTGTACTTCCCTCGATTATCAGACACTTCAGCAGGAATTAAATGCATTTCCCATTCAGCGTTAGTGACAATGAGATTGTGCATTTCATGAGCCTCCAGGCACACGGAAGCCAGAAATACCAATGAAACCAATAATATATGCAAGCCTCCTCATCAGATGTGGAACAGTTAAAGGCCAGTCAATGTGCATCCAAGCACTTAGAAATCAGATCGAGTGCAGCTTTCGAAATAGAGATTATTTTGAGGGGAAGCAGAAGTGAAAGTTTGCGACTGGAAAATCACATTTCCCGTCGAGTAATCCACTTGTGCCAGTCTGTGGGCTGTAAATAACACTGTTACTGTTGTTGGAAGTGTACTTATACATATTGAATGTCAGGGAAATAGTTTTATTTCATCACGCTGCTCTGTTCTCCAAAGTTTCCCCTCTTATGCGATTAAACAGGTGCAGGTTTCAGGTATCACCAAAAGTCTTGTTGATTTTAGAGGCTGCTGCTTTTTCTAGTGTAATCAACTAATAGTCAGGTATGAAATGAGCAATGGAATCGGTATGTAGTGAGATTGACACTTTCACTGGAAAGGGGAAAATGCCTTAAACACCTCAGAGATTGGCAGTTGTGTCCTGGATTGAGGGTTCTTACTCTGACTTCTGCCTCTTAGTCAAGCTGCAGACGGACTCAGCGGTGTCAATGTCAGGATGCTGGATTCACAGAACAACCTCGGGCTGAAACCCAGTTTAAAACTTTTGAAATCTTGGAGCATGTTTTTTTAATGCCAATAAGAAGCCAGCATGAACGCTTTAAAGTTTGATGCCTGGATTTAACACTTTAGATGCTTTGCTGTTGACACAATTTCATATTTATCCTCGGTTTTCTCCTTCGTGACCGTGCTGCTCTTTGGAGTTTTACATTGTTCTGGATGAACACGTCCTGTAAATGACATAATAAAGTCTGGCAGTGCTGCAGTGTGTTTTTAGGACCAGATGCTCTTTTGTGACAGTCGTTTTGACAGAAACGATCAGTTTGTCAGCCAGACTCATTTTCATTTCTGAAAACGAGGGTAAAAATGCAACAAAGTGTCTTGTTCCCTCACAGTGTCAAAGACCTAAATCCTAAAAGTATTAAACACCACGAGGATTATGGGTATTTTTGGATTTGCTGTTATTTAAGCAGCAACTGTGCACCTTTTTATTTATTGATAAACGAGTGATGGATTGTTTTTTTCCCCCCCTTCATTATAATCTTCCTGACATTTTGTGTGATTCCTCTGCCATCTGGGTTCCATTTATAATGCTTGGGTTTTAATTGCTGCAAGCGCGTCTAACTCTGTGCCCTGGTTTATTTTCCTATTCAGATGTTTCATGTGCACTGCTACCCTGCTGCCTCCCCCCGACCGTCATGCCTTATGGAATATTCATTTGCCACCAATGACATTCCGACAGCCTCCATGTTTACAGAAACGAGAGAAATTTGCCAACAATTAGCCACGCAGCAGCTTCTTCCCGATCCGGCTCGCTCCTCGCGCAAAGCCTAAGCCCGTCGTCACCCAGCTCCCCCCCGCCCCCCCCCTGGCAATCAACCGTTCCTCCTCCCGTGGGGAAGCTGACCCTCTTATCATGAGATTCCGAATCTACAAGAAGAAGGTGGTGATACTGACTCTGGTGGTTGTCGTGTGCGGCCTGGCTTTCTGGAGCAGCGGAAGGCAGAAGAAAAACGACGGCGGGCCCTTCCCCAAGGAGGCGGAGGGGGGGGCGGCGGCGGCAGGGCCAGGGGCGGGGGTGGTGGCGAGGAGGAGCAGCAGCGTGAGCAGCAGCAGCAGCAGTAGCGTCAACAATCACGTCCAGGCGCAGGCCACGCCTGCGGTCAGCCGGGCCCCCGCGCCGCCCCCCGCTGTGAAAGCGAACGACACGCACCAGGAGAAAGCTAAGGAGAAAGCCAAAATAGCCAAGCCAGAGGTGGACAACACCACCCTGGTGTACCGGGGCATCGTCTTCCAGCTGAACTTTGACCAGACGATCAGAAACGAGGACAAGTTCAAGGCGGCGAGGCAGAAGGACGATCTGGTCGTGGTCGTTCAGGTTCACAACCGGCCAGATTACCTTAAGCTCTTAGTAGACAGTTTACGGAAGGCCAGAGGAGTGGACAGCATACTGCTGATATTCAGCCATGATTACTGGTCCCCCGAGATTAACAAAGTGGTGTCTTCTGTCGACTTCTGCCAAGTGCTCCAGATTTTCTTCCCCTTCAGCATCCAGCTGTACCCCCAGGAGTTCCCCGGACACGACCCCAGGGACTGCCCCAGAGACATTCCCAAAAAAGAGGCCTTAAAGCTGGGCTGCATCAACGCCGAGTACCCCGACTCGTTCGGCCACTACCGCGAGGCCAAGTTCTCCCAGACCAAGCACCACTGGTGGTGGAAGCTGCACTTCGTGTGGGACCGAGTGAAGGTCCTGAAGGACCACAAAGGCCTGGTCCTGCTGATCGAGGAGGACCACTACCTGTCCTCGGACTTCATCCACCTCTTGAGGCTGATGACGGCTCTCAAGCGGGAGCAGTGCACCGACTGCGACATCCTCTCCCTGGGGAGCTACAGCCACATCGGCTACTCCAGCAAAGCCAACAAGGTGGAGGTGAAAGCCTGGAAGTCCACCGAGCACAACATGGGGATGGCGCTGAGCCGAGAGACATATCAGAAGCTCATCCAGTGCACCGACACGTTCTGCACTTACGACGACTACAACTGGGACTGGTCCTTGCAGCACCTGACCGTGTCCTGCCTGCCCTCCTACTGGAAGGTGATGGTGAGCGAGGCGCCGCGGGTCTTCCACGCCGGGGACTGCGGCATGCACCACAAGAAGGCCGCCTGCATGCCCGTCAGCCAGAAGACCAAGATCGAAAACATCCTCCAGAGCAGCGGGAACCAGCTGTTCCCCAAAAACCTCCTGATAACAAAGAGACTGCCCGCCAACGGCGCCGGGGGCGTGGCGCCGCACGTGAAAAACGGGGGCTGGGGAGATATCAGGGACCATGAACTCTGCAAGAGTTACGTGCGATTACAGTGACCTTAATTGATACTATTATATATTATTGTCTCTTTTGCATCCTATATAAAGAAAAACTAAATCTTTATGGACTATTCTTCATATTGCCTGTTTTATTGGACTGTTTTATCGGATTGTTCCAAATAAAGACGAATGTTGGATTTTTTGGCTTCTTTAACACAAATGTCTTTACATAAAATTATACAAGTGATTCCTTACAAGTCTGCATTGTTTTGTATCATAACATACTAAGCGACACGTATTTTCTATAACGAGGTTTTGCGATGATAAAAATGCCACGTTTGTCACTTGGAGGTACTAAAAAAAATAAAAGTGGAACATGAAGAAAGAGGTGCTGAATGAAGGAGTGCAGGGAGGCGCTCATCAGGGCAATCAGGAACTCGGCGAATCTGTGGGTTTAGCGATCCCATTGTGCACGCATAATTAATTTGAAGATATTTATATCTTCCAAATTTGCTGAGATCAAAGGAGATCCACAGAGACACCTTGTTCCATTTATACCAGCTCCCACTTAGCTCCAACAGGTTTTTCTGGAGCACACCGGGGTGTCGTTTTCCAACACGCAGCACGGACTGAACTTGCAGGCGCGGCGATGGCAAACCTGCAGAAAACGACAGCGATGCACTGCAACTAAACAAGACGATGCAGCGCGTCGTTTTGATGCAATGCATCACTGTCCAGTTGAAGACCTGGGATATGGAGGGTTTGGAGGGGGGGGGGTGCAACTGTATCAGTGCAGAGGCATTCACATAAATAAACATGATGCACCTGGAGAGATCCCAATGCACCGATGCTCCTTTCTTGTTTCTGTTGTCGTATTGAAGTTACATTTACATTTTAAGTGCTTAGACTACAGCTCAGTATTGATGGTTTCCGCTGAGGCCTGAGCTCGGTGGCTTCTCTGAGGCTGCATTGATCCCCCCCCTCCCCTCCCTCCACACACACACACAAACACCCCACCGCACCGCTCCCCTCTGGCAATGTTTAACAATCAGTTCTGCACTCTGTTCAAAATCTGGAAGGAGTTATTGCTGACTGGACTCCCCCCCCCCATATGCTTCATTGAGAATGCACCATGCACCAGGGTGCTGGTGCCCCCCCCCCCTCTCCACATAAAAAGTCCTATTTAAAACATGCATGAATTAAATATGAAAAGCCTAATGCGGAAGATTCATCCTGAGCGTGAACAAATGCTCCAGACCTGCGATGCTGCGACGCGGCCCAACAGTGGCTCCTCTGTGACTCGACTTCCAGCAGGGCCACACACCCTCTGCAGGGCAAGAAGCCCCCCCTCCCCCCCCCCACTTAATTTCCCACGTGTGAACTTCGGTTTTTACTAATGCGCCCGCCAAAGACGTGCGATTCCTGCCGCGCGGCGCCGGGGTCATGTGACTGGCAAATCGTGCAGCTGCCTCCCCCCGGTGGAGGCTCAGTAATTGGGGCCCCGCACCTCAAGGGAGACCTGGCTCAGAATAGAACTGAGACTGGAGGAAATGGCACTTTGCTCCCGATTCTGGGGGAACAAACGCTGAGCTGGAGCTCGGGAGACTGCAGCATCCCCCCCTCCCCCCTCCCTTCAAATGTAGCCATACAGCTAATCATCACGCTCAATTAAAACCCAGAGAAAAACCAAATACTGTTGATTAATCTTTTCTTTCTCGAAGCTGCAAAAACACGAGCACGGAATGAATAAAGTGCCAGAGCGTTCAAGCTGAATGCGGCCTTAGCGGGGTGTAAATCGCGATAATTTGATCAGAGAATAAACGCTCAGACGGCTACAACATCAATTCACATCTCTCAACAGCTCAATCTATTCACATCAGGACTCGGTGCCCAGCAGGACGCGGCAGAAACACCTAACAGCGGAGCGTTCGTCTGTAAAAACAGCAGCGCTCCATTCACAGTTGGCGAATGCTAGAAACAGATGTGAAGTATATTAGGCCTAAATATGTAAAGTGGCCAGAAACATGGGTGCAAATTAATGCTAATGTTCCTCTTGGCAAGTGTGAGCATTCGAATATATTTTGTGTTTGGGGGAGGGGGGGTGGGTGCCAAAAATAAGACTGGGAGGTTTTGCAGAGGTGACTGGTTTATTAGCACCTCTGGAAGGTGAGTGCGAATCGTCTGTTCTGCCAAATAGGATTCGCTCCTTTTTAGTTGATCCGACGAGTGCTGAGAGACGCCTCTGAATTAAAGTTTCTTGTTAACTCCGACATGATGACAAGCGTTTGATAGGTGGACTTTTCACTTCTAACACACTGTTCCTCCACCGGCTCTCTGAGTTTGTGACACCAATGAACCGTTTCTCTGCAGTCCACAGGCACGAGCAGCGGTGCATATCCTGGGAAGCTCACTCGTACGCGTGCATTCATTCTCACCCTCCATAAACTTCAACGGCCTTCGCAACACAGAATGAGTGTCTCATTTCTACAGGCCTGCAGCACCGAGAGTCCATATTAATCATTCATAGCCAGTGCATACATTGCTAGGTAAACATAACTCTTGGTCGGCGTGCGGAGGCATGCAAGACAAGGGAATTCTATCACTGTGAGAAGATGATCAAAGCCAGGACCTTACAGGAGGGCTCTCTCTCTCTCTCTCTCTCGCTCTCTCTCTCTCAATCTATTGAATATCTATCAAGTGGGACCCATTTCCCCGAGGATGCAAGATGAATGCGGCAGCCCCTCCAATCTCCCGCTGCACGCCGCGCTGTTTTGATTGCGATTCGGATGGCTGGTGAGATAAAAGGTTTTTGCGCGGAATGAATAAACACCGTTGAGAGCCCGAAAACGACACACGGTTGCATATTTTAGAGTCGATTTGAGGCTTCTCAAAAAGACAAGCTCAGCCGAGCACCTATTCTGGCTGATTCCCTGGCTGGGCAGGCTGAGAGAGATCAGCCTGTCAGTCAGGGCTGACACCTTGACAGGATGACGGAGCGTCTCCGGCCTACTGATCGCTCCTTCAGCCTCCCACCTCCTCCCCCCCTCCACACGCTGAGGCCACAGGCCGCTCTTTTAATGGCTATGAGTGCTTGTGTTTCTTCTAAAAGTGACTCATTAATTATGAAAGAGCAGTTTTATTCCACTCTTGAAATATTAAATATATATGAAGTCGTGGGGTGAAATAGTAAGAGGACATTTGTAAAACACAGAGTCCTGGAGGGAAATAGAGACAGCGGGCTGTGGACAGCGGTGTCCCCCCCCCCCTCTCCCCCCCTCTGATCAAGTGATAGCTGTTACCAAACTTAATGGTCGCAAAGGATCTCAGAGCTCTCAATTGGCCAGAGCAACACTGCAACCTGCTGGCCAGATGTAACACCGACACGGCTTCACCGACTGTTGAGGAGAAAAGAGCTCATTTGTGTGCATGTTTGCATTTGAAACAAAAGGCTGATTCTCGACCTGACAGCTTTTTTCCCTGCTTTGTTTACGCGAGATCTCATCTCCGGCGCGACGCACAAGCCGGCTGGCTGTCATGGTGGCGTTCAGACTGTGGAGCTTCAAGCAGTGAGAAGCAACCTGAAAAATTCAGCAGGAGGAGAGGACACAGCGGTAATGATGCTCCCTCAGTGGTGTCTGTGTGAGGCTCTGCGTTCCTCTGGACTGGTGGAGCGTCAGAGCAGCCAGTTCCTAGTTATACAACTCTGTACCACAAGGTGTAGTATTGAGTCACTCTGGTGTCTAGTCTGGACTCGTTGCAACAGGAAAAGGATGTTTGAATCCTGTTAAAACGTGACCACATTTCACTACAATTGGCCTGAAAAGTATATGACATTTGGAGATCAGACTGGACGCTACAGTGGTAAAAAGAGTGGTTGTGACTCTGAGACCAGACTGGCCACCAGAGCACAAAGCACTGAGACTGCAAGGGATCAGGGCCACTCCATCTCCAGATGTGTCTCAGCGCTGCTTCACCCTCTTCCCCCCTCCAACCTCTTCGAGCTGACACCTCAACATGTTTTTGCAAGAACAGACTCATTAATAACAGGAATGAAGGTTTCACGGCGATACCGCGTCCACTGACTCATCAGAGTAATGTGCACCAGCACTCACAACAAGGCCTCGATATTTTTAGTGGCCCCCCTTTCTTATTTATGGTGGAGAAAAAAATGGAGGCCTTTTACAATCATGTCCTTGGGCCAAAGTCATCTCAGGTAACCCTGGATTTTTCCAGAAATCGAAAAAGTAAGAGTGTGTTGAGTGAAAACACCTGTTTGGTCTATTAACTCATGAATGTGCTTCAGAATCTGGCCAAGATATCAATTTAAAGCAGTGACCCAATTCTAACATATTTCAATAAGCTTTATTTTCCTACAGAAGTTTTTAAAAACAGAATTTAGGATATTTTGTTGTCTGACAACATACTTTTATTTTGAAGGGGTCTCCCACTGTATTTCTGGTGCTTTCTTTGCTTTAGAACACCTGATTCTAATTGGTGAAAACACACGAGACCTCTCACGGGACGACATGACGACAAGTCACATGTTCAATAGACAGTGAACACAAAGGGACCACGCAGTCTGTCAAAGCTGTTTTTAATAGGCGTCACATGGAGGAAAAAGGCTCCCACTGTTAAAATCCTCAGTCCTACGTCGGGTGCTTCAAAGCAAAAACAAAACGGAAAACAAAACAAAAAAAAAAGAATGAACACCCTCAACTTCAGCACCTACACCGCCATCAAGTGCTGACGTTTTTCAGTTGTTTTGTTTGTTTTTTTATTTCAACACAGTGTCAGAAGTTTGTTCACAAGTTCAGCATCAGTTCAGCAGTTTATCACTCACACGAACTGGAGTCACAGATTTGTTTTGTTTTTTTTCAGCCCTGTCTGCAGAACACGGTTGTCAGTCTTTGTTAAAGTGAAATCACAAGCATGTTGGTTGGAGGAGGAGGGGGAGGAAGGGGAAGGGGGGGAGGGGGGTAGTGCTTACAGGTAAATGGGGGGGGGGTGAGGGGGTGGGAAATATGCCAGCGTTAGTCGTCCTGTGGTTTTACCTGAGCTCGGAATGATGGCTGAATCAGACCACTGCGTCTGCGCCTACGTCGTAAAAGAAATGTGCGGCGACAGGCTAGCTAGCGTTCAGCAACTACCTGTTAGACGAGAGGATTTCATAGACATTTCCTATACCAAACGTTTCATTAATAAAAATACACCTGAATTCTCTTTTTATGTACAACAAACAAAACAAAAAAGGGAAAACATTTCACCTGCATATTCAAGAGTCATTTTAATATTAGGTATAGAGTTCTGTATTAGAAATATCACTATTTTCTGAAATGAGGATCTTTGAACTAATGTAATAATGATCATCACCCATAAATCATCGAAGTACAATATTTACATATATTACAGAGCCCATTTAATCTGAAACAATATTAAAATAAATGTTCAATAGATACAAAGGTTTTGTTTAAGTTTATTTATAGATATTTATATATATATATATATATATCAACCTTGTCAAGGAGTCCTTACACGCTCCAAAAAATGTAAAGCCATTCTCCTCTAACAAACTATTAAGTGCAAACAATTTATTTTTCATATAAAAAACTATGATTGCAGCATCCAGCGTTGAGACAGAGAGCAACAAAAAATAATAATAAGCCGCTTTCCCCAAAAATGTTTCGCTTGTGTTCCACTGTCATGAACTGAGAGATGCGGGGTGAAAGAAAACAACGGAAAACTACACAACAGTTGTGCAAAACGAACTACGTGTGAGAGCTTGGATTAAAAAGGTCATAAAAAAAAGCTGTTGAGGGGGTTTTAAGACTGTCGCTGCACCTTGGAGCTGACAAAAGAAAAAGGCTTTTGGGGGGATATGCTGCTTCTCCAAAGCTATCCCTCATCGTATTCCCTTTATCTGTTCAATGTAATAAATAAACACGGTGTCAAATCAAAGTCCCACACGAAAAGAAAAAAGAAAAAGTGAGGCTGAGGCATCGTCAAACACTCGCGCCGTGTCTGGTCTCCAAAGATCTACAGGCACAAAAAGTTTGGGGAGTCCAGTTTGTCGGACGAGACACGGCTTGATATGACCACGGATGCAACGGTGAGCCAGTCGAAACCCTCCCATTAGCCTGCTCAATGACTTACAGCTTCCGCTTTTAAAAACCATTAGCCCCCTTTTAACCCCCCCTGACCAAAACAAACAAAAACAATCAGTGAGGGAGGGTGTGTCTCACCCTCAGTTCGACTATCTGAACAAAACACCAAAAAAAGCGACGTCTGAGAGGTTGTAGTGATGAGAATGAAGTGGGACGTTTGGAGGTGGTGTGTGTGACAGTGTGTGAAGAAGCGCTGCAGGGGCCTTGGCCTTGGTCATCCCCGTCTCTGTTGCATGGAGCTGTCATTAGCAGCGCCAGCACTGGGGCTATACTACTGTTCCACTGGGGGAGTTGGCTGGGTTGTTTTGAGATGATAGCAATCCCTGTGGAGAGACAGATAACACACACATTGATAACAAACAACAGTGTTACTTGAATGTTAAAGCAAGAGGCAGAATAGTGAGGCCGTGAGGTTTACTGTCAGAGAAGTCCTAAAAAAAACACAAACAAACAAACAAACTGCTGCTGCGGGGTTTAGTGTAAATCTGAAATAAGCGAAACCTCTGGCTGCATACGTCGCCACTAACGGCTTCTGAGAGGGAAGAAAAAAAAGCCTGTGCTGGAAAACAGTGCGAGTTTAGAGGTGTCACATGACAGTATCCTCAAGAGGCCTGTCACTCACCACTTTCCCAGGCCTAGCCCATGTGCAAACGAAACCCTCCTGACAGGCTGTTACCAGACAGTCCTCAAGGAAGATTAACACAGTGAGTCTTTCGTGAGCGATCTTCTTGCACACGAGCGGCTCGAGGAGCGGCACCTCCTCCATGCGCGGGCACAGCACCGTGCCCAGAGTCTTGGCGGCGTCGGCCTTGGCCGTGCGCGTGGAGCTCAGCTGGTTGAGCTTGTCGCTGCTCTTGCTGCTGATGTGCCCCATGCTGTGGTTGCGCTTGTGGTCCTTCTCGTGGCGCTCCTTGCGCGAGTCGTGCAGCGACAGCGTGGCGAACTTGCTGACGCTGGTGGCGATGAACGCGCTGTCCATGATGCTGTTGCTCTTGGCGTTGGAGGTGGAGGTGGTGGTGGTGGTGGTGGAGGTGCTGCTGTTGCTGCTGCTGCCCGTGTGACTGTTGGGGGTGCTGCCCCCTGCTGGGTTAGAGGAGTGAGGCAAGCTGTTGGAGCGGGGCAGGGTGTTGGGGAGGGAGTTGGGGGCGTTCCCACTCGCGCTACTATTGCTCACATTGTCTTTGCCGTTGGTGCCACTCGAGTTGGTGGTGGCGGTGGATACAGTAGTCGTAGTTTGTCCAGTGGCTGGAGGGCTTGTGGCGTTCATGACATTGGTGTGAGTCCTAGTGCGCGACAGTGGGAGGTGTGGGAATAGGATGTCCTCCGTGAGGTCCCACAGACACAGCTGGGTGTCCTGTCCCACCGAGCCGAACCTGTAGGTCACGCTAACGGGCCTGCTGTCCGTGGAGTTCCTCTTAGAGAGGCGCGAGTGCGAGCTGTTGGCTCGGTCCCGGCCCGCGCCGAAGTGAATCTGCTCGTGGAAGTCCTCGTCGCTGCCGCTGAACTCGGCCGGGGGCTCGCCGTCCTCCACGCTGGTGGTGCAGTGGTCGAACGCCACCACGCTCACCCACGACTTGTGCCCGTGGCCCCGCGCGATCACCCGGCAGTCCAGAAATGACCACACGGTCACTAGGTCGTCCTCCCCGCCGGCCACGATGTAGCGTCCGTCAGGGCTCCAGCACACGCACAGCAGGCCGCCGAAGTAGCTCTTCATCGTGCCGTGGAGCTCCGCCGCGTCGAAGCCGAACACCCGCAGGAAGCCGTCCTGGCTCGCGCACGCCAGGAACTTGCCGTCGGGCGAGAAGGCGAACTCGTTGAGCGCCCCCTCGCCCACCGTCCAGCGCAACAGGGGGTTCCGCGGCGACTTGCTCTTGCAGGTGTGCACCGCGTAGTTCTCGCCCTGCTTAAGGAGCTGGTAGTGCGGCGCCGTCGTGCCGCAGGTGTTGTCCACGTTGTACAAATACATGCTGCCGCTGGAGTGAGCCACCAGGAACAGGCTCTCCGAACCAGGGACCCATCGCACACACGTCACTCTCGATTTGTCTATGAGTCTCTGGAGGTGGAAGAACAAAGAGAGCAAACGACAGTGGTCAGCCAGTGACTTCATCCCCGTTTAGTACCAGCTGAATGAGGACAATAAATGGAAGTGGATCGCGGTCGAAACAATGCTGAAGAGTTCGTACCTCCTCATTGAAGAGTTTGCTGGTTTCCTTCTTTATGGGGTCTATAAGTTGCACCTGGCCTGCTGAGAAGCCCACCAGCAGCGAGACGCTCTCTGCTGTAGCCGTGAGGGGGTTGAAGTCGTGACAGGTGGGCTGCGTTCCTTTGTATATCCTCTTGTCGATGGGCTTACTAAGATCTGCAGCCTGGAACACATTCGGATGACAGACTTTCAGAATAGCAGACTGTTGTCCTGCGGTGTAGGAACCGTGTTACTGACACCTTTTCTGCAGACAGAATGTGGAGTATTCATCCAAAAATAGGAGAAGAATAACAACAGAACCCGACCGGTACCAATCTGACATTGTGACAGCTTTATGCTTCATTCTGAAACTCTTTTGTGGTCTATTTTGGTGCACTGAAGGAGCCACGCAGAAGGCTGAGGGACTGTAACTATAAAGCTATCAGTGTTTTCAGGGACGCAGCTCAAAATAAAGACAAGGATCCCTGGCTGATGGTGACATAAAGAGCCACAATGATGGCAAGCTTACTCTGTGTAAACCTCATGAAAGCATCACACTCAAAAAGCAACTCAAAGGCCGCGTCTGAAGTGGAATTTATTTCATATACACCTCGAGTTTCTCTGTCTAGGACAGGATGTGGGCGCTTTTCGTCCTGCAGCGCGACAGTCCCCGCACGGCTTTAAAGGGCTTCTGTTCAACCCACCTGACTGTAACACCCGGTTCGTTCTGAGGCTCTCTGCAGAGCTTCATCGTGACACAGTGAATTCATTCAGGAGCGTTTGAGCCAGGAAGTGACTGAAAACAAGCAGGACGAGGACGTCCCCACCTGAGACACACGAAACACCATGAGCACAATTCAGTGATAACTTGTATACACAGACACACAGCAATTTTAAATGTAGTAAGTATGTCTTGACATAACTATGAAGCTGTGCAATATTAAGCACTCCCAGTCTGATTCTGTCGCGTTCTTTGTGAAGTTCACAAATGGTTCCTGTGCGTCTGAAGGGTTTCCGCTGGTACTCCAGTTTCCTGTCACAATTGCACATCCGTCTGTATTGTTACTCTGAGGATCGACGACCTTTTCCAGTGAATGTCCCCAACGTTTTTTGTTTTTTAAATCTAATGTCATCCTGAATTGATTTTGGCCTCAACAAATCCCAGGTGGAACAAAGCGGATAAAGGTGAATGGATGCTCCTATTTATTGCATGAAGATGTCATTGTTTTTAAGACCATCCATCGATTTAATACGTTCTACAGCCAGCATAAAAACACAATGATGTCACAGTCAGCGATGGGAACGCGGTCACAAATGTTGTGTCTGGTCTGAGTGGGTTGAGACAACTGGAACCCAAGGAAAATGTGAAACATTGCAGTCATGCGGTTCAAAATAGTTGTCTTCACGACTCAACAGGATGTTTAACTTGCTACAAAGCAGCATTGTTTGAATAGCTCACATGTGTCAGAAGATGAACAAGTGCAGAGCAACACTGGGAAGAAACCAAAAAAAGTTATAGTCTGACTCCAAACTTCTGCACTGGAACAGACCACCTCTTCAGGAGGCTCATATGCTCACTGATCGGTGATCAGTTCAGTCACAAACAAAGGAACGTAAACAGCATGAACACGTCCCTTTGTAACAAGAGCAAAACGTGGCTTGCTGCAATGACATCATCAGGATATGCAACCAACTCGTGGATCACGCCGCATCACATCCAAACCGTGACAGCACAGTGCCCCACATCATTACATCAATGTTTGCTAACACCCTTCACTTCCAGTTCAATAGTGCACAACGCGGTCGCTTCGTCACAACGGCAAGACAAAAGTTCTGTACGCTGCTTCACAACTATTGACAAGTTGCCACTCACTCGAGGTCCATCCGAGGCATAAACAAACACGATGTGACATGACGTGACATGACAAACGCTTCCTCGCGTCATCCGGCTTCTCGAGAGATCTCATGTCACAGCTTGTCACCGAGCGAGCTGGCGAACAATGATGAGCATACAAGTCTCACCCGGGGAGAAAAAACAACAACTGTGGCGATGTTAGCTCGGAATGCTAATTAGTCCCCTAACTTAGCTTGGTCTGCTACATGGCCTTGTCTTGACAATCTGCGCACTTCAATGACAGAAGCTGGGAGAGATGACAACCGAGACGCGACGTGGTTAAAGGCTCCTTATCAACGGGGTCGCTCCGGGACAACGGGGTCCTCGTCCCCGCCGTGAATATTGTTTACCTTTCTCACGCCTTTGTAGATATAAAAGTACAGTTCCCGGCCCACATTGAAACAGATCCTGTCGCCGTTGCCGGACTGGTCGTTTACGTTCACGAAGGAGACCTTGACGGGATTGGAGCCCTGCGAGTTGAAAGGCACCCTGTTAGGGCGGCTGTATTCGGAGTGAGTGAGGAGTTTGTAGACGCCTTCTCGTGTGGTGAACTGAGTTTTAATTTCGTTCATCTCCTTCCCTCCTCCCTCCGCCGCCATCTTGGAAATTGGCGTTCATCCTTGTCCCGGCCCCGGATGTTCGCGCTTGCGCATGCGCTGGACTGTGGAAGTCCAGCAGCCATGCGTATAGAACATTTATAGACTAAAGTGGAAACGTAAACATACTGT
>JAUESF010000019.1:8820813-8834655 GCA_032274765.1 Malacoctenus tetranemus | reverse complement strand
CAATAAGGAAATGATGTTTGCTTACAAATAATTTATATAAGTATGACAAAGACATGTGGACCACGTATTTGATGAGCATTTCAATATATATTGGAGTAATGCTGACAATATTAATTACAACATTATTTATAAACACACCACATTTTATAAACACAAATATAAATTTAAGCGAGTTAAATTATTCATATTTTGATTAACCTTGCGTTAAAAATAGCTGTAAGTGCAGAGCATATTGTTTCTGCCAATGTTGTTTATTTCCCCTTTCCCATTCAGTCAATAGCCACTTCATTGGCTGTTATTAACTGGACCTCACCAAAATCTACAGTTGAATTCAGTATTTGTTTGAGCAATCAAAGTCAAATGCAGTAGACTATTTACAGTACAAGTTTCTGAAAAAAAATCTTCTTAATATATCGCTCTGCCTTCTCTATTTCATAGAGTATCATCTGACAGTGATTGCGACACGCCTCGTGTTCCTCAGGTACATGGATGGTCAGCATGGAGTAACGTCTACTATCAACGAGGAGCATTTCGATTGCATAACACCTCTGCAGCCTGTGCACAGCACTGGCACCCACTGGTCACATGAAGTCACTATCACTCCCGTCACGTGTGTTTCACACAACTGTGGCATTGGGAAATGGGGATGAAGGAGTGAATAACAATTAAGTTTCTCATGAACCTATTTCACTATATTGTATCGATTGCCTGCATATGTTTGGATGTAGACATATTGTTGATTTCTCATTTGACAACACAAATACACAAGAAAGACAGACAGACAGACATCACACAGATACGCAAAACCAGTTAAGTCGTTTTTTTCTTCACCAAAAAATATTGTCTTGCCGATCTTATTCCAGACAAATTGTAAAACGCTCAAAGAAGATATGCAGAGGATTTTCTATCATGTTTTACACCCAGTTGAACTCAGACAGGGATTTATCCCACTGCATGTGTTCGAACATCGGACCTAAAGGTTAACATACTGATCATGAGTTACAAAGAGTTCTCATGTGAAGGCTTATGATTCACCACTGTCTTGGAAAACCAAAAAAAGCCGGCGATGGGCCTGCAGACCATTGGAAGCCAGTGGAATGTGTGGAGGTTCAGCGGAGCACTGAGGCAGCAGCTGATAGTAACGGCAATGCACAGCTGTGCTGCAGGGGGGCTGCTGGGGTTGAGGCCCTGCAGCCCGTCAAGCTATCAGGAGGGCTCCAATTGTGAGTGACAGGCACTCCTTGTGACTGTGAAGCCCTATAAGGGCACATAAACTTTAGGGCTCTGGTGTCTCATTTGCCACCCCCTTCCCGGCCTTTCTTCAACAACCCCCCCCCCAGGCCCCCCAGCCCCTCCTCACTGTAGTGAACGTATCTTCTGGAAGCTTCTGAATGGGAGCTTCGAGAAGGCCCCCCCCGATGTATAAAAAGACACCGGCATGTGGTGGGGTCTGCATAGAGTCAAACAGCACTCGACTGAACGCACCCAAGAGAGACTTACTGCCCACGGGAGCGACAGTGAGGAGCGCTTTTGGAGTCCAGATCAGGTTCTTTTGACGACTATCACAAGTGACAGAGATTGCATTCAAGGTAAGCAGCTGTAATCTTGAATTGCAATAGCCTACTTACTACAGAATGGAGGCAAAAATAGATACCATGCTTGGCTTAAGGGCAAAAACTGAATAAACAAGAATTATTAAGACTAAAGTAATTTAATATGTTGAAAGTGACTCAGTTTATGTGTTTGTCATTAGACTTTTTATTATTAGTCATTGCTCGAGTCGGATAAGTGTCCAAGTGAGCCATCGTGTGCAGGAGCACATGGCATACAGGGTGACCCTGAGTGGGGGAGCAATGGCTGTTGAACAGGAAACCCAACTGGCACGCATAGCAGATACAGCAGAGTAGTATCTTAGCATCATATGTAAAAAGAAAATCGAACTAAAAGCAATGTACATGCAACAGCAGAGATTTTTATCTTCAATTTGAAATGCCTTATTGAAAACTTGCTCGTGTCAGAAGGCTGTTTTGTTCTAATTTCTCAACCCTCGTGAAAACCAATGAAAGATTTCATTGCTCTTTGGGTGACATCAAAAGGTGGATTTTCTTTTATCTTTGAATTGGAGGCTGCTGTTCCTTCCTTTGACAAAAAGGTGTTACGTGACACATGCTGAAGTCACTTGGGTGGGGAGGGGGGTTGATCCCACAGCGGGACTCCGCCCAGTTTGTGAAAGTCGAATCCTTGATTGACAGGGAGGATGTGTGTCCTCCACCATCAGCAAGCTGTGCCTCACTCAAACTATGAGAGTTGGATTCAGAATGAAAGAAGATGAAACAAACATTTAGAGATGTTTGGGAATATTCTTAAAAAAAAAAAAGTCATTCCTGCTGTGTTCTCTTTTAGATGCCTGAGAACGCTGGTCATGGTTCGGAGGAGGAGGTGGAGACTTTTGCCTTCCAGGCTGAGATTGCTCAGCTTATGTCCCTCATCATCAACACCTTCTACTCAAACAAAGAAATCTTCCTCAGAGAGCTGATCTCCAACTCCTCAGATGTGAGTCATTTTAACAGTTTTCCCTCAAAGGGAAGAAGTTGGTCAATTGGAGTGGGATCTGATCATTTAAACACTCTTTTACTCTCAGGCCTTGGACAAAATCAGATACGAGAGCTTGACGGATCCCAGCAGACTTGAGTCCTGCAAAGACCTGAAGATTGAAGTCCTTCCTGACCTCCATGCTCGCACCTTGACCCTGATTGACACCGGTATCGGCATGACCAAAGCTGATCTGATCAACAACCTGGGTACTATCGCCAAGTCCGGCACCAAGGCTTTCATGGAGGCTCTGCAGGCTGGGGCTGATATCTCCATGATTGGCCAGTTTGGTGTCGGTTTCTACTCGGCTTACCTGGTGGCTGAGAGAGTGACTGTTATCACCAAACACAATGATGACGAGCAGTACGTGTGGGAATCTGCAGCTGGAGGATCCTTCACAGTCAAACCTGACACTGGTATGTTTCAATCATACAATTACTTGATCATTTGTAATAATTTATGATGTGACTGGCATCATCATTGATTGTATTCCATTGTTCAGGTGAGTCCATTGGCAGAGGAACTAAAGTGATCCTTCACCTCAAAGAAGATCAGACAGAATACTGTGAGGAGAAGCGTATTAAGGAAGTTGTCAAGAAACACTCACAGTTCATTGGCTATCCCATTACACTTTACGTAAGTCCTTTTTCCACTCCACTTCCAAATTCAAAATAAGAATGATGCATGAAGCAAGAAAAATAATGATGTGTTTTCATATTTGAAGGTGGAGAAAACAAGAGAGAAGGAAGTGGACCTTGAGGAAGGGGAAAAGGAAGAAGAAG
This sequence comes from Malacoctenus tetranemus, assembly GCA_032274765.1. Classification (NCBI taxonomy): domain Eukaryota; kingdom Metazoa; phylum Chordata; class Actinopteri; order Blenniiformes; family Labrisomidae; genus Malacoctenus; species Malacoctenus tetranemus. The sequence goes on along the minus strand of JAUESF010000019.1, from coordinate 8,831,281 downwards.
TCGAGAAGGAAGCTGCCGAGAACAAGGACAAGCCTAAAATCGAGGATGTTGGTTCTGATGAGGATGAAGACACAAAGGACGGCAAGAACAAGAGGAAGAAGAAGGTCAAGGAGAAGTACATCGACGCTCAGGAGCTGAACAAGACCAAACCTATCTGGACCCGCAACCCAGATGACATCACCAATGAGGAGTATGGAGAGTTCTACAAGAGTCTCACCAACGACTGGGAGGACCACCTGGCTGTCAAGGTATGCTATGTTTTCATATGATAAAGATGCTCAAATATGACACAAACAATCTTCTTTTAACAAATCAAATACATTTTTCATGTCTGCAGCATTTCTCAGTGGAGGGTCAGCTGGAGTTCCGTGCTCTGCTCTTTGTACCAAGAAGGGCGGCCTTTGACCTCTTTGAGAACAAGAAGAAGAGAAACAACATCAAGCTTTATGTGCGCAGAGTCTTCATCATGGACAACTGTGAGGAGCTGATTCCAGAATATCTCAGTAAGTGACACAGTAACAACACATCATCAACTCTTCGTCCATCTAAGCCCTCAAATCGGCTTCATTTGGCTTTAGATCACTGAGCAGTCTTTTATTTCCTTCATTCAGACTTCATCAAAGGAGTGGTGGACTCCGAGGATCTGCCCCTGAACATTTCCAGAGAGATGCTGCAGCAGAGCAAGATCCTGAAGGTCATCCGCAAGAATCTGGTCAAGAAGTGCCTGGAGCTTTTCACAGAACTGTCAGAGGACAGGGACAACTACAAGAAGTACTACGAGCAGTTCTCCAAGAACATCAAGGTAGGGATATCCGTTGGAATCAATACAACACACTGAAAACAAAAAACAGTCCAAAGTCAACATTCAGTGGCAGTCCTGTAACAGACTTTATATTGTATCTTAGCTTGGAATCCACGAGGACTCCCAGAACAGGAAGAAGCTGTCTGAGCTGCTGCGCTACTACACCTCAGCCTCTGGAGATGAGATGGTATCCCTGAAGGACTATGTCTCTCGCATGAAGGACAACCAGAAACACATCTACTACATCACTGGTAAGAGTTTTATCACACATTTTTTGTTTTTTTGTTGCTTTCTCAATAGTCAAACTCCAAATCTCAAGACGTGTAATAATAAAAATGACTTTCACAGGTGAAACCAAGGACCAGGTGGCCAACTCAGCCTTCGTGGAGCGCCTTCGCAAAGCTGGACTTGAAGTCATTTACATGATTGAGCCAATTGATGAGTACTGTGTCCAGCAACTGAAGGAGTACGATGGCAAGAACCTGGTTTCAGTCACAAAGGAGGGCCTGGAGCTGCCTGAGGATGAGGATGACAAGAAGAAGCAAGAAGAACTCAAAAATAAGTTTGAAAATCTTTGCAAGATCATGAAGGACATCCTCGACAAGAAAATTGAAAAGGTAAACTCAAATCTTTCGAAAATGATGCTGTTCTTCTGTTACTGAGTGCGTGAAAACTTGAAGATAACTCTGACTATTATTATCAACAGGTCGTTGTTTCCAACCGCTTGGTGGCGTCGCCCTGCTGCATCGTCACCAGCACCTACGGCTGGACAGCAAACATGGAGAGGATCATGAAGTCTCAGGCTCTGAGAGACAACTCCACCATGGGCTACATGACAGCCAAGAAGCACCTGGAGATCAACCCGATGCATCCCATCGTCGAGACCCTGAGGGAGAAGGCTGAGGCCGACAAGAACGACAAAGCCGTGAAAGACCTGGTCATCCTCCTGTTCGAGACTGCCCTGCTGTCCTCGGGATTCACACTGGAGGACCCCCAGACACACGCCAACCGCATCTACAGAATGATCAAGCTCGGTCTTGGTATGTTTTATTCTCAAATTGACCATGCTGCTGTGGGTAACCTGCTAAGTTGACTGGAAAACTAAGTGGATTCTCCTTTACAGGCATTGATGACGATGACTCTGCAGTTGAAGACCTCATTCAGCCTGCAGATGAAGACATGCCAGTTTTGGAAGGAGATGATGACACATCACGAATGGAGGAAGTTGACTAAGATACTTTCAAGATCATTCTTTCTTTTTTTAGTTTTGTAAGTTATTATGCTCCATCAAACAGTTCATTTCAGCAAAACCCGCTTTATCAAACAGTACTACCCAGTAAAGGTTAACGCAACAATGCAGTGTAGCTCACTCAACATTGATAAGCTGCTTCACAGAAAACTACTGAAATCCCATTAAGAGTAATACAAAGTCATTGTGAATTTGACTTATGTCTCTTTTTGTAACTGCTTCATTTTTTATGAAAGGAAACCAAATTTGTAACAAAATAAACTGAGAAACAAAGCATTTGGTTTATGATTCGTCATTTCTTATCTGGAATTTTTCACACACCAGCACAGACCAATCATTGTCCACGTGCTGGATTCATCAGAAAGGGGTACAAAGAGAGTCACTCGTGTTTTTTCAACAACTTTGTGTTAATCACCCTTCTGGAAATTTCAGTCATCACCGCATGGATCATTTGAGTTTCTCTTTCCACATGCCATTCTTCAGCATTGCCCTAAACCCCGCCTCCTATCAAAATAAGCCTGAGAGCACGCCCCCTTTTCCTTTATTGGCAGTAAGGCGTGCTTGCACGTTACAACGTGCTCTCTGATTGGTCCTTTGCACTGTTTGCTAGCGCGCGAACACGCCCTCTTGCCAATAAAGGACAAGAAGGCGTGTTCTTGTGGAAGAAGTGACAGCAGACACAGCCAATCAGAGGACAGCACTGAGCTGTAGAGAGGAGGTGTCCAGATGGTTCTGGAAGCTCAGGTCAGGATTTCTCGAACGGTCGGGATACATAAAAGCCGCACAGCCACCCTTCTTTCTGAGCAAACCAAACCAGACTTGGTCCCTGTGACTTAGAAACGACCTCTTCAGCCCAGACTCCGGAGTTTTGGGTACGCCGAGAGCCAAGGTAAATTTATTACACATTTGCAGCCCTTCAATTAAGCTGACAGTTGATGAATTGTAATATCACATTGTGACATTCATGGCTAATGTTAGCTTAGTTGTCACAGAGCTCAGCCATTTTTCATTCAAGCCAAAGTGGGGAGAATGAACAAATGTGAAGCATCCTTTAGATGCATCGGATTCCTTAGGAGAGGTCAGTGTGTCAAGATTTTATGGAGGTGTTATAACGCTGGATTAGCTACAGGTTTGCTCCATCTGTCAATAACAATTAAACATTGCTTCCTTCGGTATGTCAACATTTTTTCTTCTATAAACTTTGAGTATCATTCTGTTCAACAACTTGCTCATATTTCCCTCTGAAAGCTCGACCCTGGGAGACAGCAGCCACATGGCATCATGCGTCCGTGGTGCACTTGTCAGAGAGGAATTATGGTTAAGCAGGGACACAACTTAATGGATCCTAATCAGATTCACTGAGCTGTGAGATTTCTTTTGCTGTCAGATTTCTTTTTACGCGAGCCTTTCCGGTCTCTCGAAAGATTCAGTAAGCTTCGATAGTTTCCCTGCCTGATAATACTCAGGATCTCCACAGAGGCTGTGCTGTGAGGAGGAGCTTTCTGATTCCTATAGAAACTACTAGACTTCAGTTTTCCTCTTGGTACCTTCTAGAAACTTGCATTTCTTCCGGTGAACCGGCAGGTGGAGTCATTCCTGCTTATGCCGCGCTGCAACAACTCATTCAAACCACGTGCTTTTCTCCGATTACCCAATACTCCTGTAAAACAAGAGTGAAGGCAGTGCTCACTGAACTTGAATATTGCACAACATCAATAAATTCAACTTTTGAAAAATAGAATCTTTTATATACACAGCTTAGCTTAGGGACAAATAGTTTGGAGTCAGTAGATGTGGATGGGGGGGGGGTAATCTTCTCTGCCAAAGTTGGATTATAGAGGTGAAGCTGTAAGCAGAGCTGAACAGTCTGTCACTCCACCTGCTTCGTTCAACATGGTATGCCTGCATGCAAAATGTCCACTGAAACTTATTGATACAAACCACCCAACACCTTTAGTTTAGGTCTGTTGAACTCAATCACAGTTTTTTGTCAAGATTTTTGACATTGCATTGATGTAAAGGTTGGCACGCATGCTGTTAAATATACACAGCACATAATGAAAGTGATGAAAATGGAGTTGGCTGATGGCACAGATTCAACTTTCAACTTTGGCAGAGTGGTTGTCGAAACCACTGTGATGTTGAAAATATTCCAATGATGCTAAAACAAAACTTCAGTGCATTACCTGAGGGGAGATTAACATTCCTGGAGTGCCACGTATCTTGTTACTATGCTGCAGCTTATCCACAGACTAGTATGCCTGATGACCAACTCGTTAACAAGCCTGCTAAACTACAAATGTGTAATCATCTGATCATGTGATAAAAACCACATTTTGCTTTCTCCAAGCAGTTAATTTGTTTTTGTCATGGTTGTACAACTAATACTTTAAACACTTTGTGAATTACTTTTTATCACGCGTGAGTTCCTGTTGTTCTACGATGTGTTATATTTTCTCCAAAATTCAATGATCATCCGTTTCCTTTTTGAAGATGCCTGAGTCACATGACCAACCGATGGAGGAGGAGGCCGAGACCTTTGCATTCCAGGCTGAGATTGCTCAGCTGATGTCTCTGATCATCAATACTTTCTATTCCAACAAAGAGATCTTTCTCCGGGAGCTCATCTCCAACTCCTCAGATGTAAGTTTGATTGGATTGTCCTGATATGATCTGGGAAAAAAAGAAAACTTATTAGTGACTACAACCTTTATAACTATCATGTATGTTTGTAGAATTTCACAATTGGATTTTGTATTGATACAACCTTTCAGGCACTGGACAAAATTCGCTATGAGAGCCTCACTGAACCCACCAAGCTGGACTCTGGCAAGGATCTCAAAATCGAAATCATTCCCAACAAAGAGGAGCGCACCCTGACTCTGATTGACACCGGTATCGGCATGACCAAAGCTGACCTGATCAACAACCTGGGTACTATCGCCAAGTCCGGCACCAAGGCTTTCATGGAGGCTCTGCAGGCTGGGGCTGATATCTCCATGATTGGCCAGTTTGGCGTCGGCTTCTACTCGGCTTACCTGGTGGCTGAGAAGGTGACTGTTATCACCAAACACAACGATGACGAGCAGTACGCCTGGGAGTCCTCTGCTGGCGGATCCTTCACTGTCAGAGTCGACAACAGTACGTTACATGAACCTATTTTTTAAAGTACATCCTGGTAACGGTCTCTTTTGAGTGTGCTGACCTGTGTTTCATGTTTACAGGTGAACCAATTGGGCGCGGGACCAAGGTGATCTTGCACCTGAAAGAAGACCAAACAGAATACATTGAAGAACGAAGGGTCAAAGAAATTGTGAAGAAGCACTCCCAGTTCATTGGCTACCCCATCACACTTTTTGTAAGTGCATGTCTAATTTATGTTGGTAATGCTTGAATATAAAACTATAGTGTTTTGGTTAGAAAACAGTGTAGTGTTCTTTTATGCACACAACGAAAGGCAAATGTATGTTTTCTGGCCTGCAGTTGACTTGTTTGGGTTTTTTTTTCCATCTTGCAATCATCCAGGTGGAGAAAGAGCGGGATAAGGAGGTGAGTGACGACGAGGCTGAGGAAGAGGAGAAGGAGAAGGACAAGGACGAAGAGGAAGAGAAGGACGAGGACAAACCCGAGATCGAGGACGTGGGGTCAGACGACGAGCACGACCACGATCACGATAAGTCTTCAGACAAAAAGAAGAAGAAGAAGAAGATCAAGGAGAAGTACATCGATCAGGAGGAGCTGAACAAGACCAAACCGTTGTGGACCCGCAACCCAGATGACATCACCAACGAGGAGTACGGAGAGTTCTACAAGAGCCTCACCAACGACTGGGAGGACCACCTGGCTGTCAAGGTGAGTCTCTTTCACTAAATATGCGTATTGTCAGAATTGGGCAAACACATGCTTGTGCGGATGTACAGTTCAATGTAATCATCACTTCCACTTGTTGCCCCAAAGCACTTTTCAGTGGAGGGTCAGCTGGAATTCCGGGCTCTGCTCTTTGTGCCTCGTCGTGCACCTTTTGACCTCTTTGAGAACAAGAAGAAGAAGAACAACATCAAACTATACGTGCGTCGGGTCTTCATCATGGACAACTGTGACGAGCTCATTCCCGAGTATCTCAGTGAGTAACAATCAAAGTCACAATAATCTCTTATGTATTATTTTGAAATTTCAATGTGTTTGTGACCAAACTGTTTTTATCATTCCTACCAGACTTCATCAAAGGAGTGGTGGACTCCGAGGATCTGCCCCTGAACATTTCCAGAGAGATGCTGCAGCAGAGCAAGATCCTGAAGGTCATCCGCAAGAATCTGGTCAAGAAGTGCCTGGAGCTTTTCACAGAACTGTCAGAGGACAAGGACAACTACAAGAAGTACTACGAGCAGTTCTCCAAGAACATCAAGGTCTGTGCTCACAACCTTGCCCTTTGTCAGCTGCCAAGTTTTTTATTTATTTTATTGCATCTCACTGAAACTGAACCAAACTCCTTATCTGTTGGGCTTGTGGATGCCTGAATGATTTTAAGAAAGTGTCTTAAACTGCAAAGCCCTACAAGGACCAATGAGTTCGGTTATTAGTTGACTTTGTTATTGAGTTGTTACTCTGTCACCATCTGCAGCTTCCTTCTGCCATCTTTCTCCAGACAGTTCAGTCTGCTCAAACGCTATGATGTAGCTATTGAGGTGCAAATCAAGCTGAGCTTCTGACCGTGTTTTTTAAAAACATTTATTTTTGTAATTGCAGCTTGGAATCCACGAGGACTCCCAGAACAGGAAGAAGCTGTCTGAGCTGCTGCGCTACTACACCTCAGCCTCTGGAGATGAGATGGTGTCACTGAAGGACTATGTCACACGTATGAAGGACACACAGAAGCACATCTACTACATCACTGGTGAGCACCTTTTTCATCCTGAAAGTACAAAATTTGACCCAAAAGCAAGTGTGAAGTAAGCCAGATAGTCCCAACATGTTGGATGTTGTAACATGGATTTCTGAACATCCAACGTGTTTCTCTTTCAGGTGAGACCAAAGATCAGGTCGCCAACTCTGCTTTTGTGGAGCGCCTTCGCAAAGCTGGACTCGAGGTCATTTACATGATCGAGCCCATCGACGAGTACTGTGTCCAGCAGCTGAAGGAGTTCGAGGGCAAGAACCTGGTTTCAGTTACCAAAGAAGGTCTCGAGCTGCCTGAGGATGAGGAGGAGAAAAAGAAGCAGGAGGAGAAGAAGTCTCAGTTTGAGAACCTCTGCAAGATCATGAAGGACATCTTGGAGAAGAAAGTGGAGAAGGTGAGGCGTTGGAGTATTCAAGTAGTATTATTGTGACATCACAATAGTTAAAGGGGTGTCAAGCTGAAGTACAATCGTCTGAATCATGAATGTGTTTTCTTCATTTGCAGGTCACTGTCTCCAACCGTCTCGTCTCTTCTCCTTGCTGCATCGTCACCAGCACTTACGGCTGGACAGCAAACATGGAGAGGATCATGAAGGCGCAGGCCCTGAGAGACAACTCCACCATGGGATATATGGCTGCTAAAAAACACCTGGAGATCAACCCTGACCATCCCATTGTGGAAACTCTGAGGCAGAAGGCCGAGGCTGACAAGAACGACAAGTCTGTGAAGGACCTGGTCATCCTCCTCTTTGAGACCGCCCTGCTCTCCTCAGGATTCACCTTGGATGACCCCCAGACCCACTCCAACCGCATCTACAGGATGATCAAACTGGGTCTAGGTGAGGACCTCAATGGATACTTTACAAAGTGTTTGTTGGCTTCTGAAGGAGCAAAAAAGAGAACTGAGTCGACTTTTACCGCATTTAACCAACGTATTTTTTCTCCTCTTTGTAGGTATTGACGAGGATGACATGACACCAGATGATGTAACCTCTGCACCTGCAGAGGACATGCCCCCTCTTGAAGGGGATGACGATGACACATCCAGGATGGAAGAAGTGGACTAAAGTCTACTTCCAGTTCCTGCTTGCATCAAAACGTAGTACTGTATACAATTTCAAGTTAAATGTTGTAAATGAGCCTGGAATGTTCCTCCTTCTCCTTATACACCTTTTTTTGTTTGACAAAGTTCACTATAATTCCATTGCAATGACCACACGCGATTTGGATTCATTCCTGTGGGAAGTTTATTTTTCGAGTTATACTTTTTGTACCTAAGTTGTATTACTGATGCATTTTGTTTTTTGTATTTATTGACATTCCAAAGTTTGTGTGTTATTTTAACTGTAACTATAAAAGTTGTTACTATTTGAAATGGACAGACCCTTAAATAAAAGTTTACGATGTTAAACAAGTCACATTTCCATTGTTGAAGGGATCAACAGAGGGGTTGAAGTTGCGACTGACAAGCTGACAAATGAATATTAAAGTCAAATCTGTACATGGTTACAAATGAGCATGATTCTTCTGATGGAAAACACCGAAAGCCACTTCATTGTCCGCAATTGATTCGAAAATAAGTATGTGACCAGTTGTGGAAAGAGTGGATACTTGTTCGGACCTTATCCAAAACACCTCAACTGATTCAGTGTAAGCAGAAGCCTGAAACAGGACACTGATTCTTCCAAGGACACGGCTTTCCAGTCACCCCTTTTTCATACATGAACACATTCACAGCAATGTTATAAGGCAGACAGATGTAGCAACATAGTGGACACAAAGTGCAAGAATATGCTAGACTGACACTGTGGTATTGGCAAGAGAGGAAAGGAATGACCATAATCACAAGGTTGTGTTTGTTACATACTGTCCTTCAAAGGTATGTAATCTGATAGAAGGCACGAGTGTTACTTGTAATATTAGGAGTGACCTTTGTTGCTAACACCATTAAAAGAAGAGCTTTGAAGGTTACTGGTATTAAAGTGCTGACTGAAACTTCAAATACCTTGTTTTATTGTTTGGAAAATTCTCTATTTAATTATAAAAACAACTCTGAAATCATAACTTCAAAATTACAGCAGATGGCAGTAATGCAGCACACCAGCAGAAGGTCTGCACTTAACTTAAACATGGCCTGTGTTCTCATAAAACCTGTTTTATCATGAAAAGTGACCAGAAGGACATTATCACTCAAAAATGCAAGCACAACTGCATTATTGGGTACATCAAAAATCCTAGATGACCCAAACAGTTGCAATAAATGTATTCAAGTGATAAAAACCTCAACCAAGTTTTTCTTTTTTTTTATGAGCAAACGTTGAAGTGAGGAAAGATAGAATTTTAAATTCGAGTGGTTGTTAAAGGTTCATTACCGAGGTGTTATGTGCTGGAAGTTTGCCTTTTGTGCCGCTATAGCCTGAACGCCATCGATAGGGGGCGCCCGCCGCAATGCACCGCCCAGTGTGTCAATCTGAGACACTGAAGTCAGCTGACAGACAGCAGCCAATCACAGCGCGCGTACACACCGAACCGCCTTGCAGTGTGGTGTCCTGAGAGTTGTCAAGGTTTTGGTAGTGGAGTATACGAGAGGGGAGAAAGGGCGGTTACGCTTGTACAATGCCGAATAAAACTAAAAAGGATAAGGTGAGTGTGAAGAACATTTCAAGGTGTCTTTAGCTAATGAGTGAACTTCACGAGGAAAGGGATTCAGTGTATTTTTTGATAAAACCCGGCGTTTTAACAGACAGTTAGCTCTTAGTGCAGTGTCCCATCACGTTAGCCAGCCAGCAATATTTCCCAGCTAGCCGCTATCTACCAGCATGTTGGCGCCTGATCTGCTGATTTACCTAATTTAGATGCAACACCGTTGTCTTCATGTGGTTTAATAATATGTCTATGCAAATGCTGCCTCATTACAGGTATTTGCTGTTCAGATTTGAAAATAAAGACTTTTTTTACAGCTCAGATTCCGGGTCGTGCAAATGGTATGGGCTGTGAAGTAACGTTAGCTGGCTCACCAGTATGTGTTCATACAAGTGCTAGACTGGGTGGGCAGGCAGGCTATATTTAGCACGGATTTGTGCAGGGCGGTATTCACTGATTGACTGCTTACTGATGTCAACCTGGCCGACCGTTGTGTGAATGGAGTAAATGAACTCTTTCTTGCAGGAGTCTCCCAAGTCTGGTAAAGTGGGCAAGAGTGGAGGGCAGGACAATTCAGAGCATGAGGTAAGCTAAGCAGGGCACCCCTTCAAATACTTTACACACATGACACAGCACTCATATTACGTTGTCACTGTGCATCATCATTAAATAAACTTGCAAAGGGAGTATACACTGGATGTTACCTGAGATGTAAAAGGATCAACTCTGTGGTGTTCCAAGTCCTGTTTAAAAAAATCAAGACAATGTAGCAATAATGTTGTTAATACACAATATTTACCTACCAAAACACTTAGTTTTGCATTGGAGTATTTACCTGAGGAGAATTGTTGCTTATTCAAAGCATGTGGTGAAAGCCA
>JAUESF010000019.1:8806456-8820713 GCA_032274765.1 Malacoctenus tetranemus | reverse complement strand
ATTACAATAGTATTAACAAAAGTTTGTTGTACTTGTTACACAGTTGAAAGGTTATCTCGTGGCCCTGATGAGAACCTCTGTCGTGTGGGATTTGGCCCTCGGGTCATCATAAGTGTGACACCTCTGCTTTAGACTTTAAGCTAATGGAAGTTCCTTTCATGGGGAATAAGATATCCTGGTGTGCCCATGTCGGGTTTTTGTAACAGGCAACAGATGACTGTGCTGCCTGCAGAGCAAACAGCCGCCCTCCTCCCCTAGCCTATATTCTTATATCATGCGTGTTGTAATGAAATGCCCCTCGACAGGACAATGTTCGAGGCTTTGCCTTTGTGTCAATATAGTCCTGGGGAGTTAGCTTGTTGCATCACCAAGTTCATTTTTTTAAGCTGGTGGTTTCAGCCTCTCCCACACCTTGTTGTTGGTTAATAATCCTGCATGTTGTTGGGTGTCAGGAGCCATGTAGCAGATCTATTGCAACAATGTCGTGTCAAATCAGAATCGCCAGCCTGCAAGCTGTTGTTACCATCCCCCACCGTTTCTGACCACAATGCATTTATTGTGCTGTGAGGTTTATTTTGTATTGTTATTAATACAACTCAAAAGGTGAGGCGTATCTCCCGCCCTTTGAAGCACATTGATATGTAACAGCGCTCATAACAGAGGAAGCTGACTTGTATTTTCCACAAGACGGCTTTCTCGTGCCACCGCATAAGCTTCTGTCTTGCAATGCAGCACAGACTGTGACCAACTTTAGCTGGGTCTTAAATGAATTTGATAAATCCCCTGTGACTCAGACCGACACAGCTCCACAGCCGCTGTTGGTGAAGTGAGCGCCGTGCCGTCAGGTGTGTGTTGATGAATGGATCCTAGCAGGAAGGTGGGACCAGCTGTGAGGGACTCGCTACATTCGGGAAAGCCCACCCCAGGATTAGATTGATCCCGACGAGACTCTGTGTTTGTCGGATACACAGCTGGCTTGCTTCATTAGTGGAGTGGAAGAACATCATGGTTTGTTTGTTTTTCTCTTCCGTGTGAATTCGATGAGCTTCCTGATGTAGGTTCTTTCGTAAACTGTTTGCGTGCATTGGGTGAACTGTAGTTTATGTCCTGAGTTACATAATGCATGTTGTCAAGGTCCTGGTCACATAGTGTATATAATTAAATGTACCAGTGTAGCACATGGCAGTCAAAGTGCTTGGCGGGTGGCTACATGTACGGCATTTTTCGGACATTCCTGAAGCAGTACTTACGGTCTCATTCACACTCTTCACACCCAAGTGTCGCATATGTCTGCTTCGCTCGTGTGCAACTCATTTTTCTCTTGTTTCTACAGAGCTCGAACAGGAAGGCAAGCAATAGTGTTCCTCCCACCACTCAGCTGCTAAAGGGGAAGCAGCCAGGTTCCCAGACACCTGTCAAAAAGGACAAGAGGCAGAGCTCCTCACGCTTCAGCCTGAGCAACAACAGGGAGCTGCAGAAACTGCCTGCTTTTAAAGGTATTTACCTGTGCAATGACCCCGAATCCGTTTAGCTTAATCACATAACGAACTAACCGTTCACAGCCCTCAATTTTGAATGATTCGTCTGTGCGTAGAGTACATACAATAACGAGATCAGCTTCCATTTGGAGATTAAAAACATAAAAATGTACCGCTTGAAAGCCTGCATTTACCTCTCAGGTCATCCAAAAGTTAAGTAAGTTAGGTGGAGAAAATGACACAGGCTGCCAGGTTTGTGCTCAGTGGGAAAAGAAATTCCTGTAATCTTGACATAAGTGGAGGCCCTCACAAACACGCATACCGGCAGGCACACACTCGGTTATTCACCAACTCGTGTCCTGCTGAAACATCCACCAATATTTCCTTGCTGCATCATCCTCATTTTAATACCAAGCTGAGCATGACATTATGCAATGCGAGGAAACAAACAGAGGACGTACATGGCATGGATTTTGTGCTGGATTTAACCCAAGCGTCTATATTTAGTGGTAATCCACAGATAAAGCTTTAATTCCACAGTCCTTGTGTTTCAGAATGTTGCCAGTGTCCAGATAAGAAATGCCCCACAGCTTCGCGACTAATAATTCTCTCCCTGCACTTGACCAAGAAAAGCCAAATATCGATGATTGTTTTTAATGCTCAAGTTCGTTGCGCTGCTGCTGTTGATACACAAGGAGTGGACACTGCTGTCTGGCCTCAGGACATTTTGTCTGTGCATGTTTCTGTGTCTGCGTGCATGCATGATTGCACACAACACTTGTGCCCCTTGTTCTGTTGCAGCACTTTAACAATATTGATCATACAAACTGGTGTGTGGAAAAACATGTATGCTACTGATGTAGCATAGCAAAGGACAGATTTATTCTGTGTTGCTACTGTTGTTATTTGCAGTTGACGCAACCTGTGGTGGAAAGTTTATGGGAATATTATGATATGAAATGTGGTCAGTGCAAGTCTCAGGACAGTGTTATTTTGATCCATTCCCTCTCAGTGTTTTGGTCAGATGAGGAGATTTAACAGGGTTAATTTACGCTTCAGATATTACCTGTATTAATGTCTCGGTTACTTACCCCATAGACTATCAAAGAACCAACAACTCTTATTCGTGATAAAGGCGGCTCGCTTCCCACACCCTGAAGAGAGCTTTGATAACATTCTGCAAAACATTATCCCACAGTGACCCTGTAGATGTTATCACTCAGTCCTGTCCAAACAGGCTCCTCGCTTGGCCTGTTTTCATTCCAGGCATGTTCACCACCTCCTGATGGAAACACATGTCCATGAGTGTGTCCTGCAGGGCCTTCAAGTCAATCCAAGACCAAAACACTCCTGACCAGAAGTCAGGCCTTACACCATGAACTCGTCCCCCACAATCCCTGTATTGTTTGCGACTCCAGACTTTCTTTTTACATTGTTGCAGCCCCACTTTTTGTATTTTGTAGCAGAATTGTGTGATTTCTCCCACACTGCTACATTTTCGTTAGCTGCTATCCATATTTTAACAAAGTATAGTCCAAGAAAGAATTTTGGTCCTGTGAGTTTCTTTCAGCTTCGTCCAAAAACAGTTAAACTGGAAATACGTGCTGTGCATCTTCTACCTTCCCTGATGTCTCATATTAGGTGTTAAATCACATGCAAGAAAGCATTAAATGGCAGTTTTTTTCTCTTATGAACAGTCCAGCAAAGTGTTGTTGTCTCACAGGGTTTGTTGCCACCTGCTGGGGGATTGTAAGATTTCAGACTAAATGTTGGAGTCACAAAGAGAAGCTTCCACTTTTGTATCAGTTGTCCTCAGCTTGGTACAGAAGATCCTTCTGCACTGCACGTCTTTCTGCTCAGGACTTGAACAATTGTGTCATTATCAGACTTCTGCCCAGTTTGGTAACCTATGCCTTTGAATCTAGGATGTGTGGCGTGGACCACAGAAACAGTTATATCAAAGAGGGCGAGCATTTTCCCAGGCGAGGACCACAGTCTGTACCACTGTGGCTGTACCACAGTCGCATATTCAAGATCTTGTATTGCAGTGGACAACAGCTCTGTCTGAAAACACAGTGGCCCTGATAGCAGTTCAAACCCTAACACATTTGTAACTCTCTTGGGAAAAAAAAAAGTGTTAAATGGACATTTTACCGTAAACTCTCCTAAACAGTAGGAATCTAAAATATATTATTGGAGGCCTGAACACTAATAATGCTGAGGGAATGTGTTGTTGTAACTCAAAACATTCTGTGTACTTGCAGCTGAATGTTGATCAGCTAGTTAGAACGGTGCATACCGAGAGTGAGATAAGCCCGACAGCAAATGAATAGTCCAACAATGGTGTCACCTCGATGAACTCGTTGTTCAAGTTATTGAGCTTAGATTATAAAAGGTTTCGGATTATATTTGGAAGTCTATCAGGATTTCCATTTAGGAGCGTTGAGCACCAACCGGTGGTTGTCCAAGGAAGAACCAGTGAGCCGGTGTGTGGGGAAACATACTGGAGCTTTAATAAGCTGTGGCTCTGACTGTTAGCTCATCGCTCCTCAATGAGCTACTGCTAACGTCTGGGTGTGACATACCACAGGGCACCTTCAGAGGTCGGGAGGAGTCCAGTCTCACCTTTTTTGGGTGGTCTGACATGTCATCAGACATGGGTTGCTGAAATGTCTCAGCTCATCAGCTTATTGTTATTCGTATAAAGGGGGGAAAAACGCAAGACATGGAAACGCGTGCGGTGAATGGCATCGCGCTGCTCGTGTTGTCAGGCAACAACACTGACAGACCTCATTCAGCTGACAGGCAGCAAAGCTGTGACTAAATGTCCAGACAGTTGAGCTGGATTGGTTTCATGTTGTACAAGACAAACTTCTTTTTCGTTGTTGTCTTTTTCAGTTTTGCACTGTTTCGCTCTTTCTCTCAGGAGTTGTTGTGTTGCATAATGTGTCAGCATGATAGTATCAGTTCTTTTCGGTAAGAATAGAACTCTGCCTTCAGTTGTGGTTCCTGAACAAAGATTCGTCTAATTATGAAATCAACTTTAAAAAATGACAAGAATAATGGAGTTTATCGTGATTTTTTTTTTCTCAAGACAGTGACTGACCTCTATTGTCAGCTGCACTTGCCTAGGACTAAATTATGGCAGTGACCCTTGAACAGAGTCACATGTTTCGGACTGCAGGTTCATGTTAATCCCGTTTTTAGCAAAGTGATTTGCTTTGAAATTTGCTTTGTTGATATCTTGTTCAGTTCTATCCTTTTTTCAGAGTCCAATGCAGTCTCTGCAGGACACCAGTGCTTCACAGCACTGCGTTTATGACATGTGCATATTTACATCCATATACAATATATGTATTTGAAAATAAAGCCTACTGATGGTTGCTGCAGGGTCTGGAAAGACAAAGCAGGTCTCAGGGAAAGATTTACTCCATCAAGGAAGGAGAAACAACTCTTGAAGGAGACTTTTCTTTGTCAGAAATAAACGCATTGAAAGACACAGAGCATCGCTCACAAGCTGACTGTACTGTAATTACCTCGCACTGATTTAGAATAAAGGTTGCTGTGCGAGCGAGCTGCAGGAACAGCCTCGCAGAATAAGAGCCGCTGAATAAAGAAACGTAATGATTGTGGTGACATTTAATGAAATAATATCCCTGAAATTTCACAAACAAGCCCACTTTGTAGAAGCCTGTCGTAATGAATTATATTAGAAACTTTTTGGCATGTGGGTTCGAGCAGTAATTGAAGAACAATGGCTTCTTTTACAGTCGAAAATAGGTTATTACTGAGCAAGCCACAATTCTGAGCAATCCATCCGCTATCAGCCACATCAAACCAGAGCAAAATGTCTCTGTGAAGACATTAACATTGAAAGCAGAGTGGAACAATTTGATATTGGTGTTGACCTGACCGGCATGCAGTAACCACTCTTAGGTGTTCAAGTAAGATTATGTGAGAATGCTGCAGTGCAGCTTTCTTAAACATGACATTTGTAATTTGAATCAATGATTTGGAGCCGCACCGAGCTGTGTTTTTCTCACTGGAACCTGCTTAAGGGGAAAATGAAGTTCAGCGCCTGTTGAAAGAGCCCTGTGTCCCCAGCTGTGTTGATTGCTCTGTTCCTACAAATAGACGTGAGCCCTGAGCGCTCACACAGGACCATGACATTGAAGATCAGCAGACCTGTAAATGAACCACTCAGCTGTGTATTTCAGGCGCTCCTGCTGCTATCAGCGATGGGTTTTCGAGAAAGCTGTGCTCCTTAACGCGAGCGACACATTCTCCTTTCCATCCAGGATAGGGCACGCGTGCGCGCACACACACACACACAAGCACAGGCACACGCATACTCACACACGGACACTCCTGCCATAATAAATGCGTGTGCCAGAGGAGCGTTTGGAGAGTGTTTGCAACATGTGGGTGTGTTTAATGTTGTCTTGTCGTGGTCAGAACAACAGATCGTCAGATAGAGGTTTGCCCCATGACTAGGGTACAGAACGACAAGAAAGAAGCCTTTATATGCACAGATTAGCCTCCGCTGCTGAAGTACTTCACTGTTGTATGTATTAAGATCAGCTCGAACCTATTTAAGAGTTGGACCACTGCATTAGGGGGAATTTCACTCTTATTTTGTGCAACATTGTTTATTTTAAGGCTCATAACTACAAATGTGCTTCTCTTTCTTTGTCAAATGAGACTTGCTAATGTGTGTCCGACACGTACTGCAGCTTTCGAATCAGAATTACATGTGCACTGGCAGGAGCTGTCACACTAATGGGTGTTGAAGACCGTTGTTCTTTCCAAAGATCCCCTAAATCATGTGCTGCTTACACCAAGTTCCCGCAGACACAGAGGGTCTTTGAGGTTCAGAAGCAACTGCTTTGTTTGTGCAACTCTGCAGAGGTTCTTTTCATATGTTATTCTGAATAGAAACTAATTGAATGACTTGGTCCATTACTTTCTGGCATGTAAACAGAAACAATGGGAAGGAACCAAGGTAATCATTTGAATGATGACCTGTCTTGTGTGTGTATGCTTGTGAATAATCTTGACTGGCTCCTGCCTGCACGTGTGTCCCTTTGCCCTATTTGTGCATGTGTAACAAAAGCCAACCATCCCTGTCGCATAGTGACACATACAAAGTACAAGTGCCCATATATTATTTACTGTGAGGTACCTGTCATGACCTATTCAGACTGCTGGGAAAGAATGCAGCAGTTCAGGGATTCGACTCGCCAGTAAGTGATTTATCAGCACGTAGCTTGTGTTCATGTTTTGGTTGACAGAGACCGTCTTCACCTCTGTCACTTTGCCCTTTTGGCTGCGCAGACTTACAGTGCACAATCTTGTCCCCGCCACCGAGTGCTGAGACAGATTGTGGCGAACTACATATGCACATCCTGTGCTGCTTGCATTGTGACTTCCTGTCTTCCTGTTTCTCTGTTGCGTACACCTGGGCTCAGGCTGCGCTCCAAGAGCCATCTGTCACGCGATGCACACACACATATTTGAACAAAGATGGCACTCTCAGAGACACACACGCTGACATGAAGAGGGCTCCTACCTGACAAGAGCAGTTAGCAGTAAAGGCCATTTTTATGTTGCGCAAGCTCAAACTTGTTCTCTGCGTCTTTCTTAGTGTTTGTTGCAACATGGGTGTTGTTTTTTTTTCAGCTCTGCTCAACTCTTTAAAGTTGATATGGGTGTAGTTTGATGTGTTGTTTTGGCCTGCCAAATAGAGTTTAGTTGTCATTCGACCCCTCTCTTTGTTTTTACAAGCAGCCTGCATGTTGGACTTAGATGTGTGTATCCTGGTGGTAACATTGCATGTACATGCATCTCTAACAGGCTCAAGATGAGCAGAGATCTGTGAGTTGTGCTTTAAAACTCCTGACAGATGTAGACGCCCTCGCCCCAATCACAGTCCCTCCCCCTCCCCCTTCCCCCGTCAGCCCACGAGCCAATCCCTTCCCTCATGTTTATTTATTCTGACAGCCTGCCCATGTGACTGCGGCCGGCCAATGGCGCGGCTTCAGTGGCTGATGACATCACTAACTAGCTGGTTCCCTCCAGCAGCAGGGGAGCTTCATTTTCTGCTCTGAGTGTTCGTGCTAAAATGGAGGCTGGCTCCTCGCCTTAGCCTGAGCTGCCCTCTTCTCCCCTGCCTCCTGCCTCCGCTCACTGATGTTGGCATGTACTAGAGCTGCCAGTGGGATGGTTCTGGATGCACCCAGCTCCAACGGGCCTTTCCAGCCTGTGGCCCTCATGCATTTTAGAGGTGAGAAGAGGAAATTTGCCTCTCCTGCAGCTGCTCTCTGTCTGTGTTCCAAGGGAAGGTGGGCTTTAATGTTGTCATTTAGCAGCCACAATTGAGGATTCTGTGCAATGAATTAGAGGACTGCGTTTTGAATTTGTACTGAAGCCCGACTGCATTTATCCTGAGTGTTGTTGTCATGAGTATTTTTGGAAGAGGAAGGAGGTGATTGTGTCTGTATGTCAACGAGGAAGGCTTTCGCCAAGACATTGCATAGCGTAGCTTAAGTATAGGAGGAAGGGCGAGAGAGAGAGCGCGAGGGAGAGAGAGAGAGTGCTCGTTTGAGTCTCCCCTCCCCCACCAAGTCTCCTGATGTCATAGGAAGTGAGGTCAAAGCTTGTTGTTGGTTTGTGTGTGTCCGTATTGTGTATGGGTGTCTGGGGTAATGTGACACACAAAAGTTGTTGTCGCTTTGTCTCCAGCAGGAACCGACAAATGTGCTGCATGTGTAAAACAGGGGATGACTGTGTTTCAGTCCAACGAAATCATTGCTTGTGTCTGTTCATGAAACTCGGCTCCCACCAGAAGCAGCAACATCCTGCACATAATTGCGGGTTCCTCCGAGGTGTTGTTCGTGTCGTGGCTCATAAGGTTGTTAAACTGGCATCATGACATTTAAATGCGCCGAGGTAATTGTAGCCAAGCTGTCTCACCTGTCTTGATTTGCGTGCGATGGACATCTGCATCGCCCCGGGGCTCATGCAAACTATTTGCCAGTGGTGGCACTTTTAATGACCGCTTTGCTGCTCAACGCTGGGTTCAAGGTTTGCTCTCCTGAGCAATTTGTGTCCCCCCGAGTGGCTTCCTGTGTGCAAGCTGGAGCCTTTAGATGAGTAAAGGTTACTTGCCCATCCACGCAGAGATGCCCCCGTGTGAAGTCTGCAGTCGCACAGCACGTCTCTTAATATTTTAGGCTTGTTCAGAAACCCTAGTGCTGTTGTGTAATAAGAGCTGGTAGACCTCTTGGCACTCAGGGGGCTGATGAGACGTGGTGGTGGACCTGTGTTTCAGGGCGAGAGTCGTCAGAACAAGCCCCAGTGTCGGGGGGGTGTGCCTCCCCAATCATGACTGCACACTTTATCTTGCCTGTAGATGCTTGAAATGACCAGATAGACTCTTTAGAAACTAATTTAGCGTCGAGAGAGTTTCCTCTGAACGATTCAGTCATTCACTCATTCTGTGTTTTATGTTTTAATTAACTTTTGGATTAGATTTTAATTAGCTTTGTGAATGCCCCCCCACCCCCCTTTGTCATTGAAACCCTTGCCTGCTTTGTGTTTAAACGGGGCTTAAAGCTGTTTAAAGGGGCTGAATATAAGAAAGTAAACGCACAGAAATCTGTTTCAGGTTTTTCCCCCCAAAAAAACATCATATGCCAGATATTCACTGTCAAATTGCAGCCAGCTGGAAAGAAAGCCAATCCTAGTATATACTTCACTGTACCCTGCATAAACAAAATGCAGAAGGATTGAATAGAACAGTATTGGAGTTCTTCATCGATGTGGTCACCAGAGCTCAAGGGTGAAGCAAATTGCTGTTTGACCTTTTCAGACGTTAGCTCCTGTTAGCCGTCGTTTTGTGGACAGCCGTTCAGACGCAGGGATCGCAGGTTGATGTTGTGACGGACGTACTCTTCAGTCTTTTTCCACAGTGTCTGAATATAGACCCAGAGAGATGTTGTTCCAGTATGTCACACTGCTCAAACGTACTAAAGCTCTGACATCCTCTGTGTCTCGCTCACCACAGCAAGGAACCTGTGCAGACGTTTGAGATCAACGCTGCTTGAGAAAATATTAAACAAACATGCTTTTTGCGACCACAAATCAATAAATATAAGAGCTACACAAGAGAACATGCAGCGGTTCAATGTTGAAAGAAGTGTGTCTGTTGCTGTGACTAATGTGTGGGTGGAGGGAAAGTCCGTCTGCTGCTGTGGATGTTCAGGTTCGAGTCGGTGTTCACGGCAAAAAGTGCTGGATCACTTCGAAATGAGTTTCTCTTATCAGTGACAGAGAGGATCTTTTCCCACCTGAAGCTGCAAAGTTAATGAGTAGTCAATCGAATGTGAAACTAGAAGCGGTTTTATATTTGCCAAAGCAACGGTTGAACATGCAAAAGCTCGACGGAGATCATTTGCAAATGTTATGAGGAAGCTGCTTTCTGTATCCCTCTCAAAAAGATTGTGATCTGCTGATTGTACTTCTTGTGTGTTTGGGATGCAGTTTGTTGTAAAGTCTTGTCCACGACGTTTGGATTTTGCTGCCTCACAAATGAAGCTGATCTGTTGTGCACTATTTGTGGTCACGCAAAAAACAGATTCAAACCAGATGCAAAAAAACATTGTTTTGCTTTTTTTTCTCCAATGTAATCACTATACCATTGAATCACACACTGCACCAAGCGTTCACTCTTTGTTCTTGTTTTTGTCTTTGCTCCCAGTTAGGATTATTCATGTTTTACAAGGTCGGTTTGACCAGCGTATCTTCGGGCTGCAGCCCATGATGTGGTCGAACCAGCAGCGAGTAATTTCAGTGTAAAAGCAGGCCCGCATGTATCTCTGATTAACATGGTCACCTCGTGGTCCAAAGTCCGGTCTCTGCTCGTGGTCACCATGGTGATGTACAGTACACATGCAGACTGGGAATGGAGAAACGATTGACACTTGAATTACAGGCTCAGACGTGTACAATATTGCTCTAAACACAGGTTCTTTTCATGTAGCTTAACATATGATCCAAATGCAATTTATTTTCACACTTCTGTAGGAGGATTTGCCTCATTGATAGTATTTTATGCAGGCTGTTTCTCACACTTTGATCATTTTTCAATAATCCTCAGCTCAGAGGAAGGGGCGTTTCCTCGTTTTGCTGGTTATTCAATACTGTGTACAGTAATGGCGCCTTATCTGGTGTTCCCTAAAAAGCTGCACGTCAATCGCACTGCATGCAGAGCTTCCTGAGTACTGATAAGAGCTGGAGACAGAGTGCACATAATGGCTATTTTAAAAACACAGGCCAAGGTGCAGGTAGCTTGGCCATACATTCAAAGCCCTGCTCTTTATTCCTAAAGCCTGACATAGATTCTCATGCTGCGTGCTTGTAGAGGTTTTGATGTATGCTTTGGGAAATCCCTGCGGTACCTCCGGGAGCTGACTTAAAACACTTCCAGAGAACCGAACAAAAAAAAAAAAAAAAGAAGCCCAAACTGTGGTGCATTTCGCAATCGCTTCTCCCTCTGAGTGTTTCTGCTCTGTTGCCTTTTCACACATCCCACCATTTACATTCTCGAGAAGACATATAATTACAAAACACTTTTTTTTCTCCATCAGAGCAACAGATGAAATTGATTTAGTGTTGAACACTGATGTTTATCTCATTGATTCATTTGAGGTGGCTGCCATAAAGAGATGATTGATGTATCCTGGAACAGAACGATGCTTGGCAGCATTCACAATGTTCACATGTTTTTTTTTTTCTTTAATAAACTGCAAGTTAATGATGGCACACAGACCGGTGTGGCGGTGTTTTCTTCCCACTGGCTGATTTAAAGGCTTCACTTGACTGACACTGGTGCTGCAGCTGCCTCTGAAATGTTAAGCTATTGATTTAGCATTAGCTTGTACTTTCGTGCTAATAAACACCATCGCAGCAAGCAACCTGGAAGCAGGAAAGTCCCTTTTACCTTCAGTGCAGCGTGGAACTAAACAGGCACTTGGTTTATCAACAAATCTTCAATCTATTGAAACATTTTGAACATGAACAAACATGAACTCTGTTGCTTTGTTGGTCCCACAAGGAAGAAAGAAATCCTTTTTCTTCTGAACTGGAAAGCATTCTTTGTTGGGTTCTGTCATCTGATTGAGCTTTTCTGATCAGGGATCCCTGAACCAAAGGTTGGACCCTGACTTTTACACTGTGCAACTCTTTTTCGTGGTTCGTGAAACCTTTCGACTGGAGTTGCTGCCGTTCCCTTCAAAGTAAAGCGTTCTCACAAAGTGGCAGATCCATTAAATCCGACCTTCCTGCTTGTTTCAGACGTGCCCCCTGCCGAGCAGGAGAAGCTGTTCATCCAGAAGCTGCGTCAGTGCTGCGTCCTTTTCGATTTCGTCTCTGACCCGCTGAGCGACCTGAAATGGAAGGAGGTGAAGCGAGCAGCTCTGAGCGAGATGGTGGAGTACATCACCCACAACAGGAACGTCATCACCGAGCCCATCTACCCAGAGGTGGTTCACATGGTGAGTGTCGACGCAGGAACCGACTGCTGTTATATAGGTCTGTTCTGAGCGAGCTCATGGAAAATGTAAATGTCACTCAAGTACTCGGTTTCCTGCATATTCACCAAATAGTTTTTGAGAAAGGAATCAACAGGCTGCTTCTTGTTCCGTTCATTAAATGCCTCATTGATTTACTTTGAAATGACAGACAACTTCAGGCGAGTAAAAAGACTCTTTTGTCTTTGAGGCCCTTTTAATAGAACTCAGTAGACCTTTGTTTCGTTCCGTCAGGTGATCTGGGAAACAGACACGAGCACGGATTAAAAGATGAGCGCTGTGTTTCTCACATATGAGGGCTCACAAGCAACAATAGTAATGATGCACAATAATAGTAGTGTCAATGTTTGTCGTACAGGCTGGATAGGATGCATCTGAATGTATACGCTGCGTTACCTGCTGACCTGTGACGTGGGTTTAGTGGCTGAAATCTTCCCTCAGCCTTTCTTGTAAAACTGTGCGACCTTGAAGGAGCCAATTGACTCAGTAGATTGTGACGTATTTATTGCGATTCCAGTAACCTGTGTGTCACCCTCTGTTTGATGGAAAGCAGTTTCTTTCGGTTGCATGTGCGGGTTTCAGTTTCCAACATGGTAAAAGAAAGAAATTAGCTTTCTGTTTACTGGCTTTTGTGGCCCATTTTTATCATGTGCCCTCTGTCCGGTGGCGTTCATAGCAATACTGCGCAACCTCAGCTTGAACTCGAATTCACCTTGACTGACTCAGCTGTTTAAAACCCTAAAATCTCTGGAGGGTATTGTTTCTGTCGACCTCAAGTCAGCGTCCCCCAAGCACTTCCTAACCTGTAGAACATTAACCCCGGCTCTTCAGACCCTCAGTATTCCTCATACTGTTTAATCATTCGTTCAATCATTCATTGATCTCTTATTGTATATTTAGTGGCGATCAGTTCCTGTGAGTTCACGTCACTCGTTTCGGCTCCCAGAGACAAAACCTTTTGATGTTAATCAAACTGCCGTCTGCCTGGGTCCCGCATGCTAAACCGCAGATGATCAAGGTGCAAATTTGTCCCCCCTTCGTCCGGCCTGCATTTGATCAGTGCCGCAGGAAATGCAGCCGAGCTCCCAAATCAGCATGAAAATATACTCTTACTCCTGGTCACCCCCGTTCCCCGGCCCCCCTTCAAGACAAGGACGCTTTGATGTCCACTGACGGCTTTCATCATCAAAGTATGGCGACTGACACGACAAACTCCTTCATGGCAGTAAAGGGGCTATTCTCATGGTAACACTGCGCACGCTATTTTTTCTCACGTCAGCAGAGTTTGACGCCTCACTGTCAGAGCGTACGTGAGCGGGGCCTGTGGATCGCACAATAGTTCATAAATCAGTCCCGCTCTCTCTGGAGAGGAAGACCGAAATGATTTCTGCTCGGAATATAAACACAAGTGTGAGCGAGTGCGTTTTGACCTCGTCTTGACTCGGGTCCCGCGGGACTCTCCAAATGTACTATCCAGAAGGTGGCAACCGACTCGGAGGGGGGAACGTAGATGGATGCTTCCCACTTTGGGGACTTGTAATGCTGCTGAAATCGCTGTTATCTGAGACGCTCACAGAATACTCCAAAGCCTTTTTTTCTCTGTTTTCATTCACTCTGTCTCAAAAAAAAAAAGCTTGCAAATGTTAAAGATAAAAAATCAATTTGCAGAGGCAAACAGGACACATTTGCATCATTTGAAGACTGAGGACACACAAATGTTAGTGTTTCAGTTTATTTATGCTTGGGAGGGCTGGTTTGGAAAGAGCAGCCTTCCCCTCCTTCCTGCGCAGCCAGTTGGTCTCCGAGCCCGTTAATGTGGGGCAGCTGACTGATGCACGTAACGTTTTGCCTCCTGAAGATTGCGGCTGATGATTTTCTGGACGCGACCGCTTAATCACTGTTTGCAGACAGATCACAGCGTCTCAAGGCAGATTTAACGCTGGCAGGGATTCGGTGTGAACAGCTGTGGAAAGTGTAGGTCCGAACGCGGCCTCAAGGTTGCTCATAGGTCAGTGTTAGGAGAAAGAACAAAAGGACCACCTGGAGGCAAGGGTCCACCCCGGAGGATCAAGCACCAGAGAAACCCATTTACAGGTCCGGTCGCCTGTTTAGCACCATACGTGTTAAAAGCAGACGTGTTGGCTGCAGCGATCCACTGTGTGACTTCTGGATGTGTTGAGCTGCAGGTTT
>JAUESF010000019.1:8778704-8789285 GCA_032274765.1 Malacoctenus tetranemus | reverse complement strand
GCCTCCTCGCTGCCTCTGATGAGCCTTTTTACTTCGTAGATCAGTCGTTTGGAAAAGTTGCTCTGCGCTTCATTCTCAAGTGCTTCTCGCTCGTCTGGATGTTAACGAAAGAAAACAAACTATTTCGAAAATCTAAATTCAGGGACAAAGTCGCAGCAAGTGTTTACTGAAGTATACTGATGAAGTAAAAGTGCTTGTGGGTCCAAATGATCAATATCATCTCCCAGGAGCCTTTTTAAAGGTCAATGTGGGAGGAGGGAATAAAGAATGTACACATAAGTCATTTGGTTTCAAGAAAAGTCAAAATAAAATCAGATAAATTCGGCTTTTGAAACCGTGACGTTCACGTAAGAAGGAGAAATGTCAGTCAGACGTCACCGTGTCACTGCTACGCGCTGCAGACGTCGCTCCCGGCCACGTCCCTGCTGACTCCTCACCGTTATTGGTGCTTATTAACGCGTGCGTGCTCCACGAAACAGACCCGCGTCCCACCGGACTCGCTGTCTGGTCGCTGCTGTTTAATAATAGCAATGTTTTTCCGTGTCACCGCGTCTCTGCTCGTCTACGCAGTAGAAAGAGCCTCACGCTCCCGTCCTGATGTTCCACATGTTCAGGTGCGATTCCTCTGAAACGCAGTGGTTTCGCCCCGCGTGTGTTGAAACACTCGCGCGGCATTAAACGCTGCTTTGAGTGAAGTTGGGTTACGGCGGGGTCACTGAGGTCAGCTGAGATAGCGAAGCGAGCCTCTGCACCGTCGTCTCATGCTTACAAACCTTGTTTTTCCCTCCATCATATGACTTGGAGCGCCCGCGGCGAAACACACAGTCATGTGATCCAGGAAGATGAAAAGATTTCAACTCAATACGGCATTTTATGCGCTTGCCAAGCGCCTACCGGGGCCTCCGAAAGAGGAATGATCACTTCAGGTCATCAACCCAGCATCTGACTTTTACTTTTCCTTCCCCCCTCTCCCCCTCCCCCCCTCTTTCCCTCCTCCTTGTCGCTGTGTGAAGCAGCGTCGCGAAGGAGGCGCACGTGAGGCCAACTCACTCAAGAGTATTGGAGCGGAGGATGGAGGGAGCCCCGCTCTGAAACGCAGGCACGTACGCGGCGCAAACTTAATATACGGGGCCCGCCTATAGAAATCATGAATAAAATTCACGACAAGGTAACTCACCGAGTGGCAAAGGAAGAGAAATGCAGATGAGGGAAATATATGTGCTGTGATGTACAGCGTGTGCTTCAGGATGGATCTTGATTTAAAGCTGTGGGGCTTTATTGATTCCGGCCACTTGGTGGCAGCACGAGAAGTTGCAAAAACCCCCACAGCAACAAATGATGAAGGAGCAGTCTTACTTGTCACTCCAGTGTTTCCTGATGCAGCTCACTCAATGACATTCAGAATATCTCCTCATTCGTCTTCTCTTCGTAGGAAGTAGCAACTCGCTGCACTCTTATCTGATGGGAATCCAAAGAAACGGCCTCAGTCGGCTCCTAAACGAACAAACAAGCGTCTGAGTGAACAGAGACTCTTGTCTCTGTCACTCTCTTGTGATTCAGATTGTAAATTTGAACGTTTTCTTGGAATCTGCCCCCACAATGCACCAAAATAATGCCTGAACTGAGACTGTGTTATGTCTTGTTATTCAATAGGTAGCAACTTCATTGAACTTGCCAAAAAAGAGTCACAGGGAATAAAGGGGTTTTTTGTGCGCCGGCCCAAACAACACAGTTATTCGGCTGCTTTTAATCGAATCTTTTTTTCCCCCTTTTTTTTTAATACTGCGGGCGAGTAAACAAGAAGATTTCTGCGACTATTTTTTTTGTCTTATTCTTTGGAAAAAAACAGGAAATGAGGAACTTCAAAAATGGCCTCACGTAACCACCCGGTTAATGTCTTAATGTGTTTTATGTAGAGCAAATGTATGTCTGGGGGAAAGAAACAAACATGTTCCAGCCTCTTTGAGTCGTTCCACTTCTATTAAGTACAAGAAGATTAAAGCTTTAACTTTAATGCAGGACTTTAATGGCACAAACACATTAAAGACCTCTGGTTGCCTCCATATGCTTATATAATATAATATAATATAATATAATATAATATAATATAATATAATATCATATAATATCATATAATATCATATAATATAATATAATAGAATATAATATAATATAATATAATTTTATATTATTTTATGTTGTGTTATATTTTGTCTGACATAACAGTGGAGCTGAATCAGCAGGAAGTGGGCGTCTTTAGTGGTAGATCCCATGTTCCAGAAACATTGTGAAAAGGCAACAAAAGAAGCTTGACGGCGGCTGAAAGAAGAGAAAAAAAACAGTCATGGCGAGAGTTTCCTGCGGTGCTCGGCGCTGTCGCGGCGGCGACCGGAACGATGCCTGCTGGTCCCGGGGAACAACCTTTTCAGACCTCCGAAAGACGCAAGGGCCGGATCGGCCCGGGCCCGGTAGGGGGGTGACGGACGGACGGACGTGGGCCCCCTCACAAGCTGAGCGAATGTAAAGATGTATATGATAGAGTTGTCAGTGGAGGCGGAGCTTTTCCAACCTATAATTCACACATGAAGGGGGGTGGTAAAAACATCAGGCGGAGGCGAGGGGCAGAACTTTCGAGCCACAAAGTGGTGAAAAAAAGCCAAAGCGTGACAGAAACCCCTCAACCGGTGTTTCACAGGAACGAGCGTCCCCGGCAAAGGAAAAAAAAGAAGCACCACAGGTGGCAGGAGGGAGGCGCGCTTATCGTTTTACACGAGCTTTGTGACGGTATCAACAGGAAAAACAGGACCTAAATAAAGCAGCGGGAGGCGACGCGGAGACGGAAGCCGGTTGTAAAAAACCAGGGTTCAGGAGTTCACGGTGGCAGAGCGTCTGAATGGGCGCCGCGCAGGGCGGAACAGGCCCGCGGACCGGGGAACGAGCCGAACCCGCGTCGAGTCGCAGTCAGGGGGACGCTTTCGCAACTCCTGACCTGGCACGACACAACCGACATCCACCTTATCTCTCTACAAACATGCCAAGTGACGCTGGTCTTTTTACATGTGGAGCACGCGTGACCTACATCAACAGTGGAGCGCGTCATTAAACGGCTGGAAAAGAAGAAGCGGCTAAATAGATCGTGTGTGTGATCGTCGAGGGGGAAGAACGAGCCCTGATCAGGCCGTCACGCCGACAATGACTAAAACCACTCGGCACACAATATAGCACTTAAACACAGAAAGCACATTAATGGCTCAGCGTCGTTCACATGTCGCCGTCGTCCGAGAGCACTTAGAGCAAGGAGGGGGGGGCCGGGGGCTACTCGTCTGATTTGCCGCAGCATCATTTGGGTCCCATGGAAATTAAAATCCCCCCCGGAAGATCTGACGCAAAACAGTGATCTGATAAAACAAACTCGGTGGCGTGGCGTCAGCGTGGATGTGCGACGGAGGTGGGGGGGGGCTCCGGCGCTGCCCACGTAACATGCATGAGGCATGTAATCTGGTCTGTTGGAGGCCGTTCAGGCAACACAGGAGGAAAAACGAGCCCCCCCTCCTCCCGTTCGGATCAAGTTTGGACATTCTCGTGAAAGGAGATTCGAAAGGAGTCTCGATTTCACAGCAAAATGATGGTTTGTTTCCTCCAGATGCTGAGTTGACATCTCTGTTCTCCATAGTTACGGCTACAGATTGACCTGTTGAAGGAGATTTGCCTCAGAAATCAGAGAATCTTAGAGGTACCAGTCAACTTTCGGTCGCTGCTGTGATTCACGATGGAAAAAGCTCCCCCTGGTCACAGTTTTACCGATCGACTGACCTTCTTTTCTCGCTTTTTTTTTTTTTTATTGCTGTTTTCACTCCAAACCGTAGCCTACTTTACAGGAGGAGAGGGGTGGGGGTGGGGGTGTGGGGGGTGGAGGTCTGAGGAGGCACGGTTTTCCCTTTCAGCCCAGAAATGGTGGCAGCGAGGTCGCATGTCAGCTCTCTCGCTCTCTCTCTCTCCCCCCCCTCCCCTTTGCGCCGGGTTCACACCTCGCCAGCACGCCAGCACGGATGCCGCGGGGGCACACATAGCTGTACAGCACACATACATGTTGTGATATAATGAGAAACCAAGCGAAGGCACGGAAGAACCTGAATACATTAGAAAGCCCACAGCAGGGCCACATGGGAGCCGCAGCAGCACTCACGCTGCTCTCTAATCCTAATTATATGTGGCAGTGTGTAAGGCCTACATATAAGGGAGCCCAGGCAGATCCATGCATATCAAATGACGCGCCTAATTAACATAAAGGAAACATTTGATCACTTCGAGATCTTGTTACACAAGAATGTTCAGTCTTTATGGGAGGAATATGCACTTGTGAGTGGAGGGGGGGAAAAAAACAAAACAAACGCTCCTATAGCAGCGCTGGATAGCCCGATTAGTTACAGAGGTGGAAAGACGTCATCCAGTAAAGAGAATAAATTATATTTTCACAGAACAATGAGGGTTCCTCAGAAATACCAGCACTCCCCGTTCAGGCAGGAGGGGGGGGGTGGGGGTGAGGGGGGGTACGAGCTTTTTTTTCATCCTCAGACATAATTTCGTTGGGTTATCGTTGCCGGTACACAATGTGACGAACCTCATTTCACCCACATGAACCGAACTGGCCGCCGCCTGCTGTGTGATCCGCACACATCCGAAGGGGCTCTTTAGGAAAAAAAAGAAAAGAAACGCACCGTGTGGTTCCGCTCCGACAGCAGAGAACAGCATCAAATAAACATACAAACAAACACACGGTGATAAACAGTCGCACGGAGCTGCCGGAAACTACAGAGCGATCCTGAGTCGGTGCCGGAGGATCGTCGGGATTCAGAAACACAACAACAACACATAGAAAGAAAAAAATAAACAATGCGCGGAGAGAAAGAGAAAGAAAAAAAACAAACCGAGCAAAAAGGAAGAACTTTTCAGATGTTGTTGTCCTTCAGTCAACATTACGTCATCAGTGTGTGATCTGATGTTTATTATTAAAAACATTTGTTCAGTACATCGTTTCAGCGTTACATCATTTGGCAATCGATCAGGAGGAGGAAGGCATCCCGGCCGAGCTGGAGCCGCCGCCGCCGCCGCCGCCGGTGTCGGTAACATCAGTGTCGGTTCTCTGGATGCGCCTTTTAAAAACCGAACTTCACGGAGACACCGGAGCGAGACCGTCAGCCTGATCGCACGCACGCACGCACGCACGCTCATACACACGTAGAAAAATAGCCTTGGGTTATCACCAGTTGAACCCCCCCCCTTCCCTCCCATCCCCTCCCGTCCGTTTTCCCCCCGTCGACTCATTCAACACTTTCACACACTGAAGATAAAGGAAAAAAAATCGCTATGAGCAATCAATTAAGGTCAAGACAAGCACGGTGCAACAGCCTACTGGTCTCTGGGCTTCGACACGACTTCGGGCTATGCGTCCAAACAAAGTCCTCTTTACATCATGTGCAGTGTGTCAACATGTTTGTGTATTCTTCTTCCTCTTCTTCTCCTCCTCTGATAGCAGCATCGGAATATTGTCGCACTGTGGGTTAGAAGCGGAATGGACAGCGCAGCGGGCAGTCTCAGCATCAACTACACATGGAGCACCGCTGTTTGGGAATTCACCAGATCGTTCCTGTATTGCTCCAGCCAGTTCCTGAGCTCGGAAATCCGGTATCCCTCCGGCCCCCGGCCCCCCTGGTACACCACCCGCTCGTCCCTGACGATGTAAAGTCTCTCAAAGTAGGCTCCGTACGCGGCGTTGGACGGGTTGTCCATAGTATCCACCACCACGTTGCTGCCGGGCATCTCCGCCAGCATCAGCTGCGCCGCTCGCAGCCGGTCCTCCAGGCAGCGGTGCTTCGGGATCTGGTACGGCGCGTCCGAGCTCACCCAGCCGTCCGACGGATGCGCCTCCTCGATATATACAACGACGAAGTCCGCAATGTCCGCGTACTGACTCACGACGCGCTGAAACGCCGCCAGACGCGTCATGAATGGCGGTCAGGAGCAGCTGCCAAAGTTAAGAATGAGCGGTCGCTTCCCTTTCATGCAGTCCAGGATCCGGGCCGGCCTCCGCTCCTGGACCAGCACCACCTCAGTGTTGGGCGCCGTGTGCCCAAGGTGCGCCGATTTGAGAAAGTCCAATTTCTGGCCGTACCACACGGCCCTGAGGGACTCCAAGGTGAACATCTTGTTGGAGTCGGAGACGCACACCGGCGGGTCCTCCGGACCGTCCTGCCGCTCGCCCATTTTCAGCAGCACTTTTTTCCTGATACACAAGAAATCCAGGAGCCACAGCATGACGGCGGCCAGGAGGAAGCGGGGCAGCAGCATCAGGCACAGGGCTGCGTGCTTCAGCGCCCTCGCCATTTGGACACCGCCGGAGTCGTCCATCATCTCTTCCCCTGCCGATAGGACGACACTGTGCCGGCGAAAGGGACAACTAATGTTTAGTCACCTTTACCCATTGGAGAAAACTATCTGACGCACGCAGGCACTCTTTTTATAGGTACAGCACCATTTGAATAATGGAAAAAAAAAAAAAACACGCCTCCGGTACCCGCACCGCCCACTCACATGGTGGGGATTACCTCCCGTCAACTCTGGGCTTCAAAGATCCAGCGAGAGACAGAAAAGAACAGAAAGAACCAGTGAGGTGGGGGAGGCGGAGAGGTGGCGGTGGTGGATAGGAGGGGAGGAGGGGGTGCCCGAATCGGTGCCCGGATCCCGGTGTCTTCCGTCCGCACCTGCCCGTCAAGCGCCGTCGCTCCGCGGTCCCGCCGGTGTTCCCCTCCTCTTCGCGCTACCGGCGGCACTCTCGCCGTGTAGTTTCAGCCGGCCGCCTCGGTGCTGAGAGAGAGAGAAAAAAAAACGCCGGCAACAACATTTGACTTCACTTCAGGCTTGCCTGTGATCTCATGAGCGCAGCGGCGCGCGCGGCCACTAGACGGAGCTGGTTTCCCACAGACCGGGCCCAGCCCGGATGAGTCATTCGGCGATCAGCCGGGGCCTCGCAACACCTTGCGAGGGAACAGAAGGCAGCGCAAACCTGCCACCGCCAGTTCCACCGCTGAAACGCCACACGACGAGCGGCTTTTTTTTTTTCCAATAACGCCGCGATTAGGAGGAAATGAGCGAGACGACGGTGAGGTTTAGTCTGATTTCCGCTCTTCATTTGACACAAATCAAAAACATGATTTGATTAATTCAGGCTGCGCTGACGTCAGATGGTGGTTTAGATGAACGATGAGCTTCAGTCCTTCTCTCAGCAGCCTCCCAGTTATCTGGTGACCCCAGGCTCGTTTAGATTAATCACCTGTTTATTTTTGTTGTTGTTTATTTTTTCTTCTTCTAAAAAATCCCTCCTGCTGCACACCAGCACGTAGAGCTGTGGCCTGAACCTTGACCGCTGCCAGTCACCTTGAAACTTTCCACCTGGGCAGGATGGCGTCCATGTGACCGTCCCGGCTCCGTTTCTCTGAAGCCATAACAATATCAGCATGAGTCCGGCCGTCTCTCTTCAGCCCCCCCCCCCCCAACTCTGTCCCCTCTCTCTGTTTGTGCGTCTGTAAATCATATCCCACCTCCCTCCCTCCTACCCACCCTAGACCCCCGTCCTCTCCCCCTCCCAAACACCCACGTCGGGTCTCTGTCTTGTGTGTCATCCACCTCCTCTAATGAACACACAAAGTGTTGCTTTTTTTCTTGTTTTTTTAATTGTTCGCAAGTTACAGTGTCACATTCGACACAGGGAGCGCCTGTTGAACGCAGAGAGCGGCGGGAAATGAAGGCAGGCAGGATTAATAAAGTGGGGGGGGGGGCGTTGTGAGGGCAGCAGATGTTTGAAGTGTTCCTGTGCACGGAGAGGTGCAACAGTCGGGCTTAATGAAAAGAGCTGCAGACTAAATAAACAACACCCCCCTACCCCCCTCTCCTCCTCTTCCTCCCTTGATGAATGTCCAACAACATGGGAAACACTGAAAAGTCCAATTTCTGTCCGCTTGTGGTTTCGGTTAGAGAACGAAGCACCAATTTCCTGCCTGGTTTCTTTTTTTTCTCACTCCGGCCTTTGTTCTGGAAAGTCTCATCGCGGAGCAAATCAAATAAACATATTTGGATTAACCGTAAGAAGATAAAGGAGGGTTTGGTTCAAGTTGGAGCTGAAACGATGGGAGCAGTTGACCAAATGTCCGGTGTGGGGTTTAGTTTCCCTCCTCGACGCGATTTAGAGACGTCCAGTATGCTTCACACCAGATTCATTTCATCGGCGTCGTTTCTGGTAATGGAGACAATAACAAAAAAAAAAGTTCAGTGACTTCAGACTCCAACTTCCTACTTTCTGTGATGTATCGCCGGCGCCTCTTGATAAAAGTTACATGAGACACTTGATGTGTTGTTCAGTTCAGGGACAGAACAAGAGAGAGAGGGAGATAACAGCCGAGGGGACGTGATGCATTCGCTGCTCGTTACTCATGTCGAGAGGCCCCGGACGACGTTCAGCTGCTGCCTCGCCAGCGCAGCTGCAGCTGCTCCTACCTGCCCGGGACGCCCATGCTGAGGCCTGGATACACCCCCCCCCACCCCCCACCCCCTCCTTCCTTCTTATGAACAGAGTCCAGCTGTGGCGCCGCGCCACCCGTCCGACGCCACCCGTCCAGACAGGCGGTGCTCGCTCCGGCCGGTGCAGCCGAGCAACGCTGCCGACCGTATCCGTCTTCCGTGCGAGCGGCAGACCTGCCTGAGCGGCTGCAGATGAGCGTGCTGTGGTCCCAGCCAAGCAGCAGGCCTTCTACATTATACATGATTCTGTACCATAACCTGGATCAGCCTCCTTCTTCAACACAGGACGTCAAAACTCGAATAAAAACAGAGCAGAAACACATTCTGTGAAAGTGTCGTTAAAGCAGAACATGTGGTGCAGTTTTTATATAAGAGGAATAGAGTGAAATGTTCTGACTGTATAGAAACACAGGCGTGTTACGCTGTTGGCGAAGGCGCTCTGCCTTTTGAATCTTCTTCAACAGTCTCACGAGTCATATTAATGATTCTCTCTCTCACACACGCTCACATACACTCGCTGTCACACCAGAGGGGACAGCCGCCATGCGAGGCGCTCGCACGCCACTGGGAGCAATTTGGCGCTCGCCCTCCCTTTGCTCAAAGCGTCGACATATGGACGGGGCGAGATGGGTGTCGGACCGCCATCCGGATTGGAAGACAATCGGCTCGGAGCAGCTGAGCCACGGCAGCCCGTGTCGCCATGTTACTGAAAGAAAAAAAAAACCCAAGCCATTCCAACCTGTTAATCACCAGACTCTGAAAAGAGCCAGAGAAACTGGCAGTTTCGATGAGAATCAGCATTCACAATGTGAGGATTTGCTCCATTTATCCTCTTAAAATTGAGTTGTTATAATAATGACACGTTGCTACTTTTTCGTGAGTCACGGAAGAAAGTTTCCTCGGGGCCGGTTTTTTTCCCTCCATGCGACATGAATTTGAATGTGGCCGATGGAGTCAGAACTTATTTGCTTATAAAATATGATCAGCTTGGAAACGATTGCAGCATCTCGCAGCTCCGTGTCCCTGCGACCGTCCGTGCTGCCGGCAGACTCTGCTGCGTGTTGTTCAGCTCCTCCTTCACCGGATCATGTGCGTCAAAATATTTACCTTCAAATGGTGCGAGCGTTTGTTTTTTAAACAGGTTTGAAGTTGTTTTTGCAGTGTTTGCTCTGACAGTTTGGCTGATTTGCGTTCTCGGTCGTCTGTGTCGTGTGTTTTTCTTCTTCTGTGGTGTTTTCTTATCCGTTTGTGAGCCGGAACGCGAAATGTTTCGACTTCAGACTGAGGCCTGCGTTCAGTTCGGACCGCGACGGGGCGGAGTTCTGGTGTCGTGCCGGTGGAAACACTTTGACTTGCTAATGTCTGCTCTGCTTCCTTCAGCTCACCTCCACGTCGGAGGCTCCCTGGACTTTCCTCCGTCGTTAACGCTCAGATCCATGAAGCACCATTCATTTCCACCTGCTGGTTAATTCATCATGCAGAAAGTGTCGGACGTTCTCCAACAATCTGTCTTGAATCACATTTCGAAGCTTCATCACATCAAAATAATGAAGAGCTATTTTTTTCTCATGATAAAACAGCTTTGGGAGAAAAATGATTTAACACAAAGCTGATGTTGTGATCTTTTATAGCAGATTATTGAAATGATGAAGGAAACATACAAATGGATCTCATCTGCCTTTAATTCTTCACCATTTCTCACACAAATATATGTAAAAAAAAAAAAAGAAATACCAGGCATGAAAAAAGTTCTTCAAAGTTCCACAAAACAGCCAAGTTATGTCATCTGTTAAGTCGAGATATTTCAGGAACCAGTGTTCACCTTTAAAAAAGTCTTCACAGCTCAATAACACTCAGTACTCGCATGGTTGCTGTTTGAATGAGTCTTTAATTAGCTTGATGCATAACGAGGAGTGTTCTATTTGTTTCGTTCTGACAATAATGTACAAATATTTTTCTTTTGTTGATACAATTTGTTTTGTTGATGTGCGATCTCGCTCTTTCTTC
>JAUESF010000019.1:8759690-8772611 GCA_032274765.1 Malacoctenus tetranemus | reverse complement strand
GGTGTGTAAATAAAACCACAAAAATAATCAAAGCAACAAACAGATTAGAGAAGACGACAGGGAGACCCTAACGGATCTAGAAAATTTCAAAATAAAATGTAATGCTGAGAAAATTACATTGAAATCTTTGAGTCTTGTACAGAGGAGCTTGGAAACAGCTCTGAACGTGTTCTAGTATATATTTAGAACATTCATTGTTCTTTCAGTTGTGCTGAATCACAACAAACAATACTTCGTCACGTGTCGGCAGGCGCTCCTTCATGTAAGCAAATTAAAACAAAGTAAAAGTGGCTTCATTTGTATCGCACGTTTCAGCAGCGGAAGCGCTCCGAGTGCTGCAAAACACGCAAACACAAAGCGTTGGCACGAAGAGCGAATACGCTCGGAGTGTGAAAACAAAAACAAACCACAGAACAAAACGACAGAAGAATGAGGTTCCTCCAGGAGCCCTTCAGAAACGCACACACCTGAATCGGATGGGAACGACATCACTCGGGGAGCTGATTACAAGCAGGTGTGCTGGGGCAGGAAGCCACTCGCAGGGAGCAGGATCAGGCAGACGGACCACTGGCCCAGCATGCTCCCCTACTCCCCCCCTCCCCTCTCTGTTCTGCTCCAGCACACCTGGATACAATGAGAGGCTCGTTATCAGGCTTGAGGAGCGATGACATGCTCATCAGACGCAGGTGTGCCGGAGAGAGAGAGAGAACGCATGCAGGGCGATCGCCCTCTAGGCAGAGGACGGCTCACTGCTCCCCTGCGCTCCAGACGGCGACACGTGAGATGACTTATCGAAGGCAAACAACAACGCTGCGTGTGACCCCACCGCAGGTCAATCCTGCTGTGTATGTACACGCATGTCAATGAACAACACCGTCACATATGGAGCAACACCACTGACACATTTATGATTTTAGCTGACGTTTGTTTTCTAGACATAAAAAAATCCTAAACTTCAATGTTTTAAATGTATTTTTAATTATTTAAACACAGGATTTTTATAACGGTTAAAGCTTTATTTGCACATTTATGGAGGGTTTCTTGATAATAAGAGTTTGTGTCCATTAGGGTTTTTTATCTTTTTATTTAAACAATCAAAATTCAAGATAAAAAGTGAAAAAAAACCCTTTTCGTTCCATCTCCTCTTGAAAATCACTGAAGCGCTTTTTTTATTTCATCTTGTTGCATTTTGCCGATCACAGTGACCCTCTTTGGCCCCTCCAGTTAGACTCGAGCATCATTAAACAGGAATTACTCCAAAGCTCTGAAAAATAACCAGATGACATCTGACGGAATAAAGAAACGACTGCTTTCGATTGTTGATCCCCGTCATTATGAGTCGCTCAGGGTGCCGCGCACATCTGGCTCTCGCATGCTGATGTTTTCATAGCTTATTGAGTTCTTTGACACGTCCGCGTGTGTTGTTTTTTTTTTTCTTCTCCCTGACACAGCATCACTTTGCTTTGCTTTTGAAAGAAAACTGACAGTCAAACTGTCTTGTTTTGTTAGTTTCAAACAATCATCAGTGAAATAGTTTCAAACAATCATCAGTGAAATGCACATTTTCACAGTGTAACAAATTCCTGGTTTCATTAGCAGAGAAACATGAAAATCGAAGCAATCCTTTGATTTCCTTTTTCAATCATCTAAATTCACAAACTACATTTGTGTTTATTATACAAAAGAGATAAAAAGGATTCCAGATCTGAGGGTCTCGTCTCCCCCTGGAAACAGCAGCTCCTCTGTTCGAGGTGGATAAATGGTTAACAGTTATGCATGCACCTGTCTCGGGGTTGTGTAACTCGCAGCATGTGGGGAGGGGGGATGAGGAGGGGGCTGATGGAATACACAAGTTGGTGCTGACACTTTTTAACCGACATAGGTAACGTGGGGGATCCTACACATGTCACACATTCACTGCACCGTTTAATTTCAACCCAAAGGAGATCGGAGTGGAGTCAGGACAAAGTCTTTCACAGCAGTCGGTTTGTCTTCCTAATCGGATCATCGGGATGGATATGAACCACTTACATGAGTGATGTTTTATTCAGAGAATCAGAAAATACAGTGATGATTTCTTCTCTTTTGCAAAAAACAGTAAACTTAAAATTAAACCAGTTTTTCATGCAAATTGGTTCCATTTAATATTGTTCTATATTAACCTGTGAGTTAGGTCCAGAAACATCGCAACGATGTCAGGTTTAACGTGTCCAAGCTTAACCTATAAATCCGAGTTTAATGATCAACCACAGGTGGTCCATGAGGGGGGTCGACCCACATTGTGAAACCTGCAAACGCTGCACTTTCCACCCAGGCTTGAACCCGGGACCTTTGTGCTGTGAGGCAACACTGCGGACCACTATCTGTTTCAGTTCCATCACGCGCTCCTTCCTCGCGTTTAACAAGACGCGAGGAACCAGGCAACGAAGCGAGACCTGCTGAATCAGCTGCTCGGCCTGTGTGAACAACACACTTTTATGAGCAATGTTCAAAAGTGAGGTTTTTTTATGCTTCCCGAAATAAGTCTTTTGGGGGGGGGGGAAGTCACGCTTCGCTCCGGGTTCGGTTCCGTGTAATTGTTTGTTATCTGCAGCGCCGTCTGTTTCATCCCTCGCTCCCTTTGTTGTGCTCACTCTGCTTTAAACAATATGAATCCCACAAAAAGGGGAAGTTCTTCAACTTGCGCTGATTTTTTTATCCGCTCACCTTGAATTGAGATTTGCTGTCTGCGATGCAAACCCCCCCCTCCCCTCGCCTCCTCTCCCCTCCCCCCACTGCACGTCTGTGCCTTCATTAGTTTGGCAGCGTGCCGAGCGGCGCTTTAAGGAACACGCTGTGCCGACGTCGTCACGCGGCCGCGTCCACGTCAGAGGGGGAATTGGCATGCGCTCGGGGAAACGCACGGCGTCGTCATCGGCTCGGCTTTGATTTCAGCGCCTTTCATCAGACTAGAAAAAAGGGAAAAAAAATGCCGGGGCTGAACTTTAGCCCGCAGTTCTGATGATCCCCGCCTGCTTGTGATCCTCGCGGGGGCATCCCTGACAGCGCTGCTGCATCTTTCAGATGTTCCGAGCTGTTATGAAGTGAGAGGAGGCACGGCTGAATGCTAAGCAGCTTCAGTCACCACAACGCCCGGTCAGGAGAGGGGGGGAGCGGGCGGGCGGTGGGGGGGTAGGGGGGGGTGTTTATCCTGCCGTTACTATGGCGATGGGCCTCGGTGCTCTCTGTTATGTAATAAAGTTTAAAATTCATCTTTGGGAGGATGAAAAAGCAGAGCGCTCCGAGCAAAGAGGGGAAGGAGGAGAGTGGTCCTGGAGCTGCCGGAGCTGTTGGTGGTGTAAATAACTGTAGATTTTAGCTCCACATGTGTCAGCAGGTGTGAGGGAGTCACCACGGCACGTTCTGACCAAGAGAAATAAAACGCAGAGATGATAAAATTCAGCATCAAGCTGAGACAATGTCGTCGTGTCGTCCCGTCCTCTCGTCCACACCAATAACAAGTACGAATGAGCCAGATGGAGACGGACACGCTGAAGTTCTGCCCGTCTGCTGCGCTTCTCGACCCCCCCCCCCAGGAAACCCACTTGAAACCCCCCTTGTGCTTTAAAATCCCTCCGTTTACACCGAAGCGAGCGTTCGCTTGTTCAGCTGTGAGTCGCACTTTCCTCAGCAGGAAAAAACTCCTGCAAATCCACACTGCCGCCACCGCCGCCGCAGCAGCAGCAGCGCTGAAAAGCCACATAACACAACAGACAAGTTGTCAAGTGTTGTTTGTTTATGCTGCATCGGTGCCTGTGACATCGTCAACCCTGTTCTCTCTCCAAACTTGTTGTCTCTGCTAATTCCTCTTGCGCCGTTTTTTTTTTTCCTTCGCAACATGCTGTTTACCATTACAGGCTAATTCAGGCCATTATCAGTCTAGCAGTCTCAGTTACAGTATGTTTGAACGTGTTTTCACACATCATCTAACACATATTATTGCAGCTTCGAAAAGCGGCTACGAAGAGAAAGTTGTTATTATAAAAAAAAAAAACAGCGTCCACTTGCAATCATGGAAGAAATCATCGATTGGTGTTTTTCTTTTTCTAGGAAAAGAAGAAAATCGTCGACGCAGGAATAAAAGGACCCGTTTTTTTCTCCTCCTTCCTCTTGATTTTCTTGTTTGCTTCGCACCAGCCTGTAAAGCCGAGCCGGCACAGCGGTGGGAAATGTGTTAAACAGAGGTGGAGTCGTCGGGAGGGCTCCTTTCTGACTAACAGCAGGCCGCCTCGCTCCCAAACTTGGGCCGAGCGGCAGGAGGGGAAGAAAGAGCTCGGAGGGCGAAAAAGAAAAAAAACCTCCCCGAGGGGTCAAACGAGGCCGCCTCTATCTCTTAGGAACAGCGACTGTGCACGGAGCACGACTCGGTTGGCGTGGACAGGGATGAATGACGGGCAAGAGAAAAAGAGAAGAGAGAAAAAAAAAAGGCGCCGGGCTCGGTGGAGTCGGGGAGGAGGTTACAGGAGGCGAGACGGCGTGAGTCACGGAATGGTTTATTAGCTCGCCATGAGCCAGAGAGGAGAAGAGTTGTGACTTACAACCTGAGATCTTATCACGGGGAAAGTTCCAACTGTGCTGCCAGCTACTGTGACGTGTTTCCTGCACACACACACACACTCACACACACTCACTCACTCACTCACTCACTCCCTCACTCACTCACACACAGGACGCTTGATCTATGGTTATTTGTGAGCATTGACAAAACTGGACCCACAGGACGGAGCCCAGATTAATTTATTTGCCCCCCCCCCTCTCTCTCGCGCATGCACGGCATTACATAACACCGGTGTAACGTTAGCGCGGAGCAGTGAGAGGAGATGGCTGGAGATGACATTAACTAAATGAGGTGAGAAAGATGAGAGCCATAAATACTGAAAGAAGAAGAAAAAAGGAAAAGAGCAGCCGATGCCCGGTGGAGTCCTTGAGCGGGGACGCTTTGAGCCGATCGCTGCTGAAGAAAACAGAAAGCGCGCGAGCGTCGCGCTCGTTTCGTATTCGTCGGGTTGTTTTGCCGCTCTTAATTTTTACGAGCTCCCTCCTCATCAACCTGTCTGTTCCCACACGAGAGGTGTTACACAAATAAAGTTTGATTGATGGAGAGGTCCCCACGCAACAAGCCCGTGCCTGAGAGCCTTTTTTTGTTGACTGTCTAATAACAGGTGAGGTGTGATCTGCCACAGCTTCAGTCCCGTACACGGCGTTCAGCTATAAAATCGCTCTGATATAACCGTCTTGGTCAGACTGGGATCTTTATTTTTTTACCCTCCTCTTTTACGGTGTATTTGTTTTCATCGCCATGATAACCAAGGTGTGTGCGACTCTCCTTCGACACACATGCGACCATCGCTGCAGCCGATGAGTTCCCAAACGACAAGAACCAGAGGAGAGTTTTCTTTCAGCATCATCCTGACGCTTCCTTTGATGCCGTCCGACGGCAGTCTCTAGAGGAGGGCGGACCTTGACCACATGCTGGTTGTTATTTCTGAAGGCTCTGGAGATAAAGGACTAAAGAGCGAGTCCGAAGTTTCAAGACACAGACGTGATCTTTCGAATGAATTTTCTGCTTATTGTTTATTGATTTCTATCAGGGTGATGTGACGATACGAGAGAAATCAGAGAGAGATGAATGGTCTGAGAGGTCGTTGTGACGCGGCGTCCCCGTCGGACACTTAATCTGTAATAAATCAGACGATCTCTCTCCTTTTGAAGGCGCGGTGATTGTGAGCGCGCCGGCTGAGTCTCCTTCAGGTGTGAAACTTGCGATCTGACGACTTTGAAGGCCGTTGCGTCCGGCTTGCATCACCTTCGTGTACATCAAACCGCTCGGTGGTGACCCTGCTGTGCCCATTGTCATCCTGCAGGAACCGACCCCCCCCTCCCACATCAGGATGAAAAAGCAGCTTTATCATGCAGGTGAGCGTCTCGCGAAGGACAAAAACAGGTCCTGTGTGATCAAGCTTGAGCTTATCTCTCACATCGACGAGAAAAAATCAATTATTGTTGTGAATTTGCTGATTTCTAATGTCCAGGTCAGTAATCGGGCAGATCAATTCAGTCTAATCTAAACTATAAGAGGAGGAATATGTTCTGTGAATTCTCTTCAATAGCAGATTACCTAACACAGGCCGGCCCTTCCTGTTGGAACACGTTTGCACAGTTAATATGTAACCACAACCCAGAAAAGATCCCGCAACTGGGACGCGACTGGACCGTCTATTGAAGGAGACAAAGCGCGCGGACACCACGACGCGGTCCAGCTGCAGAGCCAGGAATATGTACCGGTTATCCACTTATCAGCTTGATAACTAGTGTGTCACCAAACAGAATGAGAAACCAGGCCGATATAAATAGACATGGAGAGCGGCGTTGTCATTGGTTTCAGGTCTCAAAATGCTCCACGCCGAAAAGTTAAAAAAAAAACCCAACAACCCACAGTTGGGGAAAGTGAGGCGACTTCTCCTGAGGCTCATGAGGATGAGCTCTCATCGTGTTAAATCCTTCCCCGAGTAACTTAAACAGATTGGATTAAGGCAAAGTTTACATGTGTAGCGCGGGCGACTCTAAAGCCCCGCTCGGGTCAACAGGAATAGCCGAGACAATCCCGTCACCCTGCGTGCTCTCACTATTAAACCTGTGTGTGTGCGACCGGGATTAGCAGCTGAACAAATGCAAGGTGATGGAGAGGTAAAGGAGGAGGCCGCCTTTCCACCCGCTCACATGTGACACCGGGACCTTGACTGTTTGACTCACATAATCTGAAGGGCAAAAGTTGGAGGTTAAAATCATTCGTTTGCACTAAGTAGAAAGTCGGTCCTCTATGTTCTAGGTTCTCGTCTTACAACCTGCTGCTGCAGGAAGGAAAAATCAGGGGCTGTTTCAACCTGCTGCTTCCCGTTGGAGGTGTGTATTTCGGGAGTGTGGGTCACGCTAATTTTAGACCCCGCGGCTGCTTTGCAGAGTCGGAGAGAAAAGGTGGTCGGCGCGAGCGCGTCCTCGGCGCCGCACGTACGTCTGACGTCAGCGACGATCGCGTGACTCCACGGCATCGCACGAGGCCGACGCGCAGCGGGACGTTTGACTTTGAAGAACTCGGCGGCATGAAAAGCGATAAAGAGTTACGGTGCGAAGAGCTGCGAGTCGTTTTTTTTTTTTTTTTCTTCCAGGTGATTCGAGGTGAACGACGCTCGGAGCGAACTCTTGTTCGACTGCGCTTCAGAGAGACGTGACTCCGCGCCGGTCGGACCGACTCGGGGAAGATCCTGCGGTTCCACTGACACCTGTTGAGAATGAACAGAAAACAATTCCGTTAAATCCCACAGATTACGGGCGATATCGCTTACACTCCTTCTGGCCCCGTCTGAGTCACTTCCAACACGATGAGGACTTCAGTCCGAGGACATTTCAGCAGATGTGGAGTTTGTGTGTGTGTGTGTGGGGGGGGGACCATCTCTACACATGTTTTGTGTTTTTTTGTGTGAGTCTGAGCATGTGAAACGCGACACCGCGCCATTGTGACACACGTTTCTTCCAGGAATCCTCCGCGAAAAAAGCCTGCAAACGGGAAACTTAAATCTTTACAGTAAGAGGCACCGACTGACTGCTCGTAGATGAACGCCCGGGGGGTGTTCGACTGCAGGTTTGCATATTGGAGCTGGCAGACACGGAGAGACAGAAAAGAAAAGAAAGAAAAAAAAGCCCCGAACAAGTTATCAGCTATAATCTCTCCAGAAGAATAAACATCTTCACAGCCAAACTTTTTTTTTCTTCTTCTTCTTCTCTCCTCCAGATTAATTTGCACATTTCCTGAACTGCCCTCACATTAACATGCGCGTCGCGCGGAATGAAAAGCGGCGCGGTGTGAAAAAAGAGCCGAGTGCCAGGATGAGGTAACCCAAAGTTCATCTCAGGTGATTCGTTCCACGAAGGACGTGATTGAAGCCATATGCCCCACAGTGCCCTGGATTTCCCTTCTTGACTCGCTGCCAGCTTGTCAGACGTTAAAGTGTGTCATGATACGCCCGCACGAACCGGAATGTAACGAAGCGCGTGCTCTCATCTATGGCGTTTTCATTACACAAACAGCTGCGATGTGCAGTATTGATTAATA
This sequence comes from Malacoctenus tetranemus, assembly GCA_032274765.1. NCBI lineage: Eukaryota > Metazoa > Chordata > Actinopteri > Blenniiformes > Labrisomidae > Malacoctenus > Malacoctenus tetranemus. Next base: position 8,764,462 of record JAUESF010000019.1, on the reverse strand, counting down.
TTTTCTTTTGCTTTCGAGTGGAACGTGTGTGTGTGCGTGTGCGTGTGTGCCGTGTTTGCCCATGCTGGACGTTCCGCCTCGTGTTTCAGCGAAACACAGCCGGTACATTTTGTATTTGTTGACACGTGTTATGCAACGCCTGTCGAAACAGTAATTGAGAGTCATCTGGAGTAGCGCCCCGCGCTATCTGCGTGCCGGCGTCACTTTCCAGCGCTCCGATTCAGTCGGCCGCGCTCGCCGCGCGCCGGAGGTCGGACTGGGAGCGCTCGTCAGGCGGAGTGAGTCACGGGTGTAGCGTTGCGGCCGAGGGGAAGGGAACGTCGGCGTTCGCTCGGAGACGTCGTTCAGGTTCGAACGTGTCGCTCTTGTGTAGAATTTTATTGCTTTGAGGCAATTAAAGGCGTCGGAGTGCGACTTTTTTAGCCTTTTCTTTTTAAACTCTTACCTGCCTTAATGAGTCCCTGGAACTGGAACTGTCGTTTAACCAAATGTGGTTGGTTTGATGTTAAGCTGGAGCTGAACACCGTCCACATTAGCCTGAAGGGAAGTTCATCAGCAAACTCGCAAATTGTTAAACACACACAAAAAACCCGTATGATCTTCCTCTCTATGTGTACAAAACGTTCAGACGTCGCGTTTTCTCTTCAAACAAAGACGCAGTCTCTGGTTTTATCTCCCATCTCGTCTGTTTGCTCTGTCGTTTCGTTTAGTTCGTTCGTTTCCCAGCCGACGCTCCCCAACCCGGCGCCGATCTCAGCCTCACCTCCTCCGACCTCCCTCGTTTCTCCCGACACGTCTCTAATCAGCACGCGGGCACATAGCGCGGCGTTAACAAGCAGAACAGGCGAGCAGACGTGTTCCCGTCCCTTCCACATCGTAAAGGAGGAAGAGGAGGAGGAGGAGGAGGAGGGTGAGGACTGCAAAGTAACAAGGGTGCGTTTACTGCACTAACAAAGTCAAAGGTCAACACGGAGCTGCGGCGTGAGAGCCAACCATCAGACATGTGCGCCCGTTAGATTAAGGGACGCAGCCAATAAGGAGCTCCCTCCTCCGACCAGCATCCTTATCTCCTCCTGAGCTCCGCGTTCAGGCGCGCTCTTGTGCAAGCGGGCTTCGCCTTCGCCCATAAACAGGCGCAACACACACATATGTTCCAGCAAAGTCCGCCACATCAGCAATCAACCTTTTGGTGACCCCCTCCGCCCCCCCACCCCACCCCCCTCCTTCCCCTCCCACGGTCAGGACACACGTAGTAGAGTTTGGCCGCTCCCCGCTCTGCGGAGCTTTGGGAGTGAGCCGTTAATTAAAGGAGTTGTTTTAACAGTTTGATTAATGCGCTTAGTCACCGTCTTTTCTTGGAGCTCGATAAGACGACTGATATCACTAGTCCTTGTTTTTACGCACGCAGTCACCGGCGTGAATGTCGAGCTGTTGTTTAACCTTCAGAGAAACCGCGGATGTGACTGGGGCCCAATCGCAGTCGGCGTCGCGCTGCCGCGCTTCATGTTGCCCCCGTCCATCCGTCCGTTTTCACAAAGCGCGTTACGTAAAAAATAAACTAAAATGACACAGGGGGAACGCCGTCTTTCCAGCTTTGTGTTGCTCGAAAGGTGGAAGTGAATAGGCGGTGTAGAGTTGCGGCGCCGTGCACGACGGAGGAGCGTATCGGCGTTTCAGTCTTCAGAACTCGATGCGTCCTCAGTGACAATAAAAACGCTCCCTTGTTGCGTCATTCCTACAGGTTGGACGGAGGCTTCTAGGAAAGCGTTGTGTCATTGAAAAAGGAGGGATTTTGCCGTCTTTTCTGGGTGGGAACAAACTCTAGAACATAAAAAACAAACAAAGAAACAGAATAAATATGCAACTTCAAAATAATCAAAGACTGAATGCTGGAATCAGGAGCAGATTTCTATTGGTTGCTGTGAAATTCTTCGAACAAAATGGTGCTCTGGTTATGAGGTAATGCTGGTTTCTGTGTCCTTGTTATTGCACTGTTTTCAGTGTCCCCATAAACAAGCTCATTATTTAGATGATGCACCTTGAGTTCACAATAAACTTTTCAAAGGCGTCTGTGAAAAAAGGTGGACCTGAACGCACCACAACCTAATTCACTCTTTCAAAAAAACATTTGAATGACAAAAATCACAGAACAACCCAGACAACATTTCGTTTCAGATCGTGTTAAACTTTACTAACCCTGCGAGATGAGAGTAAAGTCTCAGCAGGGAGCGACGAAACGAAAAATGCAAACCTGCACGTTTGCAAAACAAATAGTTTTCGTTCGTCCGAGTTCGGAAACGGAGAAGGGTTTTTTTTTGGGGGGTGTTTTTTAAAAAGTGGTCGAGCAATAAACAGGACTGACCCACACGGCAAACTTTGCGTATAGATCCGAGCCGGTGCTGCACAACATCTGGCAGGAGACGCTGCGGTATTCCCAAAAAGCCCCCGGCCTCCCGGGGTTTTATGTTCCTCAGTGTCTGGCTAAGAATAATGTGTCAAATAAACATCTTGCGAGCAGTGGCCCTTGAAGAGGACTTGAGAGGGAGAGAGGGAGACGTCTTCACATCCTGCAGACGGAGGCGGCTGGAATGAACATGTGCGCCGTAAAGATCACGTCGAGAGGTTGGGAAACCAAACACGTCGGGGGGGACCAACTAGAAAGCGTTTTTTGGGCTGCGACCTGCCCGCGAGGTCAAATTCTAATGGACCTCGATCTCTCTACTTACTTTGAATCGCGGCGAGAGGAAATGAGGTTCCCCCCCTCCTCCCCCCTTCGAGGCCAAATGAGTTCCTAAGTGCTCCCCAAAGAGCTCGTAATGTAATAATAGCTGCTAAGAGTGATGCGCGCCGTAAATTGCAAAACAGTCCGATTCTTTTTTTTTTCCAGCATTGCGAGAAAAAAAGGTGTTTAGAAAATGAGGCTTGCGAGCTGAGTCATAGCGTGCATCAGACGCACATTACGACACCCGCCCCGAGCGCTCCCCCCCCCCCCCCTTTTTTTTTTTTGTTTTGTTTTGTTGTGGCCTTTGTGAGCGCGGCTTGTCCTGGCTCGGAGGTCGCGAGACGTGGTCCTATTCAGAACGGACCACCTGACCTCAGCTCACTCCGCAGTGAAACCGGTCAACTCTTATGGATGGATTCCCCCCCTCCACCCACCCCCCCCACCTCCCCGCCTCCGCACCGAAACGATCCGGGCTCCTCTCCTCTCCGCATTAGCAACGTCAATATCAACGTTCGTCCTCGACGGCGAGGAGACGAGACGGTCCGGGTCTGAGGACGGACGCCAGCTCAGGTCTCAGTCGGTCGTGCTGTGTAACAAGTAGTCGGTAGCACAGTTTCGGGTGCACGCTGGGGTTTTTTTTTTTTTTCTTCTTCTTCTTTCTCTTATTATGTAACGGTGCTTTTTGGAAGGAGGAGGAGGAGGATGCCAGGTGGTCTGTGAATGCAGCAGAAAAATTACTCAGCTGCAACAGCCGCCGAAATCCACCGAGCGAAACATGCCTTTGCTTTTTCTGTCCTCTTTTCTTATTCGCTGTCCTCCCCTCACCTCTCGTCTCCTCCTCCTCCTCCTTCTGCGTTTTTTCGCGTCCGGTCACATCCTCGCGTACGCCGCCTCTCTCTCTCTCTGTCTCTCTCTCTCTCTCTCTCTCTCTCTGTCTCTCTCTCTCGCTCTCTCTCTCTCTCTCCCTGTCTTGTCCTCCTTTGCCCTTTTCCGTTCGCATCTTGTCCTCGGCTAACCCTTCCCTCCTTCCTCTTGGCTTCTGCCTCACAGACGACTGAACCCCTTTGCTCCGTTTCACAAAGAACCCTCCAAACAAAAAGCGCATAAAATGTGGCGTCTGAATGACGGCTCCCCATCAAAAACCCCTCACGACACGCCGAGCGCTTTATATAACCCGCGCAGCGAGAGACAAACTTTGATTCGGAGGCATTTTTATGACGATTTTCGCATCCCGACGTCCGCGGAACAAAGCAGCGTGGGTGGCCCGGGCGAAAAAAGCGAGGACTACTCTGATTACTCTTGTATCCCACTACCTCTCGCCTCCGCTGAACCTCCCCTCTCTGCTGGAATTCCCCGCTCGCCAAAATCTCACCGGCCAGATTTTTTGGACCTCAAAGGAGGGGGGGTGGGGGTGGGGGGGGACGGGGTGGGGGGACGCTTGGAGCCAGCAGAGGGGACATGACCCCGGTGTTGATTCCTTTGTCAGTTGTTGTGTCCTTTTATTGATGTGGCTTTCGAGCAGCGTCACCGCAGCGCTCCAACCGTTCACCTGAACTGACCCCGAAAACCACACAAACAACAGCAGGGGGCGGGGGGACAGGGACGGGGGGGACGGGGGGACGGGGACGGAAAGCGTCTCTTGAAAATCAGCCACCGAGACGGAGCGTCGGCAGATAAATCGATTTCACACGTTGTGAAACTCTTTTCGAATCAAATAATATTTAATACAGGAGGTAAACAAGTCATTTAAAAAGGATTGGAGCTAATAACCCGACTGGGAGTGACAGATTATGTTGAAAGTATGAGTGCATATTTTCAACTGCTGTTCTGCTAACAAAAAATAAGAAGAGTTTTTTAGTTCTTTTTTTTTTTTTTTAAAAGAATTAAAAAACCTTCAACAGTTTCAGCTTATTTCTGAATTTGACGACGACTCAGTTGGTCTTTTGTTTTTGCTTTAATGAGCCGACGTCTCGACAGTCTGAGACGAGTATCAAACATATTTTCAACATCGGTTCAATGATGAAATTTTCACTTTGAAGTGGAAAAAAAA
>JAUESF010000019.1:8691649-8708717 GCA_032274765.1 Malacoctenus tetranemus | reverse complement strand
GAGCTGTGTTACTCAGTCCCTCTCTCCCAAAGTTAGCTCCACGCAAACTATCTGACCCCCCCTGCTGGCTCCTGGAAAACCCTCTCGAGCCCACTCCTGTGATGGAGGTTTAGAAAAACACAGTTCATCGCCCTCCTACAAAAGAGCTGGGCTCCAAACTGGAGAGACACTTGAATTTTAACTCCGTTCAATTTGTCCAGTCAGAGGGAAGAAGAAGAAAAAAAAAAGTCAGGCTTCAACACTTCTTCTCCAGAAATATTTGAACTCCTGCAGCGGAGCGCTGAAACACGGGAGCGGGTCAGAAGTTCACAGAAGTTTGACTGAAACTATAAATATGATGGTGGAAGTTAGATTGTAGTCTTGATCGCTCGTTCTGTGCATGTCGAGGGAGCAAAGGGCGCTTTAATCTGGGACAACAAATGAAATAAACTCAGATTTCATGCACAATAATGGGTCATGCATACAGTTATAGAAGCGTTGACCTTCAGTCACCAAATTCGTAAAGAGTAAATGTGATGAGATGTTCTTGAAGCTTGGATGGAACAAACCACTCAAAATCACTTTGCTGCACCTCATCTGGAAAAAGGTGAATATTTTGGGCGTCTAAATCCTGATCTGAAATCAGGTCCACTCGTTCACTTTCACACGGTGGATCCCGGGCGGAGCAGTGGAGCCAAACTGATCCGCGTTTTGATGGAGGAAAAACCCCGTCCGTTGCTCAGGGGCATTAATCCGCTGTCGCCTGTTTGAAGCTCCAGCCGTTGCTGTTTAGCATGCAAAAAGGGAACTCTTCCAGAGCGAACAGAGCAGCGCAAATAGACGGAAGGGTTCATTTCTATGCCCCCGCGCTCACGCAGAGGCGGCCCCGTCAAAAAATCCCGACAAAGACAAAGCGGAGGAGGCCTGAGGCGTCAATACCTGTCCCTGGACCTGGACCTGCCCATCTAATTGGCAATCAATCCACACGAGAAGAAGAGTTAGGCGAAAAAAACAAAAAAAAAAACAAAGACCTTCCTCGCTTTGTTGTCTCCTTTGCAGGTGCATCTCCTGTCAGACCGCTCTGATTTAACCCCACCTTAGCACGAAGGTGTTAATGAGATAGCAGATTTTAGGTAGAAGTGTTCGAGTTTGATCCCGACAATCCTCAACTGTTAATGTTTCGTTCCTATTACGAAGGAGGTGAAACATTGCAGGATAAACGCCATCGCTTTAATTTTATGATCCGACCCCCCCTCCTCCCCCCCCTCACATAAACAAGCCTCCGTTTCCTGCTTTCAAAGTGGGCTGCTAAGCCCACTATCGCCCCGCGCCCGGTTGTTGGCGAGCTTAGCCGAGCCGCACATCTGGAGTGGAGTGAGGAGCCCCAGAAGCGAGGCTTAGGAGCAGCACGTTACCCCCCCTCCTCCACCACCCCCACCCCCCCATTACCAAAGCCAGGACCACGCGGATGCTAATGGGGCGAGGGCAGGCCTCGCGGCCCGCCACCTGTATAATCTCCTATAATACCTTCGCCACCCGCGGCTGTTTACTTCCCTCCATTTGCCTGAGTTGATTTCCACACGTGCTCGGCGCCTCTCTGCAGCCACTCCGAGACGAACCATTGACACGGCTCGAGCTGTTGTGTTTCTTTTTCCTGAAAGGGCGAAACCGTAATCATTATGCGTTTGTGTTACCGACGCCGGGCGCCTCAACGCGGGCTAAATATTCACCGCAGGTAGTCGATGCGCAGATCATATTAATGAGTAAACAAATGGCAATTTTTTCTGTTGAATTAACCGAGTGCAGCTCCGGGCTGCCCGGAGGAAAAAGTCTCGCTGCTCACGACTCTGTTTCCGCGTCTCATTAGTGATAAATCAGCTCCTTATTAAAAAGTGTGCCGAAGAAACTGATCTATCCTAAATTCCACATTTAATGCTCGGCTTGTAAACACAAAATATATCAGTCAGACTTTATTTTTTCGATGTGTTCCCTGTGTTCCAGGATGCTTGTTGCTATCGGCAATCGTTGGCTGCGAGGAGTCCGGCGTGAAGGCTGTGAAATGAGGCGCCTCCCTGTTTCTAATCGAATGGACAGCCCAGGAGCCGTTTGCCGGTCCGAGGGGCCCTCCGTTACTGCGGCCTGTTGTTTGACAGTCAATAGAGCAGGTAAGTGGCAGCGACTCGATGTCCAAGCCGCGGATGATCCCAATTGAGCCACGCGACAGCTGAGCCACTCCGCGCGCCGGGGGCATCCTCGCTGGACTCGTGCCCACACTAGAGGCTCGCTCCTTCTGGCAATTACCCAGATAAAAAAGAAGAAGAAGCAGAAGAAGAAAAAAAAAGAACCCAAACTGTGCTCGCAACCAAGTTGAACGGATTAGTCCTCTGCAGTAATTCAAAGCTTGGCCGTCAACACTTCATCCCTGCAGAGTCCAAGAAAAGTCCATAATTGAGCCAGGGGAGATAAAACGGTCCGTCCTTTACAGTTCTGCTCTTAAACTTGATACAATAGTGCGATACGGAGCTTGTTGCTCTTGGCCCACTCGCTCACATGTGGGACTTGTTTGGTCAATAAACCGGGGGACGCAGCTTGCAGTCTGCCTGTCCGCCCCGCGTCCCCCCTATTTCTCTAAGCGATGGCAATCATGGCATCAAAACGCCACCTGTCCTGGTATTAGGAACGGGAAATAACACTCAGACCTGCCAGCGAATTGAGGAGGAAGTGAAGCCGCAAAACCTGTTTGGTTGCTGATTTGACTTTGAGGACTTTTGGTTTTTGTGAGTTTCATGCACTTTGTCAAAGAACAAACTGTTTATTTCCATCTCGCTTGCCCTGCTTGTGATTCTGTCGAGCGTCTGACTAATTGCTCCGAAGACGAGACATCGAAAAGAACAATTTATCCGACCGGACTTTGATCCGTTTATTCGTCCGGCAATCCATTTAGCCATTCACGGCTGTGACTCAGGGTCACCCTGGAACGGAGTCGTCCTCAGGTAATGTGGGAGGCAGTTTACACCCGTACGTCTCACGTCAAACACATCAGGCAACCTGGAAGGTAGTCGTTGCTCCGTATCACAAATACAACATAAAGGTTGAAGCAGCAGGTAGATTAATAGTTCAAGCAGAGTCCGAGCATCACGTTAGAAGCAAGAAACTGTCCACTTGGCTTGTGAGGCGTTAAAGCTGTAGCCTGATGACACAGTGCATCCCTCAAATGTTGCAGAAATAACATGATAGTAACTGGCATGAAAGTACGACCGTGACTTTTTTTTATCATCAGAAAAGCAGCCTTGCTGGAAAGAAAAAATGAGATGAAACCCCCCCAGCAGCAGCAAACACTGTGGCTTTTAGAGGCTCCAGGAAGAAAATGCACATAATGAAAATGTGCGTTTTATGATTATATGGACACACAGTGCAATCACACTGTCAAAAGTCCCCTTATCTCCAGGCTGTCACGAGCTGGAGCTCTGTGTTGTTCCCACCGTCCTGATGACGGCTTCTCCCAGCCTCCATCATCTCTCTGTTATCTCACCGGGCCTATAGAATAAGAAAGGAACTCTGTTTCCACGTGTCCTGAACACACTGTATATATGCAGGATCTCCCAATCGATTAAGTCATTTTTCCTTCACCGTGTCCACTCACGCCCTCCCACCTCCGGACGCTTCTTCCTGCTGGAAACAAGGCTCGGTGGTCTGTGACAGTTCATTTATCAGGGCCACGCTGCTGCTGCTTCACGGGCATAAACGTTGTCATTATCATTTTCTGGCCCCTCGGATTCAGTGGGCGCAGTTTGGGTCAGCTGACGGTTATTATCCTCATGCTAAAACCTTGTCTTTACACCAAGCGGGGAAGCGTGTGCAGGCGTTTACAGAGACTGACCTCTGTGTTTGTGCTTCTCCTGAGGGGGCGGGTGGTCGCCCAGACACATAAAGACTTCTATATGAAGTGAAAGTGGAAAACATGTGATAACAGAAAGATTGCGGTTGACCACGCTGCTGTTTGAGATGTCATTTCCAAGTTTTACCCTTAAAACAACAGTGTTTTTGAATATTTACAAGAAAAAACTCAAACAAAGGCAACGTTTCTGTCTGAATATGTTAAAAGAGACTCAAGGAGAATCTGGAAAGCAGGAGCCTTCAAAATAAAAGCACTGGGACTCCTTCTGCTACTTATTCCTGGAAGTGTCCTTCCGTTTTTGTTGAAACCTTTCCGATTAGGGAATCACTGCGCAGGCAACATCACCTCAGAACAGCAAGAAAATCCTCCACTGAATCTTGTGAATGTATTCAGACAGAGAGAAAAATAAGTGTACATGGCCACATAATTAAAGGACAGTTCTGGGAGGAGAGAAGCAGAGCGCGATGAAAAGCTTTCCTTGAACTTCAAACTGCCGCAGCATGCAGCCTCTTTTTTTCTTTCTTTCTTTTTTTTTGTCGTTGCTGAACGCTGAAGCCGGCATTAAAGAATAAAATACAGGAGAATGCAGGAGATTCTGTGAGAGCTGTGGGGAAAAAAAAAAGAAAAAACGTTGCGTCATGAGGAATTTCTGTGCCGACCGACTTCCGGGAATAAACTCAGCAAATCTAATTAGCTCCCGGCAAAAGTTTCACAGCAAATATTTCAGGGTTATTTTTTTTGTCTTTACTACAGAGTGCCAGAGAGGCAAAAAACACACTGAAGAACTAAAACATAATGAGAAAAATCCAACAAAAGCTTATCGACAGCAAAGACCACGAAACCTGTATTTATACTAGGGGGAAGTACAGATCTTGGACATATAGTTTTTTCCACAACAAAGGCATTATTGTTAGTTGCTGATCCAGATTTGGGACCCTGAAGGACCAGCTGACTCATGAATGGACACAAGTTACAGATGCTTCAATTAAAGCTACAGTGAGTCTCAAATCAATGGTTCCGATTGATATATACTCTATATTATTTTGACCCTGCACTCATTGCTTTTTCTACCCTGTTAAATTAGCATTTCCCTGCATAAAATCTGTCGCCTTTGAAGAAATCCACTTTCTTAGAAATGCTGCTTCTGCCGAGGCTTCCTTTATTGCCTGCGTGTGCCTTAAAGGGCCCCGTAGACCACTGAGCTGAAGGCGGCAAATGTGGATTTAGCGGCCCCGGTGGGATTATGATGGCCGCGTTTTTAATTATCATTTAATGACGATATAATTACATTTTCGTGTCAGTGTGTCTCGGTAATTGTCCTGGTGGCTTTTTCGGATGGTATGGCTGGGGGAGCGCTCAGTGAGACGGGAGCGACCGTGCTGAATAATCAGAACTGAGGCGCGGGGCAGGGGCTTATTTACAACAGGTAAGAGCAGGGACTCTGAGGGACGTCTTATGCGTCACACATCGATTAACTTTTGCTTGGGTTCAAACCGAGGTCGAGAAACACTCCGGAGTCGTCTGAGGCGAGCGTTTTTTCGCGGGTGCAGCACGCTCTCAGCCCTGCGGGAAGTAGCACGTAAGCAGACAGTTGAGGTGCTTACTTGGTGGCTGCTTGAATGGACAGACGGAGTGATGCGGCGTCCTCTCGCGGCTGCGGGTTATCGCATGTTGAGAGCGCTGCGTGGTGGAGAGGTTGTTGACCTTTCGACTCCGCCACTAAATCCACAGCTGAGATTACTGGCTTCCGTTCGCGGGTCCCACCGAGCCGCGCCGCAAGATTGCACATAAATCTCTGAGAGGGAAAATAATAAAGGGGGGCTTGTTCCTCTCATCTCATAGCTTCTCATTGCAGCCCCCCAGAACCCACCCACACAGTGTACACCAACACACACACACACACCTGCATACAAACACACCTTCGGCTTCCCGAAAGCAATGATATGGACGACGCACTCGACCACAATGTAGCAACTCTCAAAAACCTGTGATATTTTGGGAACGATGCTGTGAGAACCTGCCAGACGCTTTCTATTCTGAAGGGCCCCAGAGGCGTCAATTTGGTGTTGTGCCGCGTGCGCACGAGACAAGTGGCTCCGGGGACGAGCTAGTTAGCGGCGCGCGCCTTTCACAAGTGACAGGATCTTCCGACTGTGGTGGTGGTGGGGGGGTGGGGTGGATGATGTATGAGCGGCCCGAGCTGAACTCCGCGGCGAGCGTGCTGCCGGATCGCAGCTGCGCCCGGGATCATAGGCTTCGCTCGCAAATCTGGCCAATATGGGCCACCTGCACCCACGCGGATCGCGCGACGTCGCAGCTGCACTCTTCAAGCAGATAGACGCGCGCGCGTACGCGTGCGTGCGGTCCAGAATTCCTCCCAGTCTTATTTTGACTTGCCTGAAAATGTTTCACAGTTTAGCAGAATGAGTCACTCCGTCACATCGCTTTGATTTGCATGAGAGTCTTGACGGAGCCAAAAAGTTAGATAAAGATAAAAAATCATGGCGTCTCTGACCCACTCTGATTTTATTACCAAAGAGTAACTTGGTTTCCTAAATTTATGTTGTTACTCAAGTTTTTGTTTGATATTTTAATGCCAAAAAAAGGAGCAATTTCTCATGTGAAAGTAACGGCACTTGCTTTGGAGTTTGTAGCGCTCCACTTCACAGCCAGAAAAACAACAGTTTGATTCTGGTCCGACGCTGCTAATGAGGAGTTTTGCAAGTTCTGCTGCTTCCCACAGCTTTGACACGCGTCTGTTGGATGGACTGCTGACTTTGTGTTGGCTCTGTGCATCAGCAGCACCTGGAGTTGCTTCCAGGAACCCTGTTGTGGATGAAAAGGATTGAACAAAATGGGTGGGATGCATTTAATGATGATGCTCATGGATGTTGGTCGCAGGCCGAATGTAAAGAGTTCAGTTCTCCGATTTGGTTCATCCTTGAATGTGGTCGTCATTATCATTATTATCCTTCATCTTTCAAAATGTTGTCTTTTTATCTTCAGACATTATGTCTCGTTTCTTTGTTGCAACAGTTTCCAAAGTCTCAGTCAGGTCAAGCAAGCACAAAGCGCCTTTTGATTGGCATAATGTTCCCCAGTGTTGGAAAACTATTACCTCTTTCTTGCTGCTTCAGGGTCTCTAATTTATTTAATGATTTCATCATCCAGGTCGTCACAGCTTATTTCCTGTACAGCAGCTGATAGGTGGGTTGTCTGGATGCCATATTTTTATATAATATATGTTTTTAAACTAGTTACATTTAATGATATCCCATTTTGCTTATATTCTATAACCTTCCTCTTCTTGTTTCTCGGGCTCCCTGGGAGATGTGATGCTTCGTCTTTCTGAGAAATTAAAGCACATTCGAACATATTAAAGTCGCATTTCCATAAACTTGCATGTTTACCAGCATACGGACTGACTGCGCATTGTCAGCTGGGGCTGGAATCGCGCGCCTGCTTCGGCTTTCTCTGCACTCATGTTATTATACACACGTGGACACACGATGCTCTCAGAAGCTCAGAGACGCGCGGGCGAAGCATATTTTTACATCTACTTTAACGTAATCACTCGTCTTTTCTTCTGTGCTGCTGACCTGAATTCAATGTATGCTCAACAAATAAATAAGACACTGATAATTAGTTTGGAATTCACGCGGTTCATCCGTCTTGCCATGCGTCAATTCTCAATCCAATTAGACGAGTGCTGACTGATGCATGGCGTATCTCGAACCACCGATCTGTGATCCATCACATCCATTCTTTTTCCCGGCTTTGATCAGTTTAATTAAATGCTCTGATTGTGTGTATCTGATTTCATATGAAACGGATTGTGAGCTCGGAGGGAGAAATCCAGAGTTTGTGCCTCCGCTTTCGTTTATCGCCTGCCGGTGTACGAACAACCTGACACGGCAGCAATACGAGCCAGAATACAAACGCCGTGTGTGAATACATATTCATATCGATCCGTGTGCGAGCGTGATAAAGGTCCCACGTCTCCACGTATCAGCACGTGCCTCATCTGCCCCCCCCCCTCTGGCTCCTCGATGTGTGTGCGGGGAGTCATTTGGGACCCCGCAGTGTCAACACAGCCAGGCAAACCTCCTCGCTGTGTGTCCGTCCACTGAGCCCCCTCCTCCCCCCGCACTCCCCTCTTCGGAGTTGGATGCCAAGGAAATGAAACGAAGGCACGTCCCTCGTCGGCAGACTCTGTCGGATCTCCCATGGGCCCCCTGCTGAATTGATAGATTTGTAGTGGAGGGGGCTTCATCGCAGGCGGAGGGATAAGGGGGGGGGGTTCATCACCGGAGGATTGAGGCTCAAAGGGCTTTACGTCCCAAATATGTTCCCTGCTGTTCCCCTTAATAATAGAAAAATGTCCGTGAGGCTTCAATTTCGATGGTAAACATGAACGCAATTATTTAGAAACGGCAATAGACACATACTGGCCCCACTTGAATCGTAAAGCGGGTCTTTTGTGCCAACACAATGGTATCAGGCATCATTTGAGTCAGTCCTTCAAACCGTATCCTGCAGCGTTTCGCAGCACATCCTCCCTCTGAAAACCGCGACCAGCAGCGGCTGAAAGATGTTAAAATGATGAGCTCTATGAAGGAAGCCGTTTGGAGCGCCCAATAATACACACGGAGCTTTTAGATCCATAAATCGCATCTGAAATCTGCACGCTTGTTTATCTTTAATGGCGGCGGCATATCTCCACAGAAAAGCGAGCATCTCTCATAATACGAGGCTGCATTAGTGCCTGTGGCCGAGCGGTGAATGTATTCTAGAGCAACGCACATTTCCATCCAGACAACGCCTCTATAATGGAAAGCTTTCAATATTTCAGTGCGAGTCGCGAGTCAACATGTAGCATCCATCACAACAGCGCGGCTTTGCGCTTGATGGTGGGGCGGTGAACTGGACCCACCTGCAGCTCAGACGGTGCACCGATAGAAAACATCTGGAACGTCATAAAAAACATGATTTCTGGCAACGACGCCCAAAAACCGTTCGCAAAAGATACGTTTTACTGTTCCATGAATAGAGGCTACAGAATGCTTGATGAGGTGCTGCTACAGCTGCCATACTTTCAACATCCAGTCCATCATTTATGTTCTGCTGCTGGATTCCCTATCTTTTATGGCTCTTCAGTTATACGACAGGCTGCAAATTGACATGTTGGGTAGGACTCGAGCCTCACCGTGCAAAACTCCTGAATCAGTTCTTCCTGATCAGAGTTTGCATGCTTTGTTTCTTCCTACCGACCAAAAACACACTCATGACTTCGCTTGGTGACTTTAGGAGTGAATGATCCCACGGTCTGGGGCTGCACCCTGCCTTTACCCATTGTGAACCGCGATCAGCTCCAACACCCCCGCGAGCCTTAAATGGTAAAAACGGCATGAAAGAGAAAGTGAGTGAGAGAGGGAGAGTTACACCACAGAGGGCTCATGATAAGAGCTGAATGTGTCGGCCGTTGCACTGGGGCGATATCGGGGAGAGGAGTGCTCGAGTAAAATGTCGGGGGAAAAAAAAGGCACTTAGGCTAAATTCACATTTGTGAATATAACAGAATGTATCTGCGGGCTTCCCTGCCAGGCAGCATCAGCATGCTCTGCTAGCTACTGCCAGCACAGAGCCGTCTGCCCCCTGTCGAACACACGCTCTTTCACATCACCCACAATCACATTGTGTACGTTTAATAAAACGTTTCACAGCGACAGAACCTCTGACATTTGCACAATGTACCTACTGAAGTCGTCCTGGGGGAGAGACTGGGAAAACTTCCAATGCTGCTTTACAAACCAGTCGAGAAAGAGCCCACCCAGAGGTACCCCGCCCCCCCAAGCTCTCACTTCAGAGAAGGTGCAGCTCGTTGTCTTTCTTTCTTGGACCAGGCATCAGTAGCGTCCTGTGTGGGTTTTTTTTGCAGGGTGTGAGCTACAGATCGCCTCCCTGAGAGGCTCACACCAGCTGTTCATCTCACATGATGCAGGAGCTCGTGGGCACAGGACAATACAAACAAACAGCCTGTGTACTGGCGATGTCAGAGCGTTCCGCAGCCAGAAGAGAGGGAGAGGGGGGCATCCTGCCAAGATCATGGCAACTACAAGGTTTTAGTTCACGCGTACGACAGCAGACGTGTGCGTGGGAGGATTTAGGTTCGTGCCTCTTGGAATCGTACCGGGTTTTTTTTTTTTTTTGTAGTCGAGAGACAAACGCTTTGCTGCAGAGATTGTGATTGTGACTCCACTTTACGGCTGTTGTCTGGCGGATAAAGACTCAGGTGTGGCGCTTCGACTCGACGAGAGAGCGTCTATTCAGCGCTGATCCTGCTACTCGTGTGCATCTGGAGAGCCTTCGTAGCGTAATCAGTTCAGTAGAGTTCAAGGATTATCTCCGCATCCTTTTAATGGATCCTGAACGACGTCACTTCCTCGGAAGAATCTTGTCGTAACAACCTGTTTATCACAACATCACAAGTCACAGAGGTGGCGACGAATCATCAAAATCAGTAGAGACTTTTGTCACACATCAACACAGAAAATTACCTTTGATTCAATTCATGGCGATTAGAAAAGCACCCAGAGAATATGGATCATCGCGGCTGCTTGTTGAGATCTGTGGGGCCGCGGCGAAGCATCAAGGTCGATCGTATCAGCCGAAGATTCGCGACGCGTGCGTTTTTTTTTTTCGTGTCGGAAATCGCTGCCCTTGATTGGATGCTGCGCGCCGCGGGATCCTGCCGGAACACATTCACCGTCACTGTTCGACAACACTCAGTCATTTTCCATTAGGGAGCTTCCCGGGGCATTAATAGATTAAATTTTTCAGATTGTATCAAAGCAATTATTCGAAAAAAAAAAAAAGGCAGCGTGATTCCCACCGAATGAAATGTAGCTATTTTGCATTGAAATGAACGCGCTGCTGCCGTCGACGCTGCTGCTGCTGCTGCTGCGGGGCAGCTGGCGTATTGTAAACATTAAAAGAAAAAAAAAAAACAGAGGCGACCGTGTGCGGTGAAAAAACAACAACAACATAGGATTAGGCTTGTAAAAACAAAGCCTCTTAAATTGGGAGACACTCAGAGCGTTTATCTCGGCCACTTTCCTCCGCGTCCGTATCTGTCGCTCCGACTGTTCCAAAAAGAGCTTACTGACGCCGTCAGAGGAGCCGACGTTTAAAGGGAAATGAAAAGAAAATGAAAGCATTAGAGAGAAAGGCAAATCCCAACCCCCACCTCCCCCCCACCTCCGCCCCACACCCCCCACACCCCGAATAATTAGTTCCAACTTATCCATGAAAGTAATACACTGATAAGGCCAGGACAAACAGAAGCCAATTACCAGTATTTCCCTGTGTGCTCAGAGCTGCCCCCCCCCATCACCCACCACCACCACCACCAGCATCATCATCAGCTCCACCAGCAGCAGCAGCAGCAGTGCTGATGAAAAAACATTTAAGGCTGGGTCTCGCGGGCTGATTGGACAGGTGTTGGAGGGTGTTTGTGACGGCTCGCCCTCGCCTGGCAGCTCCCCGGCTCGCCTTTTTCATCACCGGAGCCGAGTGCACGGCCCTTATCAAGCTGTTTCCATCGATGATGGGAGATGAGACCCCGCATCTCGACAAAAAAAGGAAAAAAAAGAGAAGAAGAAGAAGAAGCCGTCAACAGCAACAGCTGCGACTGCAGGGAACCTCGGGACCGGAGCGGCGCCTCAAGGACCATAAAAGACGTGAAGGCAAAGCATATGCGCACCTGGCTTTACATGCGCAGCAGTTTTATTTATCCGTGCTCGACGTTTGCGAGTCCGTCCCCTTTATCTGGCGTGCATTAGTTCACTTCATGCTGCCGGGATCGTTGTGCTGCAGCGCCGTCGATACATCGATCCCCCGCTGCCACCCGGCCTCACAGGCACCCTTTGACCTGAGACAGGAGTCTTTTTTCCCCCCCTACAATGACCCAAACAGCTGGACTCCTTTTGCCCGCAGCATAATTGAGAATTGATTTGCGGTCAAAAAACGGACGGGGTCGGGAGCTTTCAGCACATCTTCACTCGGGTTCCTTTTTTTTTTTCTTCTTTAGCCCATTTCGGGACCTATGGAGTGTTTTATTCAGGTCTATTGAGTCCAAGCCAACTTCTTTATCAAGCTCAGCTTGAACCGTCAGCCTTCAAAAAAAAATCCAGCACAGCCTGACATTTTTAAAGATCACGTCCATTCTCTTTTTCCTTTCCATCAACATCATTCATTCCTGTAATACATTATAATCGAGCGCCCCCCCCTCGCCTCTTTTTACTCATTTAAAAGCCCCCTTCCCCCCCCCACACACTTCTGCAGCCATATCTCCCCGGGGTCGTCACTCACACGACAGGCCCGTTTTTTTTTCTCTCTCGAGGGAGCAGGGGAAGGTTGTCGACGGGCGCGATTGTTTTGTCACCGGAGTCGAGCCTTGTAAACTTGGCCGTGCCCCCTCGGGGGGGGACGTCAACAAAGCCTTCACGCGCTGGCCCGACCGTTGGATAGGGGGGTGGGGGGGGGGGTGGAGGGCTGTCATCGGGAGATAATTGACTGTCAATTAGCGGCCGAGACAACAACGCCCGAGTCGGCAGGAAGGCAGTAAATCACTACCTGTCTGTCAGCGGGGGCCCTCGGCTGTCCCGCTCACGTCTTCCTTCGCCCTGCCGCTCTCTGGCTTTATTTCTTGCCCGTGCTCGGAGGGGGGCTCTCGAGTAACCCCCCCCCCCACCACCACCACCACCTTTCTCCCCCCTCCCGCTCTCACTTTCTCCTGCATTGTCTCTCGCCAGGCTAGTCAGATAGCATTTGCACTACATTCACTGCACGTCGGCCTTTTCGTGTCACCTTTTTGCGGGGAACAATAGTTCAGACCTGGCCGGGGCGTCTGAGTGAAGGGTCTCTATTTGAAACCGCGCCACCCCCCAGCCCCCCTCCCCCACTACTCATGTCTTTCCTTGTCTCGAAGCCAGTCTGCTTCTGTGACATCCACCGTCTCTTGCAGGTGGCTCACCCTGTTTCATGTCATCGCGGGGAGACCTGGGAGAAAATTCGGCACAGATCCCGCCCCCCTCCCCCGTCGAGGGGCTCGCTTTTGTTCGCGCCCGCCAAGCTGTGAAACGGTCGATACGTTTAAGAGCCATTTGAATGACCGGTTTATGTGCTGCAGCTGCAACAAGCCACCCACCGCACCAAACAGTACAACGTGCCCCCCCCTACAGAAATGGAGTCTGACGAGGGGGAACGGTCTTTGCTTTCGCAAACAATGCAGCAAATTGTTTAATTTTGTGTGTAATTTGAGTCCCAATTTGTTTAGACATTAAGAGCTGGAGATAATCAAGGAGACTTGTGCTGAGGCAGTTATCCAGGCTCTTAATCAGATTGTTGAATCCAGCTGGAGGAATTGAGAGTATTAAGTGCAGGTTCCTGCAAACAAACTATTGTTTATTCAGTTTAGAGCTGAGAAAATAGCAAAGAAAAAAAAAGGTGCCTCCATGTTGATAAGAAGGGAGAAGTGTGACAGCTCCAAAAGTAATCTTAAGAAACTCTGTGCTCCGGTTCACCCGCTGAGGCAAAGATAATGGAGATGGGCATCTTAAACCTGCCAGCACAACAGAGCGGCCTCTTGTTTGAAAGAAGAAACTGTGACTTGAATGCACAGAAACGGGAGAAGTCGGAGAGTGGCAGCTGCAGGGGATGCTCCTACAGAGGCAGGTGTATTGTTAAAGATAATGACAGCGGCAAGTGTGTGTGTGTGTGTGTGTGTGTGTGTGCGGAGGTGGATGGTGCATTATTCAGAGTGTGGCTGTGTTTTTTTTTGTGTGTGTGTTTCATGCCGCCTGTTGCTGCATGCGAGTGGTCTGCAGCGAAGGAAGCTGTTAGAAAAGTTCACTGGGAAAAAAAAAAGCAGAAGCGAACCGGAGACAAAGGAGATGACGTGCAACCTTCTGTGGAAGGCTACAATTTGCTCAGAGTCGTTAAAACTTGAACATCCTGCTCGTATATTTAGCAGAGCTGGTGAACAACTTCAATAGATACATTAGATTCAAAGAATAAACAAGTGCAGATGCTTCAATCAGGCCCAGTGAATTAGCTGCCATTAGTTTGTGATGAGCAGGGCGTTAAAGGGTTAACGTGACTATTTAGTCCTTTTATTTTTTGAAGATAATCAAACCAAGCAGAAACTGGTCTCTGACCAAGCATCTCCTTCATGAACACACATTGTTGTTGATGTGGATTTCTAAAAGAAAGTGTTCTCTCAGTCTGGTGTCACATACTCGCAACCTTGATGTGAGAGAGTCAGTTTAGCCTCATTGACATTCAATTGTGCTCAATTAACATGCACAAATTGGCACAGCAGAGTCATAAAAGCAGCGACCGCCCATAATTGCCCCTGCAGTGGATCGCCCGCTCAGGGCCAAACGGCGGCCTTTGATTGGCCGACGTCCCGCCAACCCCTCCCACCACCGTAGTGGCGAGTCCAAGTCAGCCTGACACGACTGTCGGGTGAGCGAAGCGACACGTTAACTCTTCCCTCGCCTCGGAGTGCGTCAGCTCACAAAGCATTAAAAGCTTTAATATTTCAGACTCTAAATCCTGCTTTTTTATCACCTCCCTTTGAAAAAAAACAACAATAACATGTTTTTGAAGGCTTTGTGTCCCGAGGACGGGCATCTGTCACCGGGCGCCGGCTCTGAACGCGTCGCTTTGAGTCGTCCGTTTCGTTCTATGCGTTCGGTCCTGCTCTGTCCTGGGGAAGAAAAGCTTCCTGTGAATTTCATAGGCAGTCGCCACGCCGCCCGGAGCGTAAATGTTTATTGGGCCGACAACCCTGAACAAAAGCCAATATAGGAAGAAAAAGAGATTAGTTTTCTCGTCTGCTAAAACACCAAAGAAACGCGCTCTTTTTTCTTTTTTTTTGTTGCCTCCGGGCAGCTAATTTAAATGACTGTGTGAGTTTTTCCTCAGCTGTGTGTGTCAGAATGTTAATCAGTTGTATTTGAGACACAAATTATCTAACGGTTTTCAAATCAGCTCTCGTCCCTGGTGGGATCTTTAGACTCATTGTTATCGTAACAAAAGGCCGGCACCGGAAAATAAAAGGGAAAAGAAAGGCGTTGTTTTAATCTCCAGGTCTCATCCTGTCAGTCAGAAGCTAAAGGGTTAAAGAAAATCTCCATAAGAAACCTTAGATGTATTAAAGAGAAGCAAAACGTGCTGGAATCTCGCTTTACGCTCAACGCAATGCAACGAATGTTCCCCCTGCAGGCTGGAAAAGGACTATAACGATAAAGCGGATCGATAACACTGCTGGCAGAGCTGATGTGGAGAGCTGGTGTTGATCTTCCTGTTGTAACATTTAGATCCAGTTTGAGACGTAAAAGATGGAAGTTTGTGTCTTCTTCCTGTGGATGTGCTCCGTCATATCTACACAATCCAGTTAGATATTTAGGTTCGTTGTGAATTGAAGGTGGACGGATGGATTCAGATTGTTCCACAGGCTTAAAGACGCTCATAAAAGAGCAGGAACAGATGTAATGATGTGACTGCGAGGACACAAAGAGCCAGCAGCCAGCCGGCAAAAGTATCATTTCCTTCTAAAGGACTTTTTTTCTTTTTTGTGACAAAAATATCAATGAATTCAATCCCACTGAAGTTTCCCGACACATCTCCAGAAGACCTCCCTGCCTACACAGTTACATGTTGTTCATGAGAGCTCCAGAGGAAAAAAAGCAAGAGTGGATTTGTCTGTTTTTCAGTGTTTGTGCACAGCTAAGCTAGCGACTTGCTCACTGAAGCACTGTTGAGGATAAGTACGTCTCTTCAAATGTTGGAGGAGCGCAAAGACTTCACAAATCACCCGCTCCGACTGTCGGCGGCGCCCCATAATGTAGCCCGTTGTATGGATTTGTTATTCACTCTGATAGCTTGCTCGGGCTGCTTGTTTTTTTCACTTCATCTTATCTTTCCGAGGAGATATGTTCTCCTCCTGCCGCCCGGCCGCTGCCTTTGACTAACTTTGAATGGCTGTATGTACACAGATGCCTCCGTACAATCTCGTGTTTCCCCTCTTCGCCTCTGCCTTTCGCCCGCTTTGCTTCCACGACTTGATAAATAAATCCTTACCGAGGTATCTTGCTCTCTCTCCTGAGGGCCTTCAGAATCCATAAAATTAGTTCCATCTCGCCCCCTTTCTTCCCCCCAACCCCTCCCCCACTTTGCTCACAGACAATCCGGGCGAGTGCAGAGGCAAGATAAAAAGCCCGAGTTGTGTGAAAACATGAAATCCCTCGCTTTGAAAAGGACTTTTCTTCCTGGAAATGCGCCGCCTATACCGACAGAGGTGTGCAGAGTCATGGATGGAGCGGCGGCGGCGGCAGCTGCAGGTTCAGGCTGTACGTTTGTTTGTTTGTTTGTTTGTTTGAGAGATTTCTTCTCTTTCTCTCTCTCCGAGAGGTTCTTCGCCAGCTCTGTGTCGTTCGCTGGCTCTTTACCAACACCAGCAATATCCGCCTACTTCAAGAAAACTGCTGCTGCAAGGTAAACAATGATCCCGGCGCTTTACTGAGGAAGAGGCTGCAAACATGTGCAAATAGTCGCAAGTTCTTTTACTTCAAGTGCTCCCTCATGTGCTCCCTCTTGACTCGAAGGCCCGCGGGGGGTCCGTCGTCGTTCAAGTTTTTGTCTCACAGGTTTTTATTTTATTTTTTTGGGATGCGTTTCTTTCCCAAACTTGCCGCTTTAAAAGCTGCAGAGAAACTCGGCGCTGCTGCAGTGTTTACTTTAACCGCTGCCAATTAAAATAGAGCGAGAGGTTGTTTTTTTTTCCTGCACGTCTCCCATCGATGGCTGCTTTCAATCGAGCCTCATGAATAACTGACAAATACAGCACAATCTCCTCATCACAGTTATTCAGCGGGGACATCATTTCCCACTTTCCGCTGAGGTTTTCCTTTTTTTTTTTTCGAGCGAGATAACTTAAAGCAAATATACGCGCGCGGAATATACCGGCTAATTACAGAGGAGGAGGGGGGGGGTGCAGCTTGGAGTCTGGAGATTTAAATAGAATTCATACAAAAGGAGCTTCTTCATGGTCCAAATGTTTGCGACCTGTTGCAGTCGCCTTGGATCCTGCTTTGAAAAGTGATGCTGAGACATCCTGAGGATTGA
>JAUESF010000019.1:8670633-8688067 GCA_032274765.1 Malacoctenus tetranemus | reverse complement strand
TATGTAAAGGATCGCCTTTTTAATGACATCATCTTGCTGATTTATCACTTCCTCGCCCAGTGCGCGCGAGCGAGCGAGCGACGCTTCGCTTCGCGTCCTGTCGCCAGACTTTGTTTTGGAGGACACGGGGAGACACGTTCCGCCCTGATTCTCGGACCGCCGGACCACCTGTGCTGGAACATGGACAGTCCGTGAAGCGAGAGATGAAGACGGCAGGGAACACAAAAAAAAGAGACAAACATATAAAGAAAAAAAAAAAGACAACAAAAAAAGAAACGAAGCACGTTTTGCCTGTGTGGAGACAAACTACATCCGCGCACGCAGACTGTTCAGAGTTCTCGGGCACTCGCGGTGCAAATTTACAACGGTCCAACGGCTTTCCAGAGAGGAACTACAGAACTGAGCCTCCGATAAGATTCGTTAAATTCATGCCAGTGCATATATTTTATTGAGAAAGAAACAACCTCGACTCCCGATGATGTTTGTTTGTGTTGTCTTTTCAACCTGTGGAGGATGTGGGGTTTTTTTGGGATAAAACTTTGCAGATAGTCTCTCTTCTCATTTGGAAATTGCAGAATTTGTCCTTCGTCATGATTTGTGAAGCCTGATCGGTGTTGATGTCGCATGTGTTTTCCACTCCCAGCCAGTCCTCTCAGACAAAAAAGTGGAGTTCAGTGTTTTTTTGACTCGATGAAGGCAGATTTTCAGACGGAGGTGACGGGCGGTTCGGACTCCAGTCGTGAGTAACAGCAGCTCAGAAATCGTCGGCAAAGTGTTGGTTTTAGTGTGTCGATGGTTTTTGTGTTGATTTCCAAACCATCTCTGCCAGAGCGCCAGTGTTTTTTTCCCTCTCTTACAGGTCTTGGAGGCTAAAAAGCTTTCCAAGGAGGATGGAGCCAACACAGGTTTGAGTCAACTGGATGCAAACTAGGCCCAAACATGGAGTACGTCCAGTTCTCCGAGCCTCCGTCTCCCAAAAAGTTCCTCTATCCCCAGTCCTCCTCCTCTCGCCCTCCAGCTTGACCTCTCTCCAGTCACTGCGGCTAATCTTAGCTGACAGAAGGCCTGTAGGGAGCGAAGGCTGGGAAGAAAGGAAGGTGGAGGGAGAAGAAAAAAAAAGAAGAGCTGTACACCCCCCCTGCCCCCCCTCCTTGAAAACTTTTCCTCAAAGTCTGCAGGAGCAATGGCGTTCCCCAGAGGGCCATCGTTCTCTTCCCGGGGCTCCTCGGAGGGTATGTTGGAAGGAGAGGCGCGACTGCTATATGTGTCCCGGTTTGGAAAGGTAGGCGATGAGAGCCACCACCACCCCGACGTACACACCGGTGCCTATAGTGATGGAGAGGGCGGCGAGGAACAGGGCCCTTCGGGAGGCGATGTTGGCCAGTGGGAAGTCACCTTTGTTCACCGCCTTGGTGGTCTGCAAGAGAGGAAACGTAGGGGAAGAAAGTCAGACGCACAGTGGGACATCGCAGAAACAACCGATCAAACAGTGAGCCGTTAAAAAAAACAACAAACTATTATTGTTTATTATTTATTGACAGCATGGAGAGAGAAATAAACCAATCGAATTTGAGGGGGGACGCGCTCAATGACCCACCAGCCTGAGGAGGGCCGCACACGCATGGCAGAGCTAAAGGAAGGCAATTAGTGAGAAAATGTCAGGGACCGAAGGTCACCGAGTGACCAACGAGTCGATGAGCGGAGACAGCGACAGACAGAGCGACGGACAGGAAGGAGCCCAGTGTAATGGACCAGCCGAGCATAATATGCACGCATAAAAGTAGGTTATTTGTGTTTGATACTTTTTTCTTTTCTAGGTAACAACCCAACTGACATGACCCACTTACCATGCAGCGCTGCAGCTTATTCCCCCACTGCACTTATACCGGAGCCACTTTCTTTTCCGGTGTTGTGTTTACTCCCCGTTCAAATAACAGCTGTTTACTTCATTTTCAACTATTTTCATGCAAAGCGGCACATGGTGAGTAAAAATATTTGTATTCTATCACAGCTCATAAATATTAGATTTGGCAATCTTAAAATAAGTAGGAGGAGGAGGAGGAAAAAAAAGGGAGCAGCTAAACACTGTTATTTTACCCTGCTTGTTGTGTTCATTCATGTGAACTAACCACCGGCTGAATCGGGCTCGTCAAAATGATCAGTTTGCGGGTTTAGAATGTGAAAGGTTGTTGTTTTATTTTGGTCCTGTGAATTTTCTGCTCTCTAAAACTTTCCACTCTGTTCTGACTGTGAAACCTGTCACACATTCGTTTACTCTAATTGAGCCCTTCATAGCATATTCACATCGATCGTGGACCAGCTTTACAAAGTGGTGGTGAAACCTGGTCGATTTCAGCTTCGCCATTTCCAGAACTTTTGTGGCCACCGTAGGTTCTCCTGCGCGTGTAGACAGAGTTGGGTTTTACTGGCAAACAAGTTTCCTAATCCTAAATATTAAAGTGTTTAATTTTTTCTGGTTTAATTTAGTTAAAAAGCATAATGATGAGAACTTAATTAGCGATCAGCTTTTGAAAAGCTGTTTAGAGGGAAAAAACGGTTAATTGGAGGCAAAGATGGAACGAATCCTGGTAATTACGGTTTTTCGCAGATGTTTTTTTTTGTTTGTTTTGTTGTCGTTAGCTGTGGTGTTTTGTTTCAGTTTGAGGGCAGAACGCCTCATTTTTTAAGGATCCCATGTTTGCTGTATGACATGGATCGCGTGGGTTCTTGTCGGACTTGACAGCAAACTGCTGCGCGTTCACACAGCCGGCGGACACGTCAGAGCGTCTCCCCCTTTCAAGTTTCTGGTCGATATTTACTCTCGTTTCAGGTCTGTTTTGATCTCGCCACAAAAAAAAAACAAAAAAAAAAACTTGAAGGGTTCATCAACTAATTGCAAAACCGTGTCTGTTTGTGGGCGGGCGGCGCGACGCTGTATTTTCCATGCTTGTTGTTGTTTGTTTGTATTTACGGGAAGCGGCTGCCTGCTGTGGAGGAAAACAACAAACGTGACACTGAGAGAAAATCACAACAGCAAAGTTTTGGGAAGGATTCGAACCAGCAAACTTGAAATAACAAGCTCACAATTTCAACCCTGAGGCCTGCGAGATAGAAGTGCTGTCAGACCCAGATGCTATATTACAATAAAAAACACCTATAATAATAGCACCAATTAATATCTGCGTACATATTTAGGTGCTACTTTAAAAGGTTCTTATCTTTTTTCAGCAAAAATTGGACATCTCCTTCATTATTCGACTGTGTGTTTGTAATCTGTAATAGATTAACAACTGGAACACACTGTGAGTTACAGCTGCCATTGAGGAGTGATAAACCAATCATATTGAAGCTGAAAAGGAGTTCCTGTTCCGTGTTTCCTTCCCTTCAACCCCAACAATTGATACAAACCGTGAAACACGACGATGAACGGAGGTTAAACGGCTGTTTATCTCCTCCATCCCGGCCTCTGTTGATGTGTTTATTGTGCTGCTGCTGTGCTGGGAATCCTCTGTTTATCTGACTCTCTGAATGGACTTCCTTGCCAGGAGGGAGATGCGGGGAAGGCGGCCTATTTTGATTTGTTGCTTTCATTCACGGCGCTGAATGGAGGTCAGCGCCGAGGTGGAAATTACACAGTATAAAGTGTTGCATTGGCATTGTTTGGGCCGTGTATTGCCTTTCCCCCATTTCCATTTGTATTGTGTCGCCCCTATACTCAATTCTCCCCTGTATTATAACCATCCCGTCACATTTCTATCTATTAGCTTGCTTCACAGTTGAGGAAATTCAGCAATGCTGCGAAATCCACAACGGCAATTCACCTAAAAACAAACATTGCCTCCATCTAAAATATATTGCTGGCTGCACGCCGGAGTCGTCCTGAGATGCATTATACGGACGTGTCGAACGACCTTTCTCATTCCTGAATCCATTTGAATAATGATGGACCTGACGTGTGTGCGAATGATGAAACTGGCCTAGGGGTCACCATCGCCCCCCCCTCCTTTGTCCCTCTTTCCTTTGGGAGGTGAGCCGCGGCTCCGACTAGATGAGGTTACCTCCCCCTCGGTTGCCGAGGTGAAGAGGGACCGCCTGCCCGGCGAGTCGGCCGCGGCAACGGGGCCTGAAAGCGAAACTCCAAATCAAGTCTGCAGACGGAGTTAAGTAGCTGCTTTTTGACCTTCACCCTGTTGTGCTCGGCGTCTCCGAGACAGAAAGTTGATCAGGTGAGGTCTCTCCGCCTCGCGCCTCGCTTGGCTCCTCATAACAGGAAAAAATCCAGGAGGGTTTTGGAGTGGAGCCACTGCCCACTTGTCGCTGAGTGGAGCCAGCTGGCTGGAGTGCTTGGCCCCCCGTGGCCCCCGCAGCCCCCGGCTTTTCTTAGGTGTGTCCTTGCGGCTAACTGAGGGGAAACTGATGGAAAACAGCCTGAAGAGCTGTCAGAACTACACCTGCTATAGCTGCTGAGCTTTTGGGGCTATCTCTTCTTAAACATTTTTGTTTTTCTCTATGAAAAATCAATCAATCACCGAGGCCGTTTCTTATTCCTACTCGACGCTATAAAATTTAACATTTATCCATTCGGAGTTTGAATTTTTCATTCTGTCAGTTTCTGTAGATGTGCGTAAACCCCATGATATTCTCTTACTCTGAAAGAGTAGAAATAAAATCCCTCATTCAGTCTTTGTACGTCAGTCAGAAGGATGGGGGGTGGGGGGTGGGGGTGATGGTGTAAACCTCAGGCTGCACATATACAGTTAGATTGTGCCGGGACTTAGACCGACAGGACCGAGCCAGTCATCCTCATTTAAAAGCTTTCTCTGCAGCTGTCAGCCTTTACTTTATAGTGTGAAACGGTGTAATCCTCCTCGACCCTCCTCGTGGGCCTTTGCATCCATGCAGGCCTCCAGTAATCGCTCTCCGCCGCCATCTGTCTGGACTTGATTGGGAGGATTATTCTGGGCGGCGTGCGGAACGTCAACATCACAACAGGGTCAAAGCGCCAAAGACTCTGCGCGCGCTTTCCCCCAAACTTTGCCTCCCGCACACTCCAAGTCAGATAATTGAATTACTCTTTAAGCCCCCCCTTCTTTTATCAGTCTCCCCTGACTGAAATATTGTATTATTCATAGTTTCTGCCCATTTGCACTTCAGTCATGAAAACAGCGACCGAGCAGCTGCACCAGACAATGGAGTCTAGTTACCGCTACCTTTCCCCGGCTTGGCTCGAGAGGATCGATCCTTCTGTTTGCGTTCTCATTTTGAAAACACGACGCCGAGGCAGATGCAAATATATTGTGATGTGTTAGTCAGTAATAATGGAGTAATAACACCAGGATGGCCCATCTATTCGGACGCGAGGGGCCAGAAGGAAACACTAATTCGGCGATAGAGACTATTTATTGGGACATTCATTCAAAACAAACCAGATTATTGAATCCTTTTGTGCTTTTAATGCTGAAAGTAGCAAAGTAAAACAAAACGGCGTCATTACTTGCAGTGAGAGACTGTCTGAGTCTGCGAATTATTGCCTTTTAGGAGGCAGCGTGACTGCCTGAACCAATGTCATAAACACAAAGTCTTTTCAGAGTAAAGTTTCCATACATGGCAGAAACCAGCCTCCTTTTTCTAACCAATCGACTGTAAATTTTAAGAAATGAAAGGGGAAAAAAGCCATTTTATCCTTATTGGCGCTTACAAGGGAAAAAGAGCAAATGATAATCCCACTGTTCCCCAAATGTCTCATTAGTTTTGAGTGCGTTTTCCGAAAACAAAAGCCAAATAGTCAGGGACAAAAGGACCAAACGAGAGTGAGAGTGAGACGTACTTTAGGTAAAAAGCGCCCTGAAAGGTCAGCGAGCCCGTGGAGACGGAGCGTTCTTTCAACGCGGCGCCTCGGCTCTCCGTGTCAGGGCGGCAATTATTGAAACAAAAGAATTGTTGCGAAAAAAAAAAACAAAAGCTTGGTGGGAAATCAGGGCGTTCAATTGGCTTTCAAAACCAGACAAAGGCAAAATCTCCATGTGAGGGACGTATCAGCCGCCCCGGCCAAGTCTTCAGGGAGCGTGAATAAAAAGCAGGTGTCATGATCATTACCAGTGGGCAGTTACTTATCCTGGAGCCGGGTGGAGGCATGAGCGTGTTCATTTTGCTTCTGAAAGCCCACACAGTTGGACAATAATCCTCTGCTGGTAATACATGTGTGATTGTTTTTTAATTTGTAAATGCAGTGTAGGTTTTATGCTGATGGTGTTCCTGAACGCACCCGTGAAAGGGCCCCAGCTTTTCCAGCACGTTGACACATCGGTCGCTCGTGTGCTGTTACGCGCCGCTCCAGCACTCCTCTCCATTGATGAGCTCGCATGAACCAGAGGTAAGAGCCTTGATGGCCGAACGGGGACATACCGGAGCTCCATTCTTGCATTTCAAGCCGAGTCTTTTCACGCCGAGAAGCCACATTAACCGTCGTGAAATAATTATGCTCCCAACCCCTTTTGTTCGTGATGCTCCTGCAGACCGTATCGAACCACAACACATTGTCCATTGTGTAAAAAAACATCCATCCTTGGAGACCGACGTCTTCCCGTCAAAGACCCAGATCTGTCCGTTCAGAATCAAATTAAGGCGTTTCGTCGCGGCCCCTTAAGGAGCGCGCGTGTGATGCGGACCGACGAGGACGCCGCGCGGCGTGGGATGGATGTCAGCGCCGAGGCATTTTTTTCCCTTGAATACCCTTGAGATCAAAAACGGTGAAAAGCATTTAAAGCTTTATCTCCACAACCTTGACAAAATGATTGAAATGTGTTGTCATAGAAAACGAAGATAGCATCTCGGGCGCCGCTTCACGGAGGCTCACGCTGAGATGCACTCTCGGAAGCCAATTTAGCACCCTTAACAGGTTTTTCTTCCAAATAAACAACGCATTAAGCCCCCAAAATATCTCTCTTTCTCTCCCCCCCGCTCGCTCGCCCGCTCGCTCTGTGTGTCCCTCAACCTCCATCACTCTGACACACAGATACATAAACTGTACCATGGTAATTAGCTCATTAATTTCCATTCATTATGATGACTTGTATGCCATACGATAACTTGAGGGAAGTCTTATTTGCATAATCGTGAAAAGAATTGCTGCTGCTCACAAAATCTGCACTTTTCCAGTCCAGATGTCTCCGAGCCGAGAGAGAGAGAGAGAGAGGGAGAGAGAAAAATGATCAGCATCTCTAAACAAAGCATTCACCCTATTAGTGGCTATAATTGAAACTCAATTCTGCCTCCCAACCCAATGCTAAGAGCTAATTCTCCTCAGATATTCTTGGTATTCTAGTCATTAATAGTTGCTCGTGTGTGTGTGTAGGGGGGGGCTGTTAACAACAAATCCTGAACTGCATCACTATTTACGAAAGACATTACGCAGGATTAGAGATGTTGTCTGAGGCAAACAAGCGGGTGGAAGCGGTGCTGGAATGCTTCTTTTTCTTTTTTCCCGTCGCTCGAGTGTTTGCTGAGGCGGTGACTCAACTCCCCTCTGTGGGAGGGCGGCAACTCTCTGTTTGACTGGGTCTGACCTTCCAGTGGAACAAAAACACTATTGATCCTCCATCCACACACTCTATTACAGTCGCTAACCTGTTTGCTTGTAAATGTCCTCGGAGTAAACAGCCGGGCTGACGCGCCGTCATTGCATTTCAATCCTGCTGCTCCCCGTCTCGTCCCATAATGCACCTGGCTACGCTGGCTACAGGTGGGGCTTCTTTTGGTGGGCACCAGAGACCTTGAGTGAGGCTCGTTCGCTAACCCAGAAGAAAAAAAACTTTATCGAATCTACAGCAGACCTGGGAAGCTGCCTGATGCTTTTATTTTGAAAGGCTCCTGCTCCGTCAGTGTTTGGCTTCACTACAACTGTCTTTGGATCCACAGCATCTCTATAAAAATGTTGAAATCGAGCTTATCATGGTGAGACACATTGCGAACCAGATCCAGCACTAAACTCCTACCCAAAAGCGACTCTTAGCAACACAAAGATTACTGTCGTCGTGACGATAAAGGTGTGATACATCAGTGAGCAAGGTGTTTGCAGCGAACCGATCAAACACTGGAGCATATTATTCCGCCTCGGTGAGGCAAAGTGGACTTGTGGGTTGCATATAAGCTTTGAAGTTAAGTATAAAAGGTCGTTTGAGCAATTTTCTTCCCCGAAAACGACACCTGAAGCCGACGAGGCTAAAATAAATGACATTCTGAGTAGCAGCGAGAGGACTCGGCTTAGGTAGGTCTGAGGTTGGATATGGATTTCACAGACAGAGTGGTTCTAAAAAAAAAAAAAAACAGCGAGCGAAGAAACACTTCTCATTCTGCCTTTAAGTGAAGCGAGTAGGTGTGCGTCGCTTCGCAGGCCAGCGCTTCTCCCAGAGTTCAGACGGTGCGCAGGCACAGATCCTCATTCCCAGCACGTGGCGCGCGGAGACGATTCAACACGCTCCAACTAAAACCCTACAGAATTACATCATTCAGCCGGGGAGGTGCTTCCTGAGCGGCTGAATGGATGGAGGGGGCCAGCGAAGTAGGTTATTGAGCTATAAAGTCAAGCGATCCTAGACTCCCCCCCCCCCCATATCTTTTTTTTTTTCCCCGGCGACAGCGCTCCGGTCGGCACCTTCTAAAGGAGGGAGATTGGCAGAAAGAACCATCCATCCCTAAACACAGCCATCACTTCCCCATAATTACCCAGGAAGAATCAAATTAGCTCCTGACAAGATAATTCACTGACTGGCTCGGACTTCTTGCGCCCCACTGATAAGACAGCTAAATGCTTTAGCTTCTGATAGGAATTTATAGTCAATGGCTGAGCGGTTTACTGAAAAGCTTGTTTGTTTCAGTGCATGCACGGAGTCCATGTGCACTCCAACACTCAGCGTATGTGTCTGTTTACTCCGGACGGAGCCCTCTCTCTCTGTGTTTCGCCCCTTTGTTGCACTGGCGATAGGAGACAGGATTGATTAACAGTGAGAAAAGTGGTGATCTTGAGCTCTTTGTTTGACAAACCATCTCCACAGCTATTTCTTACAGAACTGGGGGGGGAAAAAGAGGGAGGAAGCCTCGGTGGAATCCATTAGAAACCTTTTATGTGGTGTTTGCCGGCTAAAACACATCGACGGCCGCTTCAGCTGCCTTGTCTCGCTTCGATAGATCGCCCTCAGAAATCACACAGGCCCGGTCTGGTTGGAAAAAAAAAAAAACTACAGTTCAACACAGATTAGAAATTGATTGCTTAGGGTTACAGTGCTACCTCGGTGGGCGCTTTCTGCACGATTAGAGGTGACCAGAGGCAGTAAACATGCACGCGCCAACACATGACGGCAGTCCTCTGAGCACCGACATGTGAAATAACATCCGAACCGCTTCTCTGGCAGGAAATTTGTTTTTTTTTACAGGAGATTTCTTTGAGACACGAGAGTAATAACTACTTTTTTTGGACTGATTGCCCGATAAGTGACATTTAAAGAGCGAAATCAGATCCAGTCTCTAAAACCACGGGTCAAATAAAGATGTTTAATCTTTCTCCAAGTCTTTATTATGGCAGCGCACCTTTAATTGAGTTCATTTTCTGACATCTCGAGAATGCCACGAGTTCAAAAGCCTTTTCCCATCTGAGTGGGATGAATACCTCCTTTTCTTGGTATTTACAGACGGAGCCTTGAAGTGATTTATATACTCCTGCTCAAAGAGGCTCTCTCAGCCTGTTTACACAGCATCAAGCAGCCATTACGGATCGGCCTTGAGTTATTGACGGGCGAGCTGAGTAAAAATCGGCCTTGCAGTGAGAAAGTCAACGTCAGTCTGTTGTGTGTTTTTTTTTTTTCATGAATGCACACCAGCTGTAATCTTTTGGTGAAAAACCATACATAAAACAGGGAATGAGCGTGTGTGTGTGTGTGTGCGTGTGTGCACAAACAAATTTAGTAAAATGTGTGGGTGAGTGTGAGCGTGTGTCGGGGGGGCGATGTTAGACCTTGACGAACAGATGCTGCATCATTCATGTGTGACGGACTGCGATTTTGCGGCCGTGTGCGTCGCACGTCTGTGGTGAAGCATGTGTGTGTGTGCGTGTGTGTGTGTGTAGAAGCCGCCTCACCCCCTGGGAGAAGTAAAAGGCCGCGATCCCCAAAGGCCAGAAACAGCAGAGCATGGAGAAGATGGCCAGGCCGAGGTGGTCCCGGGGCGGCACCACGATGAAGTTGTCCTCGCTCTCGCTGTCGCTGGAGCAGTCCGTCTGCACAGAGAACAGCAAGGTGAGGTCAGACGATGCAGCCGAGGTTTTCGATTGGCCCGCCTGCGCTCGCACCCCTCAGGTAAGATTTGCAAACATGTTGTGGGAGTAAAAACACATTGACACCTGCGACAGGTCGCCGATTGATCACCGAGAAATGGACAGTCACACATACAAGCACTAACACCTATAGACAGTTTATACACGTTTATCTCAGCATTCAGGCATTTTCCTTCATGTTTAATTGTCTCCACTAATAGCACCTCTATTTGAAAACTCTGAGGAATGTGATCTTTGATTGGTTAGAGATAGGAACTTTCAGCAGACTTTCGTCTCCAAGATGAGAGAGAAAAGTTTCTCTTTGTTCAGCACAACAATCTGTCTACAGGTAGAAATGATTTTCAAGTTGACTGGGCGGGGAAACAATCCGCACTCATCAGAAAAAGAAAAAGGCATTCGTGTAATGGGAAACAAAACATGTCACCGCACGCCGGATCGTTTGCCTGCGCGTAATGTCACAGCTCGCATTCATGGACTTTCTCTCGCGACGGGTCATTAGTTTCTCATTAGATTTGAAGTATGCAAATTTCTACATTTTGGCATCTCAACAACAGATGGCATCAAAAAAAAGGAAAGGAAAAAAAGAAGACACGCTTGAAAGTACACTCCATTTCAGAGGTGAAATACTTATGAATCAAACACACCTCCTCCCTAAAGCTTTATGAAACTATTTCACGCTCCACGCAGCATTCCTCACATGGAACCGCGCTGCCTTCGGCAAGAGAGAATAAACGCTCATACATCTGCATATTGTTTAGGGGGGGGGGCAGATCCCTGGTCCTGATCCACAGCAGACCCCCACGCCGTTTTGAAGGCACCTCCTTCCCATCACTTGATCTTCAAACACATGAACGCAGTTGATCCCCCCCCCAAACAACAAAGGCAGGACCAAGAACAAAGCTTTATTCTCCATGGTTCCAGTAATGAAAAGGAGTCGCAGATTGAGGCCACCCTTTCTATATGAGCCATTAAGCTGCATCCTTCGCACATTATCCTGTTTGAAGGATGATCCTGCATGAGGACGGAACATAGAAAATAAATGAAAAAAAAAAACCCAAGGCTAACAATATATTGTCAAAGAAATTGGAGTTCGGTATTATGAATATTCCAATCAAAGGGGGTCGACGTTGGGTGAAAGGTGGGAGGTGGATTAGAGGTCACAAATATGTGATTTAGGATTGTAATCTGACATCTCTCTGTTTTCATCTGGCAACTGGTCACCGTACGAGCTCTGATAATACATGTCACACATCGTGTTCTGTGTCCTGCATGATATTATTGTGCTAAGTGAGGTCTGCATCTAAAAGTTTAATCATGAGCACAGTCGAAATGTGCAAAATACATAAGACTGACTGATTTGCCATTGCAACAAGCATTTCTGCAAACTGTTTTGAACAGTCAGATGGAGGCAAACCAAGACCTGCACCCCCGTACATACAAGAGGTCGAGTTCAGCGAGTGTCGTGATGAGGAAGAGTTTGTTATTTGTTAGTCATTGAAAAGCAGGTAGATATTATTAAATTCTCCACTGAAGTATTTCCTTGTCGGTTGTGAGTCACCATCATCACTATAAATGTCAACGGTGTTGCGTCTCATCTTGAGCTAAAATCATATTTCCATATTTTGTAAGAGGAGCCGCCGCCTTCAAGGGCAGGGGCGGAGCTAGACCTTCATGTTGGGGGGGCCAGAGGCAGATCATGACTTCTAAAGGTTGCTCATATATTATCAAAGCAAATTGCTCTGCTCCTCAAAACCTCTGGCCCATGCTTCACTTTTGACTTATTCAAGCAGTCACCTATCAGCCTGCTGAGGTGGCCCCTGCAGCGTCCAATCACGTTCCAGAGATGGTCGTCCGGCAACAGACGGGAATTCAGAGGACTTTATTCTACATTTCATTCACTAAGCAGCAGCAGCGTAGTACAGTCCTGTTTACACTGTGATACATGTTTAGCCACTGTAAATGGGGCGGGAGTGTTGGTAATGCATCAGTTCAATTCATCTGAACACTGGACCCCCCGTGTAGCCCTCCTGTTTGATGGATGATGGGGGTTACAGGGTAGGTGGGTGGGGGAGAGGGTTGGGGGAGGGGGGGTGGGGGCTATGCTTGCTAATGACTGGGGGAAACACTGGATTAATCTCCTTCAACAAACGACCTTTTGAGGGAAAAAAAAAGAGTTTGTGTTTTTTACAACATTTAACAGTAGCAAGAAAAACACACACTTTATTTGTATGTGCGCTCTTTACTGTCACGCTGTGTCGTCAAACTCGTTAGAAGCTGTAAAAACAGACCCCGTCACGATGATCGATATATGTTCCCTTCGCCTCATAATGAAATGCTGAAGACAAAAAGGTCATACCAAGAGAGCATAATGCAGCCGGTATTGTGCATAATGTCATTCTGCCTTCATGGCCTTAAGCAAGAGCTGCAATCTCCGCAGAGCCAGCCCGAGCTCTGCGTGTGTGCCCCCCAGCTCACTGACAATATCTGCACTGCCTTCTGGCTGTTTGGAGAATGAAAACACACATCAACCAAGGGGGGGATCCTATTGGCTGAGGTTACCGGTGAGAGAGGAGCTCCAGATGCAAGGGAGGGGTGGGGGTGGTGAGATGGGGGTGGTGGTGGTGGTCAGTCAGGTAAGTGAAGAATGAGGTTGTCTGGAGTCAGCGCTGCGCTGCGGACGGGTCTGCCAGCACAGGAAGGTCATTAATCATAAAAACCTTCCCAAAGAAAGGCCACCGACATCTCCGCGAAGCCGTCCCTCCAATTATCAGAGCGCGGTGACATAACAATCCCGTTTTCTGTGCTCTAAATCACCAAGCAGGACGTCTAATAACGAAACCAGCTCCAAGCCAGGGTACTAATCACTAATCACTACCTATACTTGCTAAAGGTTCACAATCGGTGAAGAAAAACTGACCTGTTCATCAATTTTCCTGCCCGACTTTTAACGAGCGCATGTGTACGTGGGCGAGCTGTCAATCATTCACTCCTAGGCGTAATGACTGCGCACGCAGACGCCACTACCTGAGCGGCGCTCCGCCCTGTGGAGTGTAAATCCTGTCAGCACCAGACAACTGGGTGACAGGTTACGAATAGCTAATTGATGGTTTCCACGCGGCGCCGTGACAGCAAGACCAGGAGGTGGGCGGGGACTGGCAGAATGCCCCCCCCACCCCCCCGTCCATTTTTTTTATTTTCTTCCCCAATCCTGTAAAAAAAATGTCTTTCCGCCCTTCTTCATATATGTAAATGTCCTGATTTCACATCAAGTAAATGTCAACACTCTCGTGCATACAAGGCATGCAGGTAATCCCATGAAGGTCATGTGTGTATGACCATGAATTCTAATTTAGCTTTGGAATGAGCGGCTGTGTAAATCTTCTCTCTTGAGCTGGAACAAAATGCAGCCAATATGTGTATTTAAAGTATAATTACAGAACGCATGTGAGCCTATTAAAGTCATTATTTACATATTCGACCTTCTGGAATGAATAATTATCCCATATCATCACCTTACTACATCGCTCAGAGGCCCACTTTGTAGCTTGCATGTCGCAAGAGCACCAAAAAAACCTAAATTCTGCTACAGTGTATGTTTCTTCTTCAGGTTTTCCACATTTCAGACTGACCCCGTGACGTTATTTTATTCATTCATTCATTCATTCGAAAAAAATGCTCTTAAAGCTTTTTGTCCTTGAGCATATATCAAAATCAGGAAGTGGCAGCACTCTTTAGGCGATATACGACGCTTCTTTGAAGCTTTTGAAGGCGGCTTGATGTCACGAGACCTGACTTCTAAAACAAAAAAAAGCTGTGTGCCTTCACAGGGAGGAGGGGAATGTGTAATTTCCTGTTGCATACAATGCATGCTGCATTGTTGGCGAGCTCATGAAAGGCCGCACAATCAAAGGTTATGAATATGAGAGGGGAGGGAAAAAAGGACTCTTTGGATCTGAGTGACGCAGCCGCTTGCTGGAATGTATAAGTGATGGGGAAAACTCCGCAGCACAATCCACACAGTTTCAAATTAAACTCTCTCAAACAGATGAATGTTGTCTTTACGTGAAGCCAACGCTCCGCAAAGGCCGACGTTACACGAATTAATTGCTTCGCTGTGTGCCTCCACAAAAAAGAAGGTAAAGTACACAACTACGACGCAACCAAAGGGGATTCAATTACTTGGCTGAATGCATAAGCTCAGGTAATGAACGAATGACATTAAAACATGCTGCACGGCCCAAAATTACACTTTTCAGCACCTTTACAATGCATACATGTAATATGAATTAATGTGGCTGATGTTATTTTCTGCCGTCTGGTCTTGGCAGAGCGGAAAAAAACATGGTCGTAGGAAGCAGACAGAAGTCATTAGGACATGTGCCCTCCTAATATCCCCCCCTTTATTTAATTACAGTTCGGGAAAAGATGGTGCCTGTTCGCTTTGCATAAAAGTTATCTGCCGGTCATCTGGCCTCCCCGTCTGTTCCCTCCAGCCGGGCCAACATCAGTTCGACACCCTTTGCATCCCTAATGCAGCATCGCGATGTACACCCAGACCTGGGGTCTCCGTTAAAATATGCCAGGTCAGGAGCCCGTCGGCCCCCAGGCTACGACTCGGCACATTGTCTTGAGGGTTTTTTTTCCTTCTAATTCATCGGGTGGCGTGATGGAGTGCGGACAGAAAAGGAGACAGCTGGTCAAAAAGAAGCTGCGAGTTGTTTTTCCGCCCAGTTAATAAGACCCCGTGATTTATACAGTGCCGGGGCCTCGGCAGTCCAGAGAGGTCTGCCGCACTCACGCGTCTCTGAGGGACACTCAGTCACAGAGTGTGTGAGCTCAATAACAAGAGCTTTGCCGCGATGCAGCCCCCCCCCCTCTCACTCATGTAGCGCAGTCATCGGGGACAGGGACGGGGACGGGGACGGGGGGGGGGGGAGGACACTCGACCCGCGGCGAATTAATGAACAAAATATTTGCTATTTTTCTTCCGATTGCCCCGTGGCCCCTTGTTGACAGGTGAGCAATTTGGGATGGTGTAATGAGGCTACAGCAGGGAAACGCAACACACACCGCTTAGTATTCACGTCTCGCCGGGGAAAAAACAGGTTGAAACGTGGAACTCTGAGCGAGAAATCAGTGATTAACGCAGGCAAAAAAAATAACAAGATCTTCTTGCACTGTGAACCCCTGAAAGGCTTTTCTAAGATTTGCTCATTTTGAACAAAGCCGTTTTTTTTTTTTTGCTGTGCCCATGAAGCATATTAACGTGGTGCTTTCAGGGACCTTTTCGAGAAGAGTGGTGTCACTTCAAATACGCCTTTTTACTGTTCAGCTATCAATTGAAGACACGAGATATTGTGAAAGTTTTACTTACTCTGACTGAAAAATCAAAGGACTGGAGGAGTTATTTGTTCTTTCTATTTTCCAGCAACAAGGTTTAAGTCAGGCTTGTTTACTCAAAGTAAACAGAGGAAACCACATACAGTACTTAATAAGCGACACAAACTGCTACATATCATGATGACAGAAGCAGACGGGTAAATACTGAGAGTGAGCGAGTCTGAACAATGTTGTGTTCTTCCAAGAAGCAAATGCAAGAAAACAGTAAAGTCAAAGCTGCAGTAAATGTTGGGCTTCTTTTCTGGTGCGTTCACAGAGGGATTATCCTGAGACTTTAGCAGGGGGATGCCAAGAAATGTCTCACTTTAGTTAGGTTTAGTTTTACAGTGCGTCTGGACAACGTCGTGCATTTCTGACTCAACGTATGAACATATTTCTATATATTGAATCTTAGGACAATCCAGGAAGCTGATTTCGGTAACACAGACGGTCTCACTTGGACTGATGCTGCATGCCAGCGAAGCAGCCCACATCAATGATTTGGCAGGTAACTGACCGGCTGAAGCTTTCACACATTTAAAAGCTGATCTGGCAACGCTGGATCGCCGAAATCCACTGAAGACGTGTCAAACCAGCCTAATAGAGGGGGACTGATTGGATGTGGAGCCAAACGCCGCCTCAGGTATTGTAACCGTCCGCCTGTTCAACACATCAAACAACAGACTGATTTCTGTTTTTGTTCATACTTCTCTAAAAAAGAGGCCCAAATCCATCCAAATCCAACAGACTGATCATTACATGTCAACGATCAAATGCTGAAATTTGCAACATGCAATCATCCTGGAAGAAGCATCTTGGTCGCCACCCACTTTAATACCTCGAGCTGCCACACAGGCATTAATTCAGGGATTAAAGAAGCACCAGAGGAGGCTCAGCAAAAGAAACAATGTTCAGCTTCTTCGTTTCGCAGCCTTCATTCAGAGCCGACAAGGAGGAGTCTTTGTTTCCTTCATTTTAATTACCAGCAGAACGCACGTGTCCACCAGATATTATTACCTAGTGAGTTGGAATGACCAATTGTTGCTGGCGTCTAAGCCTCTTTGTGATTTTAAACCATTTTCTCGCTTCCAAAGAAGTGCCTCACCATCGGTGGTCCGACAGTTCCCACCACAACCACTGCATTGGTGGGAGAGTCCGTGTCGCTCCGCACCACGCTCGAACCTTAATGTGTTTTACAGAGTCAAATATTTGACTAGTTCTGAATAGATTTGCAGGAATACGAACCTAAAAGAATATCAAGGCTCGCGTGTCGGACTCGTCAGGGGGGCAAACGGGGGAATGAGATTGTCAGTCCGAACTGTATTTGAGTTCTTATCCTTGGACCTTTCTTGGCTTAAGGCCTGTGGATTAGTGTGCTTGAGTAAAGAGCGTTTAAGCAAACAGCATTGGAGTTGAGGAGGTTCTTCAGGAGCGTGTGGATTCCTCCTAAATCACCGTAGCTTTAATCATCGCTCATTGCCGTTTAACGGACCTCCCTGAGGACACATTTGCTTAATTTTTCTGCATCGCTTTGACCCCGGGCTCGCCTAACGGCCATTCTGCTCGACATATATAACCACATGTCGAGGGGAAGTGAAGGAGAGTGTACAGGCCATTATTGGAATGCAGTGAATCACACTGATTGGCCTTTTTTTGGTGTGTGTGTGTGTGTGTGTGTGTGTGTGTGTGTGTGTGTGTGTGTGTGTGTGTGTGTGTGTGTGTGTGTGT
>JAUESF010000019.1:8657028-8670533 GCA_032274765.1 Malacoctenus tetranemus | reverse complement strand
GTGTGTGTGTGTGTGTGTGTGTGTGTGTGTGTGTGTGTGTGTGTGTGTGTGTGTGTGTGTGTGTGTGTGTGACCAAGCCGGAGAGCGAAGGCGACCGGACTGCCAGCTGAGTGTGGCTGGCAGGGCTTCACTGGACGTGGGTGTGGGGGGGGGGCTTTGTTTGGCACTGGACAGCACATC
Organism: Malacoctenus tetranemus; assembly: GCA_032274765.1. Taxonomy (NCBI): domain Eukaryota; kingdom Metazoa; phylum Chordata; class Actinopteri; order Blenniiformes; family Labrisomidae; genus Malacoctenus; species Malacoctenus tetranemus. The sequence goes on along the minus strand of JAUESF010000019.1, from coordinate 8,670,353 downwards.
ACAGGCACGCCGTTCAGATGGCCCGGCGCTTTAATGGCCACAGTCGGATCCCCGGTGTTACTGTGATCATTACACGGCTAAAAGTGCCCTCCGGGAGAAAACATGTCGCCACCATTCGTTCTTTTTTTTAATGTATCGCTGATATTTCTCCAGTCGGCTGGCCAGCAGGCAAACGTCGCTCCCAAGTAATTGCAGATAACGTAAAGTCTTTCCCAGCTGAATTTACATATTATAGTGTTTTATGACTGTTATTAATCGTAATAGTCCACAAGGCAGATAGTGACAGAACGAATTTAAATGTGAATTATGGAAAAACGTCACATTTTTTCAAATATAATTTCATCCTTATTAAAAAAATGGTGGATGGAGCTCTTCCTGAAATAGACATTTAGTAGTAAATAAAGCGTGATAAGTTGATAAAAACAATTTCAGGCCAGTGGTGTTTAATTAAAAACTAGTCTTGCCGTATATCTACGTTCTTTGTTTCACCGGTCTGTGAAATCTGTAAGATCCAACACTGAGGAATAAAACAGAAGCTGTCGAGTGGGACCGTCGTGAACATATAAAGTCTGGAGACGTTTGAAACGCACTTATGTTGTCTGGAGCGTTTTATGGCCCGACGTATCACAGTTCTCACCACTTAAGGAACGGCGAGATTCCTTCGGCTCGGTACGAGCCGGCTGAACTATCTCCAGTTTGGGGTGCGAGGACGCTCTGAGAGCCGCCCGGCACTGAACTGAAATGATCCAGGAGATGGCTTTGTCATTTACTGCTAAATGAGAAACGTCTGAACAGACTTGGCTGCAATTTATGACACGGGCCCGGAGTGGGTGCTGGACCTGTGAGGGGGAAAAAGGGGGAACAATATGTGTGCAGTGAACTGTAGAATGACTACATTTTCAGTTTAATGAGGGCCGGGCCGCCCCGTTTTCCTGTAGATTTGGCGATAAAGGGGGCGACCCGGCCACCGCGCTCTGATTCGAAACGCTGCAGAAGGAGGCCGGAGGTCATTTATTAATGTCTGTTTTTTTTCACCGCTGGATTGATTCCACCCCCCTGCCTCCGACTTTACCACTCTAATATACACGCGGTGACAACACACAGTCAGAAGTGCCGGGAGGAAGCTGTTTCACTGAGATGTTGCAGGGTGGCAGCACCGGCACGTGCTCCAATCATCATCGAAACATTAAATGATGAATGCTAATTGGAGGCACTAAACATGGTGAAACAGATGGCAGTCGAATACAAACAGAATGCTTTTTATATAGGTAAAAAAAAAAATACATCAACACTTTATTCAGTGCCAGATAAAAGGTATCAGGGGTCAACAGCAAGGGAGAAGAGAACCTAACCCTCAACGTGATTGATGTTCTTTTACCAGCACAGCAGGAAAACGGTGCACGTCTCTTGAAGTACAGCAAAATGCGACTGACAAGTCTAGTGAATTAGGAGTAAAAAACAAAAAAAATAAACAACTTCAATAGCTCTAAACTCATGTTTTACCTCTTGCCAAATACAATTTTAGGCTGAAATTCCTCCTACATTTGGCAATAAATGATGTTTGTAACTGTTGGTTTGCAACATTTAGCAGTCAGAGATGTGTAGGAGTTAAAAGCTTTTACTTTGAAAGTCATCCAGCTGTAAAAAGCAGGTTTCAACATTTAAAGCCAGATTCAATCCAGACGCAAGAAGAACAAGAGACTCAAAACGATCGAATGTTTGTCGTCGTCTGTATTTTGTGATTGTTTTGAAAACAAAGAGTCGTGGCGGGGGGAGATGCTCACTAATGAGGACCGGCTGAGATCAAGACGAATCAATCCCAGCTGGTTCATTAACCCCACTCAGCTCATCAACCTGAGGCCACCACCAGCGAGGAGCCTAATAAAGACGAGGCCCACGTCTCAGTCTGTGTGGCAGCAGCACTTCAGTCCACCTGAAACTGGCCCCCTTTTACTGGAGGTTTTGTCTCCATCACACTGAAGAAGAAAATACGTTGTAAGAACATGAAGGAAACCGAGCACGTCAGTTCAGCTGTGGCGTCTTTACACTTCATTATGTCACAAAGTATCAAAACCTCCCCGGTTGTCAGGATCAAACATGGCGTCCCCGGAGCCAAAACAAAACATCCACGAGCTGCTTCGGGTCTTTGTGCGGCTTTATATATTTGAAAGGAAACAGCAGAGCTGCTGCAACTCTTTACATCTGATCCCTTCCTACAAGATAAAGACCTTCCTGTTTGCTGCTGCCTGTCAGTGGAGCCATCAGTCACCTCGTGCTGCACCGCACCTTCAACTCCAGCTTTGACTTTCCGCTTACAGCACGTTAGAACTGCTCTTTGTTCCCTTCACTGCTCTGATTCTGTCTTTTCCCTTTGTTGCAGTCGACTCCATGTGCATGCGTGACCCCTGCACTGTGAGCTGAGACGTGGCATTAAAAAGTTGCCTCGCCCTGTTTATCGTTGCCGGGTAAAACTCTCACGTCTGGCGGAGATTAGAATGCAGATCAGCCCCTCAGCTGTTACGGATCCACCGGCCCAGTTAGGAGCAGGTCGATGTGGGCGCGCGTCATCGCGGACCCTCTATCGAGCAGGACGATTGTTTTGATAACCTCGTTGATGCTTCGCATCAAACTCCGACAAGGTGAGTTATAAAGAGGATCAGCGAGCGTTGCATAAGGACGAAGAATCATCGCTGTAAAAAGGACTGAAACTGTCTGAGGAAAAGTCAATCTAAACCAATAAAGGGGATTTCTACTGAAGTTCTTTGACAGGTTTGTGCCTGCATGTATCAGTGATCTCTGGGAGTGTTTGAACAAGACAGACAAGATTGAAACCCGACACCTTTTTTAATTTTTACAATTACACAATTAAGATTTATTCCTCCTGTTTCTTCTGTTTTTTTCCTCCTACCTGGGAACATGAAGACCAGAGAACAACCTTTCTTGAAGAGGAATTTCAATCGGCTTTGCCGATGCTCCTGAGAGGTAATTTAATCAGGCACTTTGATAATTGAAGCATTGGAGCCTTATTTAAAAACTCCTCCTACACTCCACTTTTGTAAATAAGCACTTCCTTCCCTCGCAGTGCTTTTTATTTGGATTTTTTTCTCTCTCTCTCTTTTTCTTTCCCTTCCTGATTTAGTAAGCAGGCAGAAGGAAGGAAACAGAAGAAGCCGAGTCACTCAGCAGCGCCTCAAGTTAATGTTCTTTCGCCAAGCGCTGAGATTTTGAGTTATTTTACGCTGGTTCATAAATTTAGCCTGTTTATCACTGCGCACACAGCTGGAGACAAATATATGGGGGATGTGCGAAACCAAGCTCACGCCATTTTTGTCATGTAGATAATCCATCAATGCATCTTCTATATGGGCTCTCATCTAACGTCTAAACTGTTATCAATAGCGTCTCATTTAGTGCCTTCTTACACAGTTTCCCTGAATGATCCAACTAAATTATATATATTTTCCATAAAGTTCAGTTCATTGTATGGTTAACATTTCTCTTTGTGACTGGATAGCTCCTCTCAGTCATCAGTGTCCATGATTGCAGGCTAATGAAGGCTGCAAATCCTCCCCTGATCACTTATCGTCTGTTCGTTATTGATCAGAGGAATCAAAGCTGCAACAGTGACAAACACAAGTGCTAAATAGCCGCGGCTCGTCGTAGCAGCGCCGTCGCATAAAGACAGCTGTTGAGCCGCGGCGCCTATATCGATTAAACCCCGCTCCTTTTCTTTCCTCTGCTCCGCGCCGCTCGCTGACGGCTCTAATGAGAGGTGAGGTGGGCGCCGGTCCTGATTGGATGTTTGAGGCCGTTCCGATACCCACTGACGGCCGGGGTGGGGGGGTGGGGGGGTGGAGGTGAGAGGTGGAGGCGCGCTCCCGGCTGCGATTGAGATCTGAAACGGGGGAAAAAAGGCGCGGCGCGGCGCTGACGTGACGGAGCGCAAACACGTGTAGGTGTATTTCATGCCTACATCTTGATACTGCACAGTCATATCCGCTGCTCGGCGAGCCTCCGCCTCACATCCTGTGATTGCTTTCTGAAGCCATAAAAAGCACCCGGGCACGCAATCAGCTTTCTGGTGCCTCCTTCACTTTCACTTAGTACTGATAAAAAACCCTCAAGCGCCATGTATAATGTGCATTTTATTAAGGCAGGCGCCACGCCACGTAATGATGGTGATTGTGGATTAGGCCTCGACAAGTAGAGGATTCGCCTCAGCGTTGTGATTGGTGAAAGATAGGATTTTAAGAGACACAGACTCTCCTTCTCGGTGCACACGGACCCCGCGAAAAAAAAAGTCATTACACCTTATTGATTGCTTGATTCAATCAATACAGTTTACTGAGGCCGAGCTGAATGCAAAGAGAAACAGAGTGGAGAGAGGGATTTTAGAGAATCCAATGAGGGGTGAAAAACAAGATGAGCAGTTGGCTGTGTGATATACTGAACGTCCCCATCAAAAGGGTCACATCAGACAGTGATTTTGAGGAATTGGAAGGAGGTCTGCTTGTTCACATCCTGTCTATATTTATCCCCAAGCTGACAGGCGCATTTCCGCTGCTTTGTTTTCGACGCTGTCGTCTCTCAGAGCCGTCGCCTCATCTGATTTCCAGTTCTGATGTCACTACTTCTGTGCAATTTTCTATCCGTCTGTTTTATTTTCTTTTTTTTTCCAGAGCCATCAGTCGACTTCCTGTTCTCCAAACGTCGGGGTGAGAACCTCCTCCACCCATCAACACCTCATGCTTCCACAGTCTCTCACCCTGGAGAGTGCCTGTGGAGGGCCCTTCCAGCTTCATTCTGGCGCTCACTTGATGCTGATGAAGTTTCTTCTTACCACTGGATTCTGACGGTAAATCGTTCGACATTCATCTTGAAATGTTTTACATTTTTCGATGTGCTTTTTGATTGCGAGATCCACCGTGTTGACGAGGATTTCTGATCGCTGTGCTTGTACCGTAGTTTCCACTAAATTACGATTTTACACTGGAAAATGTATCTTAGAAGAGTCTGGACAGACATGATGTTTCACAAGCAAGTGGCCTTTGATTATTATCTACATCTTGGAGACTCTTATTTAAAACACTCTTCTAAGCTGTCGTTTTACTGACATGCACACAAATGAAAGCTCTGAGTTTTTACACAATGGCTGGAGTCGGCGATGTGTGAACTGAATTGAAGGCGTCCGTGCACGCACGTAGCATTTCCATACAACAAGATGTCTTTAAACTGAACCATGTCATTAATATAATATTGCCAGGTATCATTGTTCCCCAGCTGACAGTGAGGGTGGCAGTGGGTAGGTGGGTTGCAACCATCCTCTGTTACTGTCACATTGAACCTATAATCACTTTGAAAGCATAAAACGTTCCCCGTTATGTAATGACCGTGTTTCTGTCAAAAAAGAAGAAGAAAAAAAAAATCAGGAAGCTTTTAGAAGATCTTCCACTGAGCCGCGCGCATTCATAAGCACCGTGTAACAATGAGGAGCTGGACAGCTCCAAACATGCCAGAAATTTGCCTGGATAGGAAGGTATAATCTTTCATCCCTTTGTCACACTCTGGAATCCAGCCTCCTCCTCCACCTAAAGCTCCTCTGCTCTGTTCCTCCCCTCCATGATGGAGGAAGGAGATCGGATCCAGTCTCAGTTCAACAGCAGTTCAACATTTCAGCGTCGATTCACAGAAGATAGATACAGACCTTTACATATCCGTCTAAAATACAGTAAATAAAATTAAACACAATACAACAACAGCTAAACTAAAAACCCGGCTTATGTTTAAGATACTTGAGTCTCTCCAATGAGAAGATACTTTGAACCTTGAATAATTTTAGCTCATCAGTGTTCACAGAGAAAATTTTAAGAAAAAACATTTTTAAACTCTTTGACTCAATGACTGATCCATTACTCTGCTAATCAGGAGTTGGCAGCACTGTAACGGCAATACAAAGCAGCAGGCTATGAAGACATTCCAGCTAATGAGGACGTAAACAATGCACAAATTCAGCAGGAGAGCCTCCTCAGTGTTCGGGGGGAATAATCTATTCCACGAGGAAGATATTAAATTTTAGGACGCGTTGCATTTTATCGGCCATGTAACCACTCGTGTTTAACTTTGTTGATTCGCGGCTCACACAAACAGCAGGTCTGCAGTCCTAAACGATCCAGCATGGGGCGCTTTAACGAGAAAACTCCAATTGTTGTGATATTTGTTCATTGTTAACAAGAAAACTGCACAGACTCCTAATTATTATTGCAGCCAAAATAGCCCCCAAGACCGTCTTTTTTTCCCCCTGATTTGTTCTGCACGCTCGCGTGAGAGAGATATGCAGGATGCACCATCAGCTGACCAATATAAGTGGCTGTGTTGCGATAACCAGTGCATGGCTACGTGGTAAATATGCCTTTGTAGCGAGGGGTCGCTGCAGCGTGTCAGACTGCGGGCAGCGCGGTGGAGACGCCACATGCTTGGCGGTGGTGTCGATGGTCTCCTGCCTTGGAGGCATTTATAATGAGTCCCACTGTGCAGCTTTTTTTCCCCCCTGTACATGTGAAGCTGTGCGGAAGTGGAAGTAAGAAGAATATATGGTCTGTGCGGTGATGTGTTTCTCTTATCCTTTGAACGAATAAAAGAAGCCCCAGTGGTCTTTGCAGAGAAGCTCGTATGTACCGCGTGTGTTTGGCTGTGCATAATTCAGGGAACACAACGTGAAAGAAAAAAAACCTTAACCTTAGAATATCTCGGGGTTTCGTGCGTTTTGGCATCTGCGCATTAAAGTTTCTCACATTCTCCAGGAGAGCAAACTCAGGAAGTTTCAGTAACCACCACGTTCCTCCCAATAACTCTTTCTTTATTCATACCGTCGAATGCACTCCTCTGCCCCCCTGCCCCCTCCTCCTCGGCTATATGCGCCCATGTCACGTTGCATTTCAGCAGCTCCCTGTTTATCACCGAAATCCAGGTTAATTCCAGAGGACTCGCTCGGATGTGTGGCAGCCAGTCCATTAGGTGTTGCAGGACACTGGTGGACTCTCAGCAGCCTATTCCGCCTGTCCAATCCCCCTAAATCCTTTGGAGTGCTTTGTGCGAGCGGCCGCGCCAGTTGGGAGAGAGAGAGCGAGAGAAGACTGTGGCTAATGCTGCGGTACGGTGGCACCTAATATCCCTGTGTGAGGCAGACATGGGTGATTTATTATTATCTAACCACGAATTTTTTTACGAGAGTTGGGAATTGAGGCCAAGGTCAATGGATCAAATGGGATTTGTGCTTGGGAAAATGTCAGTCTGATCCAGGAGCCGAGCCCCCCAGTCTTTTGGTGTGATGATATGGGGGGGGGGGGTAAAACTCAGAAGCACGCTCCCAGTCAACACAGACACACCACACATGTAGGCACGCATGTATGAGGAGACCAGGGGTCTCGCGAGCTCGTTATAGGTAAACAAAAACACAATCACTGGAGCACCTGCTTTGAATTCAATTACCCAACTGAAGCAGGACCACTTGTGTGCATAGAGTGAGCACCGCCGATAAACTCCCAGCTTTGTTTTGAAATCTCTATACTGGAGGAATGAAATGTAGTTAACATGGTTATATCGGCTGATTTCATCAAGTCGGGATTTCAGGTATTCACGCGTCGTTCTCGCTGCCTTACCTCGTACTCCACGTACTCTTCCTCCTCCACCTCGTAGGAAACCGTCTGAATCTTGATGTGCTCGCCGTCCTCCAGCAGCTTTGCCTGGGGATCCTCCGTCCCGGGGGTGTCGGCCCCCGCCGTGTTGGACCCCTCCTTGGCCTTCTTCTCCGTGAAGGTGGTCTCACAGCACTCGCTTTTGTATTCCTTAGCCTTGATGCTGCCGCTGTCCTCCTTGTACAGGATGAAGTTGGGCCGGTAGAAGGCCTCCACCGCCAGGTGCAGCGAGGTGGCGTCCAGAAGCTGCTGAGATTTCACCTTGCCGTTGGCGCTGTAACCTCCCCCGCTCACCACCGTGCCATTGTTCACTTTTCCTCCTCCTCCTCCTTCACCTCCACCTCCTCCGCCTCCTCCTCCTCCAGCAAAGTAGTTTATAATGTTCTCCTGGTACTGATTATTTGGCAGTTCTCCCCCATAGCCATTGACCATATGCTTGGTGTTTTTGTCCAGCAAGGGGTTTTGGAGTTCACTCAGGTTCTCCATAGCAGCTGAGGGGGTCAAAAGGTGAGAAGAAGATGCTTCTCAGTGATAACAAGGAGGCGGCAAAGCGACGGGTAAAAAAAAGAAAAAAAAGGCTCCGGAGCGGCGAGCGTTTATGTCAGTAAAGGTGTCAGTAGCATTAAGCACTCTGAGATCTACAGAGGAAACAAACAGCAGCAGAGAGAGAGAGAGAGAGAGAGGGAGAGAGAGAGGGAAGAAGGTTTCAGCGTCAGAGGAATTTTATCTGACAACAACCAGCAGGCAACAGTTTACCCAACACTTGCTCGCATTAGATCAAAGTTTTGCTCGTCGACTCCTGAGCGGCAGCAAACTTGCAGGGCACTCCGCGTGTCGGTAGTCGTCCCCCCCCCCCGCCGATGACTCAATTAACTTTAATTCGCTTCCTCGTTTTAGACACATAAAGCAACGCTCACAGACGCACGCGAAATAGGAAACAACGCGGCGTCGTAGCGTTCTGCCTAAAATATCCAGCCGCCCTATCTTGCGTCAGCTCAGCGTGCCTGTGTGTTTTCTGTGCACTTAATTTGATTGTTATCGCTCCTCTGTTTGGATGTTATTAGGTGTCATCAAGGTGTCATCAGCCTGGCGCTCTGATATGGATCAGGTGAGGCTGCCTGCACCCATAAAGCTCAGGGGGCTGTAATCTCCTGCAGCTGTATAAATCTACGGCTGATATTTAAAGTGAATCACTTTGAGACCAGCTGTAAAAAGATTTTTATGGCACTATAGAATGAAAAGTTAAAGAGATTGATATGGACATAAAAAACAGATAGTACAGATTAAGGAAAAGTTTTTTCTTTTAAAGCTCATCATAACGACAGAGGCTGATCAACTCACATGTCCAATAACGTGATTTAAATTGCATGTGAATACATAAATATTTAACTGTCTTTTTGCAGGTGTTTTGTTCGGCATGATTATTATCAGCATAAACGACAACAGACACAACCAACAATAGTTCAACAAAGGAGGTTTTTTTCTGATGTCGTGGATTGCATCTGCCATGACACAAGGAAGCACATGATAAAACATGAAAACACAGAGTTAGTGGAGGAAGAGTTACAGCAGGAGTTAAAAGAAAAAAGAGAAATAAGCAGAGGTTAAAATAAAAGATAAAGTATGGCATGAAAAACGTTCTGTTCATCAAAGTAATAAGAGAAAACGGAGGAAATACTTCAGAGCACAATTACAGCAGTGTCTCCTGTAAAGGCTGAGCTGGTTCGCATCACTTTTTGAAGGGAACCTTTTCAGGCACAGTGACTCACAATGTTAGATGAATCCGTCAGCATAAACTCCTCTCATTCCCAATTTGAGCAGTCTTCAAAGAATATAAAATATTAAACACTCATTGTAGCGAATACGTTAAAATGAGACTTTCCTCAGTGTGTTTGTTTAACAGATCAGCTCTCACACGTGTGCACTGTGGGAAATATCAAGTTTTTATGCATGCAGTCCTTTCAGAAAAAAAGTCTAATGATCAAAAAAATAAAGGACCGGGGCTGCTGAGGATAGATGACCTCATAGGCTTACATATAAATACGCTGCAGATATCAGTTAATAATTCCAAGCATGCATAAGTAAACAGAGATGCATTATTAGCATTAATAATATTCATTATGCCAAAGCTAGTCAAGACAGTGTAGGAGATACTTCTGAGGGTGTTTATGTGCTACCTTATTCAGAGGCCTCAGTAAGCTGGAAAAAATGATTCATCTTTCTCATATTTAACCATCAAAAGCATCTAAACAAACCATAAAACCCCATTTCCTCACAGGCTATTTTCACACTGCAAAAAAAAAAAACAAAAAAAAAAACACCCCAGAGATTTGTGTTCCTTCTTTGTCACCCTCAACCTTTATATTCCGATTAATCTGTGTTTAAAAATAGAAATGCCAAAAGCAGATTATTTCTTAAGGTCTCGACCCCAATCGTATATGACTGGCTTACTGCTGTACTTTCCAAATGCTTGAAGGAAATGGATTTTCCAATCGAAGACAACAAGATTACACGTAATACATAAAAATATGGTGCAACAGTGATGGAGAAGGCATAATGCTGTGCTGGTTCACAGGGTTAATATCTGTCACACCGGTGTCCCCAAAAGTCTCGTCTCGTCCGTTGATTGGGGTCAGAAATTTAACTCCACCTGACTCAACTCTACACAACTATTCTAACGTGCTTTAGGACTGCAAAAGCATGCAGATCGTCTCCACAAAGGAAGCCGAGAAACCTGGACAAAGTGTCCGAGTTGAAATGCCAACTGTTGATTGATCGTTGACCTGCCTGCCAGCTTTTCTCTCTCTGAGAGTCCACTTCTATCGCTTCCATCAGTACTTTCTGTTCCCATCTTCAATGTTGCTCTCCCACTTTATTCGCCTCTTCTTCTTTCCACTCCCTTTTACTTTTTTACATTGGAGTTTCTTTACCTTTCTGGCCCAATGTAGGGGTTTTTGTTTGAGCTACGTTTCATGTTTTCCCTCCCATGAATAAAATACAAGCCCTGACCGCCTGCAGTTTTTGAGTTTTTTCGAGGAAACGAGTGAGTTTTTTTTCCTAAATTGAAGCTGTGCAGAGAGAAAATGCACCATGGATTTTTCAACCACGGCTTTATGGCGGCTTCTACTTCACTAAGTTGGGACATAATACAGTCCATGACGAGGGTGGCCATTCGAAGCAGGAACATAATATGTGACGCCCCTGCTCAGGGGGGAAAGATGACTGATCCCAACAGATTTCCTTGACATGAATTTAATTTATTTTCCAGCCGTACTGCTGCCTTCTCCATTAATTGGCTCCAACAGGGTGTCAAAGACGACTGTTGTGCCACCCGCCCTGTGTCCCCGTGTATGCGAAATGTCAAAGGGAATTCAAACGGTGGCCACTTAAATTAAAGAGACTACAAATAGAATTTTAACACCCGTAAATGACTGTAGTGTTAATACCCAAGTGTAGCCGTGATTACCATAATTACACAAAACAACCTTCAAGTCTGGAGGACGAGAAGCTCTTGCCGGTTGTTACGGCTCGGTTTGGACTTTGTAGACGGTAAACAGCCTCAGTTTCTCCTGCATATTAAGAAACTGCCTTTTTTAAACTGTCCTCAAGATTTAGGAATCACTCCAGAATGTCAGATTAACACTGTTTTTCCCCCTTTATTAACATTGTCAGAACAAATCAGTGCGGTTGGTAATTCAAATGGATAAATGGTTCCACGCTCTGTCACGTGGAAATTCTCTGAGAGACCAGATACAAAGACAGTCGCAATAACTGCTGCCCTGCTAGTTCTCACTGTGTAAAAACCTCCTACTCTGCACAAATGCTACAAGCTGACAGCGGATTACTTTTCATGCCATCACGTCTTCGGTGTTGTCGTGTTTCCTCAACACGGTATTTCTGTGTTGTGGGCTTGCGGAGGATATGTTCTCCCCTCTGCAAACGGGAATTAACGCGTGAATAAGCTGTTTCAACCGCAAGCTTGTAATGTAGGACACCTCATAATCTGTGGGGCTGAGCGTCATGGAAATAGCCGCCCTTGTGTTGCTGCGTGCGCGCACCTTTGTTTGCAGCGTTTGAGTTGTGAGTAAACATACGTGTGTTTGAGTGGGTGGTTGTGTTTGGGAATGACAGAAGGGGAGTAGCAGAAGAGAGGGAGGGAGGGAGGGAGGGAGCGAGGTCGAAGAAAGAGAGAGATCACACTTATGTGCGATTCTCTGGTTGAGAGCATCCGGGCGTGTTGGCAGGCAGCCGAGCCTGTGAGGTAGAAGAAGCGGGGAGGTGCGGCGGGGAAGAGGAGGAAGAGGAGGAGGAGGAGGAGGAGGCAGAGCAATTGTCGTGGCGAGGAAAACAATTCAGCGAGACGGAGATGACACGAGCAGCACGCGCGTTGAGTGGCGGCGTGCTGGCATAATGTAGCCCAAAGGTGTCTGACAAGGGGTTAATAGATTAGCCAGCAACCTGTAAGTATCCAGGAACGCAGGGAGGGGGGAGGGTGGGGAGGAAGAACGAGAGCGTGGCACGGCGAACACGCCAGCCATGCTGATACATCCGCGGGCTTCAACCCCATTAGACTCCAGTCAGCACAGTCTATTTCCCTGTGTCAGCCTGTTGCCAATCAACCTCGGACCCCTGACCCTGAAGCCGAGAGCGAGCATTATCAGCCGGGGCCCCGAGGCCAGCGCGGCGCGGCGCGCCCGCGGAATACCAATGCGTCTTATCTGTCGGCCATGTTTACCGACCCATTCCATCCGGGGCCAGCGTTCCTCTCACAGCTTTTTTTTTTTTTCTTTCCTGGATAACGGCACGGCGCGACCGGCTTCGCTCCGCTCCACAACAACAACTTTATCTTTCCCGTAATTTCATTTCGGAAGCAGCGGCTGGCGTGTAATATGCATAACGAGGTAACGGCGGATAGTTATTGATGATCGCAGATCTGGATAATGCACGAGGGGGGGCCCCATTGTTGAAGATGCAAATAGATCGCTGACCACATTTGTCATCCAACCTTTGTCGTGGCCCCGGCTCATGGGAGTCCACGGACAGATTAGGAACCGGGAAAACTATGAAGTGAGTAATGGGCTTAACGGCGTGTTGACTGATCCCTTTATGGACTATTATCATCAAAGGAGACTGTGTAAAACGTCCTAATCCACTTGAAATTAATCTGAAAGCCCATTCCTGTGTCAGCAGCCGGCGCCGCCGGTCCGTCCCTTCCCGTCTACGTGTTCTATCTGTGTGGCTGATAGAGCCTTTAAACCCCTCTCAGCAAGTGGCCGTCCTCTGAGGAGCCCCCCCCACCACCACCACCACCACCCCACCCCTGCCCCCCCGGAGCCCTCGAGTGTCCCCGGGCGCCGCCACGCTCTTATCGCGCGGCTCCGTTGTTTCCCGCACCTCCGTCCAATGATTTAACGTTCCTCCACGTGTAAATCGGCCGCCTCTGTCACATGGCTTTGAATAATTCAATGGAAGGGTGTTGTCAATGGCAGCCGTGTACACTGTTGCAGGAGAGGCTCGCTGGAAGTGAGGAGCACGCTGAGTGGCGGAGTTGTCTTCATCGGCCATTGATCACAGATAGTGGTAGCAGATGGCAAGAAAACAGACCTCAGATCGATAGATGGATAGATAGAT
>JAUESF010000019.1:8632565-8646426 GCA_032274765.1 Malacoctenus tetranemus | reverse complement strand
CGGCGCTTAAAAAAAAGAGAAAAACCTTCAATTTTCCATTTGTTCATTTATTTATCTTCAATCTTTTGTATCACACCTATAATATCCTGCTCAATCATTTGCTGGAGCATGTAAGGAACCTGTATTTTTCTCAAAACCTCACTCAGTCACATGGAAACATTCTTTTCTTCCTAAATTGCGAGCCAGTGAAAAGGCTAACTGTCCATCTAACCTGCTAATTAACACCTCAGGTTACTATTTCGACCAGACGATCTTGTACGACCAGATTAAGTTGGTCAGAGATATCAGGGTGTGAAACCGCAGTTTCCATTCCCCTCATTTCCAGAACATCTTTTCACAATTACCAATGTCTCCCCGTGTCCGACACAATCAACTCCTAACTAAATTACCACTATCCTGCCATCGCCGGGGTCTCGATACCACTTATTTAAAGATCCTGATTGTGATTAAAGTGAGAGGTTCAGCTCTCCGGACGCCGCTCCCTCCACTGCTTTTCCCTGTTGCATACTTAGTAATCACATTGGCAGTTTATGGCATAAATTTCCGCTCGTATGCAGATGACACTTCCCACTCACTCCGGTTTGTACGTCTGTGTCTCAAGGACTGTGCGACTGAGCTGGGAGAGAAAGAAAATGCTGCTGAGCATTTGCTGTTCTGACATGCTGTGGATTAATTGGGATATTACTTCTAAATAAATGTGTGTGTGCGAGCACGTGCGTGTGTGTGTGTGTGTGTGCCTCTTTTCCTATAATTAGTCAGTTTGCACTGCCACTTACTAACACATTTGCTCATAATCTTCCATTGTGCTCTTATTTTCACTGTTTACGCACGCATAATTTTCAGCTGTCAGCAGTCGATGACTAAAACGATGGTGACAAGTGTCCCACTGCAAGAGGAAACAAAACCGCACTTTTATTGTATCTTACTTTCATTGTATCAATTGTGGGTTTATATTTTTAAAGGAGATGATTAAATGCTGAAGGAAACGTCATACGCAGCTGTGGATTGATCCTCCAAACTTGACAAGTCGTCAGATATTCATGTAAAGTAAGATATCTGCATGTTTTTGAGCATCGGCTAATAATACCAAAAAAAAAGAAAGGGTTCCCAAACAGCCGGAGTGAAGCTTTGTAAACCCGAGGCGTCAGAACGGCTTTATTGTGCGCGGATATCTGAGGGAAATCTCGAAATGAGTCAGGATGCACAATGCAGAAGGAACATTCACAGCCGAGTACTGAGGGAGACAAGGGAGTCTAATCACCAGGCATGACTGAACGCTGAAACACACAAATAGACGCACACACTCGCGCACCTGGAGGGATGAAGAATTACACACACAAAGAAAAGACAACAAAAAACAAGGCGCAGAGACAGAATCATGCTTCACTGATTTCCAGCTCCAACTTGTCTCGACTTAATTAATACAATATGTTTGCAACTTGTGCAGAGTTACTGTTTGCTCTTCTATAAAGCGATTTGCTCTATACCAGAGGGGCTTATTTTTTCCTTTTGCTTGTTAACGGCGTTAATTAAAACCGGTTCTGTCAGGACTGTGGGATTACTGCCCTGATGTTGGCTCAAAATATAGACACCTCGTCCCTCTTCAGAGGGACACGTTCCCAGAGCGGCCACAGAGCGGCATGCCGTCCACAAGCCAATGTGGAGTTTGATGGCGAGCGAGGAGATTTGTGGATATAAGTTTCATGTTATTGCCTCGATTCAATTAAAACCCCATTCAGCACGTCCCGCGCAACCTAATCTCTTTGTAAAAAGATATGAACGGCTCAAGTGAGCAAATGTACGCCGCAATAAATTTCCTCTCACTTTCTTTTTTTTGCAGGAAGTCGTGACACCCCCCAGCGTCTGAGATTATGACTGAGTGACTCAGCCGGAGGTGGATATTGGAAATAAGACTTACTATACTGTGTGCGACGAAATCTGGCTGTCAAGGTCTTTTCTCAGGGAATTCAATTAAAACGTCAGACTTTGTGTTGGTCCAATGCATAACGCCGGGGGTGCAATATATATATATTTTTTTTCCCCCAAGAAAGGAGGGCTGCACAGTTGGATGGGGAAGGTTGGCGAGTCAAGTAGTGGATCTGTCAGTGAATTACTTTGGCGCTAAAAAAGAGCTCGTGACAAAGGGTCTCAAAACTGGAGAGCAGCAGCCAGCAGAGTGAACGAAAGCTCCACGCGGAGGAGAAACACTGAGAATTCGAAGTGTGTTGTTAAAGAAGTGGATTAGGGGAGATTTCTGCAGGGGAAAAAACAACAAACTTTGAGTTCGAGTTCTCTGTCGAAGGTTTTACTTTATATCTGCGATGCATGTTTGTGAGATCTGTTTCTGAAGGATGCTGACCACACAGAGGGAGTCTGCCATTTCATTAGCGTCTGAGGTCACGGCTAACAAGCCCCCAGCGTCCCACAATGGGGGACAGCCAGAGTGTCCTCGGTGGGACCTCACTGTGCTGTTTGCATGTTCTCCCTGAGGGTGAGGGTCATTCCTCACCCGGTTTATCTTACAGTCCGGAAAATGCACATTTGAGGTCAAATACTGACTCAAAAATGTCCCGGTGTGGATGTGTGTCTGTGTAAAAACAGGTCTCTGAATGAGTACCTACAAAAATAAGGGTTCAATAGAGAAGAAAAAGTCAGTACTTGAATGAGAGAGAGAGAGAGAGAGAGAGAGAGAGAGAGAGAGAGAGAATCAATTGCCAGAAGTCATAATGGACGATAGAGCCACGAAAAAGCTCCAGAAGTGGACGATTTCGACACTCTCGTAATTGGCTGGGCGAAGAAACTCCTGCTGACTGCTGGTGATATTCGACAGTATTTCAGAGATTTCGGGGGAAAAGCACAGTCGTTACTGGAGTCAGACCGAGACAGAAGCTGGTCGAGGTTTTGATGAGACTTCAAATCCAGAGGAGACGACATATTCTAGCCCTGCGATAACTGCTGCCATTGTGGGGATTATTCAGGAGCAAGATGCTGATGCACCATCTGCCCAACCCTGTACACTGTGTGTGTGTGTGTGTGTGTGTTTGTGTGTGTGTGTGTGTGTATGTGTTTTCTGCTATATGCATGTCTGAGAGCTGTTATTAAAATTCTGACATTTCCGCGCGCCTTATTTTCAGAAGCAGAGAAAATGGCACATCCAGGCGAAGCAGACGGACGGCTGATTACGTTTCAACATCACGCCGCTCGGTTTCGCTCACGTCGTTTGTTTGTAGGTAAAATGTAAAGGAGGAAACGAATTCGTGCGAGACGACTAATCACTCGCAAACATCCTCGTACACATCTTGGGTTCAGCAGAGAGAGATGGAGGCGAAGCACAGGTTTTTTTTTCTTTTTGGGGTGAAATGTGCCATTTTTCTTTCTTTTTTTTTTTTACAGATGAAGATTGATTAATTCAGCAGCTGAACCATTAGCCCTGCCACGGGGGGGAGATTTATTCATCCGTGTTGTTTCGTTCTTATTTGATAACAATCACGGGTCATCAGTATTCCGGCGCCGTGCTGCTCGAGGTGTGCTGTTGAAAGTGGCTGAAATGATGCTGAGAGCTCCAGCGCCACTCCTGACGCTAACGTTCGCCGGCTGACTCACGCTCCGACTAATTTTTTTTTTTCCGTGCGAGGGAGCAGGATCCGGAGTCCAGAGCTCTCCCACTGCTCCCAGGAGTGGCCGTGTTCTTTATGAAGCCGTTGAACAAACGTGTGCTGTTCGCCGCAGATATTGACTGTGTGGAAACTTTGATTTTTTTTTTCTTCTTCTTCTTCTTCTTTCTTCCAGTCGGAGAAAGTTCACCCTGGCTCGTATCCCCGGTCGGGGCGAGGCCTGCAGCGAGGCTCCCCCCCCTCGGGTCGGACCTCTAATGATGCACAAGCCTACCTTGGAGCAAGGAGTGAGGAGAATACCACTGAAGCCGCACAAAGCCAAGGGGGGCAGCGGCTGGAATAATAAAGTCTTGTGTCAGGTGTTGAGGGACCGCGGACGACTTGATGAGAAGTTTGCCACCGCGACGCCACGCGCATAGAGAAGGACCGGGGAAAGCGATGCGGCGTAATGACGACGGCCCGACTCAAGGTGACGGGAGGGGGAAGGAGCGGAGCAGGTGCGAAAGAGAAACGAAGGCAGTCAAAACTATGTACAGCAGCGCACGCGGACGCGGCATGAATATGCACATGATGGGCCTCTTGGTTTCTCAACACCTGGCGTCATGTTTAATCCATAAGAAGCAAGATATATACGCGCGGCCCAGCTCCGCTCCTGCTATACGCTGGAAAGATTTAAAGATTTTTCAGCGAGTGAGAGAAGTGAAACACCCAAAATAATCGCAACCTAACCTCGTACTGCCACCTGTGTGTGTCCCTTAAGAAAGAGAGACTGCTGGCTTCTCTGATCACAAATGTCAAACACACTTTCCATAAACATATCGACGTTACACCACACTGTGCAGTTTTATGTGCACTGTTTGGGGAATCCACGGACCTGTGTGTGTTATATAGTTCGCTTCTATATCAAACATCTTGCAAAACCAGCGCAGTATTGATTGGAAAAGTAAAGCCCCCCAAAAATAGCCTGATGTTTTGTTGATTTGTGCCTCACTCTGACTGACTCCCTCCAAAATGCTCCCCCCCCCCCTCCCAAGCTGGCAGAGGCAATCTTTGCTCCATTATGTTGTGGGAAGCTGAACAGGGCTAAATGAACGGGCCCAGAAAAAAAAAAAAAAAAGCCGAGCCATCGAAATGACTTTGCATGCGAGGCTATTTATAAAGTAGCAGAATGCTGTGCACCAAATTGGCTGTTTAAATCATCGCTCCGTCTGTGTTTCACCAGTATTTATAATGGTGCTGAATCCTCGTGAGGATTTCTTTTAAAAAAAAAAGAGTCGCACCTGTACCTCGAATGATGTTTTCAACCCCTCTGTGTCTTTTCTGCCCCGCAGAAATAATCAGGGTGTCCAGAAGGAGAACACATAAACGCCGGTGTTTTTTTTCCTGAGTGGCAGACACAGATTGACAGAAAACAAAAAAATAGAAGCCGTTTGGAGCGGCAGCATTTTTGGCATCGCGATTTGATTTGTTTTGTTTTCTTGCCTCCGACTCCCCGTCTGGGTCTTTGTGTCTTTGCGGAGGCTGCCTCCTTTCAAAGAGAGACGCGTTTTTTCTTTTTTTTTCTTTTTCCGTTGCAGATACTTCTCGGAGGAATTTCGTCTGATGCAAGCTCTTGGAGCAGTCATTCACCTGACAGCCGAGTCACACGTCTTCTTTGTCTTGCTCTCGACAGCCGCCGCTCGTTACTCGACGCGACTTTTGCGAGTTTCCTTTGCTGCGGGGCCGGTGGGTGATTAATGGAATCTAACTATCGAGCATTAAGAGACTATCGAGTATCACAGAGTCATTGTCTTGAAAACAAACTAATCCAGGATCTGTCCCATGAACTCTTTTCTGCAATAAATCAAGAGATAATTGCAAATTTCAGTGCAGAGAAAAAGACTAATTTAAATTGTTTAATGCTCATTATCTTTGATTTTAGAAGAGAAAACACTCGTTTTATTTGCATTTCCCCCTCATGCAGAGGCATTCTCTCTACAGTACAGAAATACAGTCTCCAACAGGCGCCGGTTTATTTGTGTGAGCTTTAAATCTTTAAAGGTACGGTCAGAGTTTGGTTCTCTGTGGGCCCTCTTCTCATTAATGACCCCTGCAGCCCCGCCGACCACAGAGAGCCTCAAAGAGCCTGAAAGTTTCATTTTCATTTTCTCCATCTGACAAGTCCATGATTAAAACAAAGGAGGTGTTTCTGCCGCACCGGCTTCTGCTGCCTGGCATTTCGGGGCTCAGTCACGGGGGGGTGGGGAAGTGGAGGGGGAGGTGGGGAGGGTTGGACGGTGTGGGAACTGACAGACTTCTGCAGGAATGAATGAGCCTCTCGTGTTCTCTGTCTGGAACAAGAGGCAGGAGTCTCTGCGCGCGGAGATAAATTTGGGAGAGAAAATGTCAACTTCTGTTGTGTGCTAGATTTGAAATGGGCCCGAGATGTGAAGGTGAGGCTGGAGCCTCATGGCTGAGCATGCACAGAGAGGAAAACAACCTTTTACAGGGTTTTCGTAGGGCTCAAATGCTGTGTTATTGTTGGGAAGAGAGGGGAAAAGGGGGGGCTGTCTTTATCTAAGGTCTATTCTTCTGTTAGGATTTCACAAGAGATGTTGATGTGTGCGAATTCTTCAGAGAATGTTACACAAGTAAAAGGCGATGTTCAAGATACTGTAGATATTGCAACCTGCAGCCAATTCCATCATCCATCTTTAATGCCTTCATCCGTTTGGGGAGCCGCAGTCGATTCCGGGCAGCGGTGAGAGAAAAGGCTTCGGAATAAACCTCGCTGAACAGGTCGACTGTCCAACGCGATGCGAAAGGTGTTTTAATCAGCCGCTCCTTCACTGAAATAAACCCCTATTCTACTCCAACAAAGTGTTATCAGCCGGCAAAACGTGGGAAACAAACGCAAATCAATGGCAGTTTGTCAGAGTGAAAGGATCCAGAGCCTGATGGTCTTTCCGTGTGTCGTTCGCATGTTGTCACAGACCACAGGCATGTCTTCACACCACAGGGTGTGAACGTGTCTCGGTGTTCCATGTCATCCGTCAGGGACCTGTAGCTGGATGGATGAAGCAGGTAGACAAGCTAGATGGACGACTGAATGGATGGACCGATGGGCGAATGGATCGTCCATCACCGAAGCAGCACGAGGGGATGGCATCTCTCTCTCTCTCTCTCTCTGTCTCTTTCTTTCTCTCTTTCTCTCTCTCTCTCTCTCTGTCTTTCACGGCACACTGATTAGTTTGATGTAATATTGGCTTGAAGATGGCAGCGGCGTCCCTGGAAGATATTCATAACAAGGAAAGACGGACCGAGTGTAATTTTCAATAGGATCAAACAGCAAAGCTACCGTCGACTCGCAGAGCGTCAAAGACAAACAAAAGTGATGATGTGATTGTTAATGAGGGGCGAAGCAGATGGTCCAAGAACACAGGAGCTTCCGTCTGCACTCGGGGCTTTAATATCACAGGTAACGGTAAAGAATGATTACCGGCGCTCCACAGTTTATCAGTTTGTTCATCTAAAGACGTATTGGACGGGACATCCAATACATCATGTTCACCCCCCACCCCCACCCCCTCCTGTGTCTGTAATAGACCCCGAGGCTTTTCCAGTCTGCAGGGGCAGATAGCTGGGTGGTCCACCGACGCTTGCAAATCATTTCTGATCCATCCCGGTGCATCGGCTCCCCCTTCCGCCTGCTCCTCACTGTCTGTCGGAGGGGCTTTGCCCCCCCCTCCCCGACAATGCTCTTGAAAGTACATGCAAGAGCGACGAGTTGTTTACATGTTGTTGCCGGGTCCGGCTCCTTTTCCCCGTACCGACCATCAATCCCGTCCCCGGCGAGTAAGAACACGTGTCGCTCCTTTAATGATTCCAGCAAAATTATCAGAAGGCGCCGCGCACCCTGAGAGCTTCTGCAGTCCTGCTCTTTGATGAAGCTCTGGCAGGCAGGCAGGCAGGCAGGCACTCACACACAAAGATAGCTTAAAAAAAACTTTATTAAAATGGATTGGCTTCATTTGCCTCTGAGGCAGTCTGCATTATCGTCGGCGCGATAATACCGAGTCTGGCTCTGAGATAAATCCATCAAACTACCCTTTTATGTATTCTCACATATGTTCATTACAATTGGTGAAAGGAAAACAAATAAAAAGACAAAGTTAATCCAGCAGGCGTAAGAGGAAAAAAAAGGGGGGGGGGGGGATAAACGGGTGATGGTCGTGGTGATATGTGATTTCCCACAAATGAATAAAGCACTTCAGAGTCATTTACAATCCCCCGCTTGCACGTAGAGGAGAGTCGTCCCCCACCCCCCACTTTAAATCCGCCCCTCCAAACTCCCGGAACCAGAGGGAGTTGAGCAATTCATCATACACAATAAATGCATTGACACATACTGCGTGCACTTCAAATGGCCCAGAAACCCCTGAACAGCAACAAAAAAGCCTTAAAGGGATAAAACACACACACGCACACACGCACACACGCACACGCACACCCTCCTCTTCAACTCAAGCATTCAGGGGACATGTTCAACACAACAATTCCCGGTGGGTTCACGGCGGCGCCTCGCAAGACATTTCTCCTCCCCGGACTCGCTATCACAGCAACCAAAATAATGAATAAACGGGCGGGGGTTTGTTTTTTGGAATCGCGGCGTCGTCCAGATGAAGCAGGATTAACAAGTATTGCGCAAAGTTTTCGCTCTCTTAACTTTTGGCCTGTGTGGAGCTGCAGCCGTACGGATGGAGATTGTATTTCCCCTCCCTGCCCGCTAATGAGTCTGCCGTCGACTGGAGTCTGTGCAGACGCGCCATCAAAGAGAAGGATCATCAGTGGCACACGCTTCATTTGCTTCCTCGTTCCTCTTTCTTAAATTCCCTTTGCCTTGTTCTGCCGCCGCCTTTCGCTCGCGCTCGCCCTCCGGGCCCCCTTCGGTCTCTCTCTCTCTTCCTCCTGCCCGCCCCTCTCATGGGGGGGAAGCAGCGTACCTTCCTGCGGCTGCATTAGGACCACTCTAATCTGTGTGGCGGGGTGGAATGGGATGTTCGATGGCTTTTTCTCGTTTCCTGGCTGAGAGGGAGCCGTGTAACGTGCTAATGGACTCTGCGGCTGCCGCCTGACCCCCGTGGCAGGGCGCGGTGGAGGCCGGGCTCGCAGCTGAGGACGCGCCCCCCCCCTCTTACTACGATCTCCGTCAAACAAGTGTGGCCTCGCCGCGAGCTTTTTATAGCCACGCAAGGACTCGCCATCCACTTCTGAGGTCATTAGAGCTTCCCAGGTGAAGAGGAGTGGGGGAGGGGGGGGAGAAGGGCCTTGAACTCTCTTTGCTGCATCTGTGTGTTCTGCCCCCCCCCGGTGAAAGGTTTGGCTGGATGTTCACTTTGCTGTGTAAGTGTTAAGTACAAACACATTATCAGCACACACACAGGCTTATAAATAGTTGTGTTGGAGGGTGACATTTCATATAGGAACAGATAGGAGGCCGCGACTGAAAGGATCACTTAGTGTCTCAGGGACTGTTTTTTTCTTTAAGTCCAGTGCACTTTAGGGGTCCATAGGCCACATTCACACAGCGGATATATTTCCCATTACATCCTGCTCACTGTGGTGGTGGTGGTGGTGGGGGGCACAAACAACTGGTCCAACATGGAGGAGCTCAAGGTCAAAGAAAAAGAAAAAACGGACTTGTTTACCATCATCGTCTTTTGCCCAAAATGATAAATAGGCTGGTGGGTGTTTTTTGGGGGTTTTTTTTGCCAGGATGCTCCAAAAACATTTTAAAAATTGATACGGCAACAGGAGTCAAGTTGAAACAGCGCGGTTGAAGGTGAGGCCGGCCGATTGTCAGCTGCACTCAAATCGCGGTGAGATCATGTTTCGGTGCGAGTGTGAAGTTCACGGTGGAAATAAAACGGACACATCCCAATGAGCAGCCAGGCTAAAAGGAGGGGGCGGGGCTCAGGGCTTCGTCGGCGTCGACATGGAAACGCAGGATTTAGCCGCGCTGAGACGCTGCAGTCTGATGGCCGACCACCGCGCGCGTGATGTCAGAGGCAATTACCAGCCGTGGGAATGTGCTCGGTGGTCGGCGCGGCACTTCAGCCACTAATTAAATGGCTCGCCCTGAAACAAGGCATCACACGCATATCGACTTGGAACAGAGCACCAACAGGATGGCGCGCTCCGCTTCTGCCACCACTTCATTTTGTTTCGAGGCAAACTTCAAATTATTTCAAAGCGGCGACTAATTATCCACTTTGAAGTTCTTGTTTCTGTTTTGAGGTTTATGTGTCTATTTATATTTATTTATTCTAACGAGGAATCTCGACAACATAATGATGCAACGTGCGACCAACGTGCTCTGCTGACTTCACAGCCACAACTGAATTGTAACTATTTTAATTTTCTAGTGAAATTATTACTCTTAGACGCACTAAAACCTGCATTTAAACTAATGTTTTTATGCTATTATGTAGCACTTAATAAATATAAAAGACAACCAGGAAGCTTTTGAATTAAAGGGAGTTTTTGTCATTAGAGAAAAATAGTTAAATTATCAACGTTGAGCACGACCAAATGGAGCTCTGTAAGTCTCACATGGCAACAAATATGTGATCACGTTATAATCCAGGCCCAACAAAGCTCCAGATGCTTACGTAACTGAAAGTAGAGCATCAGTTTTCTTTGTCGTCTTCGACTCAGCACCAGGGAACGCAGCCTTTATTACATCCCCGTCAAAGCGAGGCAGAGAAGAGTCGATGCGAGAACGGGCTCAAAAGTGGAAGATGAAGGCGAACAAAATAAAAAAGACAGCCAGAGAAGCCTGAACGTCTGCGGCTCCTCTGATCTGCAGGTCCCTATTGTTGACTCTGCCTGAGATCTATATTACGATGCTCTTCGAGCCTTTTCGTGGTGCCGGGTTTCTTCCTCTTATTTTCAACAGTCTGGCTTCAGTACAGGAGTCACCCGGATGTCAGAGGAGACTCGTCATCCAGCGTGGCCGTCTGGCTGTGATTATGCCCAAACTGATCTGCATTTGACCACCACATCATCCATGTGGTTATCAGAGCTTGTTAAGTGCCACTTAACAGATCGAATTGCAACCGTTTGACGAGGACGTGAATGAAAAGAGGAAACGGTCCCTTTAGGAAATGATGGACAACATTTTCTAGGATAAACAGGAGATGGGCTGATTATGACCTGGGTGGACGGCTTGGACGCGGAGTCAGCGTCGAGAAAACACCGCGCTGCGGACACCCACTCATCAGAGGCTAAACTTTCCGCAGCAGCCACGCTGATCTGGCCTCAGACAACTCGCGAGACGTTAAACAGGCGAGCAAACAGAGGTGACGGAGGAATGACTCAGACCTCAGTTATCCACGATCTCAAGAAAAGAAAGCGTATATCCCTGCGTGGACCAATAATGGCAGCTCAGTGGCACATGGAGCCTGTGAACCTTCACTGTATTAAGACGCTCCCTTTTGTAACTCCTCTCTCTGATGTACATCATCACCTTTAAAAAGGTGAGGGAAGCCATTCGAACGGTCCGGAGCTGGATCCCTGCCCGCCTTCTCCGTCTCACCTTGGAACATCCCGTCGCCGAGCTTAAAAGCACCTGCGCCTGTATTGAAGCATGTAAAACACGCTTTTTTTCTGACTTCTTTGACTGCTCCGAAAAAAAGTGGCCTCGCACTTTCCCGAGCCCGTCCTAAAGCCTCTTTTGACCACATGCGGCGCACGGGGGAGAAATGGGATGTTGGCAGCCAGAGGCACTGTGACATTTCGAATCAAGATACACACTGTAACACTCAGCAAATCAGAAGTTATTCTTCCCCCCCTTTGACTCGGACTTTTTTTCATTTTCATGGGCGACTGCAAATTGAGCCACTGGGGCTTTTCTGCTTTTTATCCGACAAACGCTCGGAGTGGCATTCAGTGAGTGAAAAAAAGAGAGACGCTTTCTTTATTTCCCGTCTCAACCTATTTCTTTGACCTTGAGCAGTAAACACAGTGAGCATTTATCAATCTGCCACACGAGTCCACGTTTTTAAACTGTGAATGTGAGACCGTGAAGACTTTTAAAAGGGAATTAGTGCTACAGAGCGCCAGAGATATAATTAAACGGGACGGCAAGATTACTTCAGGGATAATGGCTCAAATAAGTTCCCAATGACAGACGTTAAAAAAAAGGAGACTTAAACAAATTATGTTGTGCTGTAAAACCGCCGAGTTAAACACCCAGCTGTGCTCAAGATGATATAGGAAGTACTTTATAATTAAATTCAGTCACTGATAGAAAAATACAAGACGTGAGTTGTTTCTGTCCTGTAAAAGAAGAGATAAAAAATGGAGACTTTTTGTCATACTAACTGCTCCGAATGATCAAGGGAGTCACACGACACCACCTACCGGGACAATTTGTAGTGAACTCTCCTCTGCCGTCACCGAGAGACCGTCCTCCTCTTGTCGCAATTAAGTTTTTGTTCTTTTGTCATTTTTTTCAAACCTGCCGTTTCTCGGGAAGACGCGAACCGACGCCGAGGTTCACGCCGGCTGTCTTTGAAGTCTGCTGTCGTCGTCCTCCTTCAAGCTGCGGCGCAGCCAAACACCCACAGACGCTCCCCGAGGCCCGCCTGCCCACAGAATCACCTGCTCCCAGGGGGGGAGGGGGGAAGGGGGGCGAGAAGGCAGAGCCACTGCAGAGGAAGAAAGGAAGCTGATCTCCCGCCTTTTGTCTTCTTTTGATAGTCTTGCCGAACCTGGCGCTCCTCTTTGTGCGCCTGCCGAGTTTCATTAGTGATATGACGCGCGGTTTGGATTCCAAAAGACTGTCATCGCCCGGTAATTCTGCTGAAGGACGAGCGTTTATTCCCTGCTTTTGATCATGACCCTCAGCTTCACGCTGCCCTTCGCCGTCCATGGAAATATACAGCGTGCTATTTATGAATTCTCACTCGTGGAACTGATAGATCCCAACATTTATTTGCTGAAAAGCTTGTTCTGTCTCCACTCCCTTGGGTGCTTTGTTTAAAGTAAACCGAGTACCTTGAACCTCAAGATTATGCATGCGGTAGTTTTCATACTTTAGTAAACCTTGGGAGAGATTTCAAGCATGAGGGGAGAAAAAAAGACCCAAGGTGCACATCTAAAGGATGTGTTTGTGTGCATCGGGTTGAAAACATGTGACCACCTGAAACTCAATACCACAAAAGATTATTGGAGATGTAAACAAGTTTAAAGAGGTTACAGAAGAGGTATGTGAAGCTTTTACGCTGCTGACTAAAAATAGAGCTTCTTGGAGTGAAAGAATACAAGTTTAATGCTACTTTGATTGATTGCAAACACAAAATCAACTTGAGTTGGTCTTTCATACTCAAGCGATTTCTGATCACCTTCAGTTGTAATTGGTTTGGTTTGCATTAGACTGGAGTGTCCTGGAGTGGGCATCCAGATTCAGGGCCGTTCTTCTGTTGTCGTTTTGTTACAAAGTGACTGGGTAAGGCCTCCATTCAGCAGCGTCAATCAAAGGAAAAACCTGAGTCCAGTGGAACTGCAATGAAATAACTCACAGCACAAACAACACACACACCTCAACACTGCGCGAGTCTGATCGGCTCTCACCACCTCTGTGACATAAATAAAGTGACACTCAGAGGAAACAAAACTGGATGGAAACGGCGTCAGAAGAACCTGTGGTACACACACCGCCGATTTTTATGTCGCTGTTTAACTTTAAACGGAATTTTAACGAACCCGTCGCTTTGGCGCCCGCGCTGCCGTCCCCGCCCCCCCCTACCCCCCACCCCGTCAGATCACGATGAAGCGGCATCACTCCCACTCGCTTCCTCTCCGCCGCCGTCTCACCGTGCACATTTAAGCTGGAGCCTCGGGGAATGGCAGGAGGTGTGAACTGCTCCTTTTAGAGGAGAAAATGGAGTTCGCACAAACCGGCTGACACTGAAAGTCTCTGAGGATCACGGCGGGGACTCTTCAAGAGGAGAACCCCAAACTAGAACCTTTGTTGGCAGATTTTTTGGGGGGTGGGGGGGTTTGTCTGTAAGTTTTATTCTGGATCAGACTGGAAGCCAAGAGAGGAGGTCAAAAAAAGGGTGAACGGTGTACATACTCTTGAGTAGTTGAACGTGAATTGACCATAAATAGATTGAACTATCAGATCAAAACCACATCATGTAAACATCTCAGTCTGATTTGACTAGACTGATAGAAATGGTGACCTCGCCCCGCAAAGCATT
>JAUESF010000019.1:8542587-8553971 GCA_032274765.1 Malacoctenus tetranemus | reverse complement strand
CACACACACACACACACACACACACACACACACACACACACACACACACACACACACACACACACACACACCCATCCACATTCAGCTCAAATTCGACTGACTTGCATGTTTTTGAACTGTGGGCTCGAACCAGAATACTCAGAGAAAACCCACATAAACCAACGGATGTCATGATGTAAAGAAGTAATTGCTCTGAAACCACAACGGCGGAGCAGTTTGTGAATAAGGAAATGTACTATTCAAGTAACTTTGAAAGTTGCTCAAAAGTAACAAGTGACTTTTACAGTAAACACTTCCTGAGAAGAAATCAAGACAGGGAACAGTAAACAAGCAACAACCTGTTCAGGTGTTAAACGAAACACATGGCAAGTTCCCCTTTATTGGAGAACAATCTGACAAAAACATGTCCATAAGTCCATTATGTGCAGTCAGAGATCCGCGCAAACAGAGGTTTTATGACTTGAGTGTCCAATGAAAACTCACCTATGTGATCTTTCCAGGTAGCAGCCAAAGCATAGCGCCATCACAGCAGGCTTCTTATTGTTATTACAAAAGTCATGCCAGGTGTCACATTATGTCCGCATCATTGTCTATTATTTGATCGAGCGAGTGACGGCCACAAAGGAATAAAATCATGGAAATGAGATTCGGAAAAGATTCGAAAAGTGAAGCTTCGTCGTCCAACAACTCAGAGGAAACTCAGGAATCAGGTGAGAGTTCATGCCAACGAATGAAAAAACAGACTACTGCAAAACAAATACCAATCGAATGCAAGATGATACAACGTAAACATGAACTGATTTCATTTCAGTGCAATTCAAAGCTTGATTTTCTTTGTGACCTAAATGGCAACATGAAGTTTTTATTGTACTGTAAAGAGCCCACTGAGAGCCCACTGATACGCTCAGACCACCTCACCTGTCCCCCTTGTTTTTTTCTGGAGCTGCGGTGAAGTCTGTGGGCCCCAGGAACCCCTCCCCCCCGGGAGGGGGGGGGGCCCAGCTGCTATCTCGGCTTCACAGTGAGTCTGTGGAGTGTGAATATTCATTAAGCTGGCCCGATAATCAGAAGCTCGCCGCTGTTTGTGTCGCCGCCTCGGGGGGTTGAGGGGCCCGCTCTAACACATGAGGGTCCACATATTGCCAGCAAACACTTTAGGTTTTAAAGATGCGCCTGTTGTTGTGGGCACGTCAGAGCTGCGTCACACACCATCCCAATAATATCGCCCAATAACAGCGCGTTATTCAACAGGATGTTGTCTCCTCCTGATGACTGTGAGTTGCGATGCTGTATGAGGATAAATGAGAGAGGAGTCCACCCAAACGCCAGGCCCCTGCTAAAATTATGCTAATGCTTGTACAGTAAATACAGACGCGAAGCCACGATTCTCCCGGAACAGCTCACCACCAAAATTTCATCAAAAGCGTGGGAGCGAGCCAGGCAGGCAGGCAGGCAGGAACCAGAATAAGTAGCTCTGGGCCCTTTTTGGCCCTCACGAGGCCCCGTGATCTGGCAGGCCTGGATGGCACGAGGATGTTGAACAGCCGCACCATCCTGCTCTACTGAACCACGTAATTCTCTGCCAGTTGGAGGCTCATACAGGACCTCTGCTCCCTGGGCAGACGCCTTTCACTGCCACAAATCACCATTTTCACGGCGTGACTCGCTCCCACAGAGTCGGGCCCTTTTGGCCCCCGCGGTACACTTCGGGAGATGGTTCATTTCCAGGTGTCTTTTGCCCAATGCTGTTAATAAATTTGGGACCGCTGACTGAACAGGAAAAGAGGAAAAGGCTCTGTTTTTTTTCTTTTTTGGGGGGAGGGGGGGGGTGCAGAAGTAGGACCAGGTGGTCAAATGTGCTCAATTTGCTTTTCTCTGCAAATTAGGTTGGATGAAATCAAGGCAGCTGCTGGGAAACCGTGGGGGGATTACATGAAATTCAAAACCACCGGTGTAAAAACTTAAGAAAACATAGAGGGGGGACGGGCGGGGGGGTTCATAAATTTGGCTGAGCCGATATGACTCTCCGTGATCCCTTCGCAATCTCCCGGTGTGTCCAGTAATTCCTCAACACGGCACCGGCCGCGTCAGAGATTTAACAAACGGCTCCTCGGGTATTATCCGCCATCTTTGGATAATTAATTGGGACTGTTTAGGTGAACATACCACTGAGAACAAGTGCGGTGTCCTCTTTCCTTTTGCAGGGGTCTCCTTTATCGACTCCCGCCCCCCCCCACCCTCCCTCCTCCTTTCTCTCCCTCCCTTGGCGGCGGTGGCGGCGCGCGTGGCGGGTAGAACAGATCCTCCAGGTGATTG
This sequence comes from Malacoctenus tetranemus, assembly GCA_032274765.1. NCBI lineage: Eukaryota > Metazoa > Chordata > Actinopteri > Blenniiformes > Labrisomidae > Malacoctenus > Malacoctenus tetranemus. The sequence goes on along the minus strand of JAUESF010000019.1, from coordinate 8,551,655 downwards.
GGTTTTTTCAGCCAAAGCACCTTGAATAATTGAACACGTGGTGGGCGAGCCGGCTCGGGTTTCGCAGTTGATTCAGATTACCGAGTGTGTACAAACAGATGGGGGCGCGGACGTAAGCACGCGTACATCCGCACGAACTCTCCCCCCCTACACACACACACACACACACACACACACACACACACACACACACACACACACGGACGCGTGCACAAATACAAACACACCTCTTGTGTAGCCGGAGCCGTGGTCATGCAGCTTTGTGGGAGGCTATCTCACACTATTATCAGTCCGTATGGGTCGGCTCCCTCCCGCTCGCTATCTGCTCCACAATCAACTGTGGCTTCAAAACAACTTAATCCCTCCGACTGGCACAACGCGCCGTGTTGTTGCTATGCCCGGCTAGATGTCCTGCGCCAGGGTAAAATTTCACACCATTGTATCCCACTCAGTCCCGGTTGGTTATGTTTATTCTTAGGGGTATTATGGAAATGCATTATTCCCCCCCCCCCCACCCCCCTTGCGAAACGAGCCGCGACACTTCACTGATGATTTAAACACACTTCCTTCGTGCTCGGGACACTTCAGATTTATGCTGCCAGCCGCCTTTTGTTTATCGGTTTGGGGGATCGCGGCTCCGACGGGCCCGAAGTGGAGTCGCGGTATGTCTGCGTCGGCCGACGAGGTGGGAGCACGCGAGGAAATGTGTCACATGTGATTCATGGCGTGCTGGAGTGGCGCTCTGTCCCTTTAAGATGCCGTTCCCCCCCCCCCCTCGCCGGTCCCCGACAGTTTTGGTTTGTCGCTCTTTACAGCCAAGCATAGGCTACAGCGAGCGTATGACATATTGCGCATAGCCTGTAGCTTAGGCACAGCGATGCTTCAGTGACAATGAGAGGCCGAGCACCTGAAAAGACTGATACAAAGAGCAAGATTTTGTCATGGAGACATTTTTGTTCTACATCACACAACCACTGAATCTCTCACTGCTCTTCAACACATCATCTGTCGTGTCATTAGTGGCATGTAGTGGTACAGAAAAGTGGTACGGTTAAATATGACGAAAGAAAATCCTTCTTTATTGCTACGAAAACTACATGTTCGTGTATATGATGATCAAATTCTAAATATAATGTAAATAGATATATTATTGTGATGTTTTTGAAACCATATTGAATTCATAAAAAATAGTTTTCTTTTGAAAACTTAACAAAACCATCACTGAATGTGAATAATAGCAGTGTAAAGAGTAAAAATTTGACATTTTGACTCAGAATAACTCAAGCTGTCAACAATAAAACAATAAAATCTATCAATATAAAATGATTTCATTCAGCTTTTGAACTCCAGCGACTGTTTGATCCATTATAAACAAGAGTAAAGAAAAAACCTTCCCCGGCTCCCCTTCCCACCCGTTTCCTGCCGCGCCACCCGGCCGCCCGGCCTGGCACCGCCCTCCCCCGAGGTCTCTGATACCGGGATGATGTCACCCACCTGGCTGGCCTCCGCTGCCACGGCGACACCCGACCGCGCTTGGCATGGCCTTGGCGCTGTTCATGGATGTTGGTACAAGTGTAATGTGACAGCTCGCTCCTTTCACATGGCATGCGTCTGATGTCGTCCCTACACATGCTGATAGGCTTATGCTACTCAGTTACAGCGCGTCGCACTTAGCTGGAAGCACACGTCCGTCCGGATCACTTCTGACAGTCGAGATGGATCAGGTGTGCGGGTTCGGGGGATGCCAGCGGCTAAACCAGACGTATACATTGCACAGGGGATGGTGAGAGCAGGTTGTGGTCTCATTCCTGCCTTTGATTCGCACACAAAGTGCAGAGGAGGCCACGCGTGCTGCTGCAGAGTCCCGTTCTAGCAGCATAGAATAGCAGATTTCAGTGCTACATTGAGAGCTACAGTGTTTTCCAGTCTGAAGTCGGCATTGACTTTGCGAAGTGTTTGAACTTCCATGAAAACTGAGCACAGCCCATCTGCTGATCAGAAGTTAGAAGAGGGAGAAAAAAAGAGGAAAAATCTGGAGTTGTTTCCAAGAGTAAAAGTTACTGTGACTGAACATTTCATATGTTAAATATCGAATCGAATTCAAAAACACGACTTTTTCTTTTTTTCTTTTTTCACATCCTCACATTTTACATAAGAATACACGGTGCCACAATACATTTTCACACCCGTACCCAAGTGAATAACTTTATATCCAGACGTGATCACAGTCCATGCTGTCACACAGGCAGGATGACAGAGCGGAGCGCTTTACACCTGGTAAGGAGGCAGCCATTGGCTGAGCGTGGCGATGGCGATGGGAGAGCCTCTGGGCTCCCACCACCTGCTCCATTTCTCACATTCTGTCACACCTTAGGGGACATATCTCATCCGGTCCACAACCCAATTACTCCACAACACATTTAACTGCCATCAAACGCTGCACAGCAGGGGTGCAAGGGAGCCACGGAGAGCCGGGCTGTTGCCATGGCCACTGTCACTCAGCAGATTTCCAAGAATGGAAAAAGATACGGCGAGCCCTCCGATTGGTTGCCGTGCGGTTTCAACCAACAGAGACGCGGCCAGTGCTCACAACAATCACAGACACTGTTGTTATGTAATTGAACTATTAGAATATGCACATTTGTGAATACTGGCTGGTCCGACTTGTTCAGTTGGAGACACGTCAGGGAAAAAGTGGTTGGAGACAAACTGTTGTATCTCTCAGTCTCATTTGCATATCAGATAAACCATGAGCTCCGACCATGTGCTCCTTCATATGATCTGTGAAACTACAGTATCAGTAAAAAAATGCAACTCAATAAGTCGTATGGCTCCTGCAAAACAAAAACCAAATTCAGGAATGATTTGTATATCTGATGGAGATAAAAACTGAGGCATTTTCAGTGGGGGAGTTTTGGGAAAACACTGGAAATAGTGTGACAGATGCAATAAGGCTGCGATCAGTGTTTGTTCCTGCAAACAGGATAAAAAGAGACGCGAGAGGGAGAATAACGAGAGACTGAAACACCGGCAGCACTTAATGGCGCACTCACAAAGCTTCTCCTGAAGATCCGACATGAGCGTGAGAAGGAGCTGATATTTGTGTCGTGCCATGAAACTGCTGTACTGAGACAGAATAACAGGAAGAACAACCAATGTTTTTTACTTTTAGGCCACTACTGGTTTCAATAGAAATAAAAATCATCCATTTACCTTCTATGCTGCTGATCCATTCAAGGTTGCTGGTGCCAATCCCAGCTCATGGTCACATACACTCACACCTTGGACCATTTATTCATCAACTGACCTTTTACACTAGTTTTTGGACTGCAAGAGGATGTAAGAAAGTGTAGGAAGATATAAAATTTAATACCTGGATCAAGAAAATCACATGTAAATTTAGACTTGACACCTCATTGGCTCATTTTCGATACTGAGCTTTCTTTTATTTCAGTCCTTGTGAGAACGTCGTTAACAGGAACCTGATTTATACACATGTATTTTTTCCCAGAATTGTGTCTGTCTGACTCAACTTTATTCAGCTGTTACACACCCAGGAAAGGGCCTGATTCACTCCCTCTGCCAGTTCCCTATTAAGCGTCGCAGCCTGTCCTTTATCAGGGGACTTTCTTCGCGGCATCAAAGCGATGGAAATTCAACGTTGCTCAATCATCGATGAGAGCCGCGGGGCAGCAGCACAAACACGCTGCCGGAGCCAGATACCCGGCCAAAACTAATGCGCAACGGAACCAGCCGGGGTCCTCAGACCATCGGACTCGGAGATACTGTAAGAGGGAAGGGAGGAGGGGGAAGAGTGGGGGGGCAACTAATGGGGACCAGAGGTCTGCCGTCTACGTGATGCTGGCCAGAGAGACCAGACGACCGATGACGGATCTGGGAGGAGGAGGGAGTAAATGAGGAGGAGGAGGAGGAGGGGGGGGGCGTCATTAGGAGCCGCTCCGGCTCTAATCAAAGAATAACACTCGCACTTTTATCTACCTTCAGTTCCATCTCACACTGAGGGAAACCAAAAAGGGTAATCCAAGACTCCGAGAGGATCAGAGGAGTCCACTGATGAGTCGCCTGCCAGGAAACATCTGCAAACCATCCACTTGGAATGAGACTGAAAATAAGCAAATAAGTGGAAGGCTTCCCAAAAAACAGGATTAATTAGATTATTTCAAGGAGTCGTTGTTTTCGCTGGAGTCGTTGTTTATGTTGTGAAAGAGAGGCATGGCTGCAATGTGTCATTTCATAAAGTAAACCCTCATCCTTTTGTCTGAAAGCACCGAGGAAGATTAATGTCGCGCTGACATAAATAAAAACTTTGGCACGCAGCGTAAAAAATCGACAACAATCTGGCTGCGACATCTTTCAAACGTCAGCCAGTCTGCAGCTGGAGGAGAGGAAGTGTCCAATCAGTTCACATCGGTTTATTCGGCTCAAATTGCACCTTTGGGTGTTTTCGATCAAAACGACAGAGAGCTGAGGTAAACAGCGCACGCGCTGGGACGTGACACGCCGATCCGCCTCGAAACGGGACGTGTGAAACGGGCTCGTTCGGCTAATTTGCTTTGACGTTTTCATTCCTAAGTGCTGAGTGGATCCAACACAGATCCTAAACTGATTAAATAGGCCCGGGGAGCGAGCAGGGGAGGGCATTAGTTAAAAAAACACAGGCGAGGGGCCGAGAGCGACGGGGGTTTGGCTTAGCGACGCGGTGAGCCGGGGCCACTCTTAATTCACTCCGAATTAGCCGAGTCGTGTGTGCTGGAATAATCACCCCCCCCCCCACTTGTTTATTTGTGCACGCTGCGGCACAAGCCTGGATTATGCTGACTGGAGGTCCCGACTCCTCTCTGACTCGGGCCTCCTTTCACTCAGTCGAGCCGTGATTCACGCCCCTCCCAGTGTTTCACAGGAAACACTGGGAGGGGGGGTTGATGGTGGTGGTGGTGGTGGTGGTGGAGGGGGTCGGTGTCACTGGGAACCTGTCTCGCAGAATCAACGCTTGTTTGGCGTGACGCCTCGGCGCCTCGTCGGCAGCTGGAGAACATGATTGGACTGGGGGAGCGGACGAGCCCTACGGGGGGAAGGAAAAAAACGCTGCCTGTCAGATCGGCGTCCTTTAACAAGCCTTAAAACAAAGAAACTCGCACCTCGGAGCGCATTACTCGGCCTTGGTGCGACAGCCAAATAAGACGGTGATTGAAATGTAGTTATTACTCGGCGAGCGGAGTGACGGCCCGTAAACCAAAGTGAAGCGCTAATTGTCGGCTCAGCTGTTGAACATAATAACACCACGGCAACCGTCTGACCGCGTCTGAAACAACGTATAGATTCGTCCCGCTTCCCCGGAGCGAGTCGAGAGCCGCCTCAATCATCATCTGGTCCGGATTCTTCTTTTTTTTTTTTGATCAGAAATCACTTGAAGCTGTCCACATCTGCGAGGAGAGCATGAAATAGAGTGCAGCAGGCCTCATTAATTTGCAGATGTGCTGACTGATTCACTTATAGCGGCGTGTAAATATCCCAGACACTGAGCAGAGCAGATTACACGGACGATCCAGACATCAGTGCTCCGGCTAATTGCAGTCATCGCTCAGCGGGCGAAAAAGTAGACATCTGTTTCTTTGCACTTAAAAAAATAAACGCGGGGAAATATTTCACCATTTAAAAACGGCGAAGCCGTCGCTTCTCGTTAAGCGTCCGGCGTGTAAACGTGGACTAATGAAGCGAAACTCTGCACGCTCACGCTTTTTTTCGAGAACCCTTCCCTCACCTCTGGCCCCGTGAACTCGGCCGGTTTCCGAGCATATCACGCTGGCACAGTCCCCCCCCCTCGATTTTGATTTCCATTGTGGCCGAGTCTGTCATTAAGCGCTGGGAAAACAATGGCTCGAATGAGCGCTGCCACCGTAAACAGCTCCCCAGTGGATCCAAGCACAACAGCTCCGCGGTGCAGGGAACCCGGAGGCCGGAGTGGGGGGGGGGACCCGCGCCGCCGCTCGCGCTCCAGCTCCCGCAAATCACCCAATGACATTATTGCGGCGCGGCGAAGAAAAAAAACTGCTCATTCCCACACAATGGCTTTAAATCAGGCTGCGGCAGAAAGCGCAGGGCGCACTGCGAAGATGATAAAGTGAGAACGCAGCCTCGGTGTCTTTGGGCCCGCCGTGGCCCCCCTGTGACCTCGCCGCGGCACGACAGATTGTGCCATTGTGGGTGTGGGGGGGCGGCGAACGCCGTCTGCCAGTTGTGCAACAAACTACTAAAAAACTGTCGGAGCCGTTGCTGCATCAGTGTAAGAAGAGCTCCGCCGCACCATCCTGCAAAACCAGGAGTCCAGTGAATCAGTACGCTTCCAAAGTCTGGGACCCCCTTTGGCGAGCCGGGGGGGGGGGGATCAGAGATCACAGCGAGGGCCCCGGGAGCCCCGCCTGCTGAGAAGCTGTCAAAATGAGAAGAATAGGTTTCAGAGAAAGTCTCAATAAGCCGTTTTCCAGAATCTAGATTAGTCCGAGGAATGTTCTGGCAAATCAACGACGGAAGAAATGGTCCGCAGACTTTCTCAGAGGCATTTTAGAGAGACTTAAGATTCACTGATGTCGCTGATTAAAAACATGTATACAGATAGTTGACTGATACTTTGATTGCTGCTTTTTATTTGTCCTTGAAAACATAAATTACAGGCAATCATATTCACAAAGCGGCAAATGTCTCAGCTGCTTTTGAGTGAAGAATTACATCAGAAGTTTAGAGCTTTTCTCGTAGCATTCGTGGAACGTGAGCCTGACTTGAGCTCCGTCGGGCCAACATGGCCTCAGCACTGAAACGGAGTAAACAAGATCCATCTCCGAGCACCTCCGGTCGCTCGTCCTGCCACATGTTGCCGGTTTTAATTTGAACACTGCAGCACAAACGTGACGCGGGTGTTTATGAAACATTAGTTCCAGCAGAGCTGCGGGAACCGCTCGGCTATGGAGGTTGTTTTTTTTTTATTGCAATAGGCTGATATTAATTTGTGCATGCTGTGTAAAATCTGCACGCCGGGGTAAAAGCTAATTCTTCCATCAGCAGCTCACGGGTGGGCCCGAGGGGGCGGACTCAGCAGACAGCGAGCAGAGATCCGAGTCTTCCACTCGGGCAACAAGTTCGTGGAGACAGTTTAGGGCTGCGGGATGTGATTGCTGAAGATAACGGGGCTGTTATTCTGAAGCAGAGTCTGATGGAGACTTTTCCTGCCAAGAAAGAGTTAAAACGCAATAACACAATGATTGATTCTTGCGTAACACATTATTACTTGGCCTAAACAGCGCAGCGAGCATCTGTCAGTCATTGTTTGGCATGCAGTGTGTTGTTGTTGCTGTCGACTGCTGGAACAGGTGTATCCCAGGACGGTAATACCCATTAAGAGCCCCCGAGTGAGAGCCGAACTCCTGCTGTTCTCGACTGTCAGCAGCCCCACGAACGCAGGACTGCACGGACCAGCTTTTCCACTCAATTACATTCAGCGGCACTGCAGTGTCCACCACTGTCAGCAACTAATTTAATGGTCCACTTCTCCGCACGCGAGTAAACACTCTGCCTGCTGCTTATGCTGCTGCTGCTGCGGGACGCACGCAGAACAACATTCATGAAGGAAGGAGATTGATTTCTGTCCGATCGGGTGCAGGCGAGGAAGATTGATACACAGCAAGATTTCAGTGTCCTGAAACCAAAGTGTGTGTTTGTGTGTCTGTGTGTGTCTTTCTGTATGTCTGTGTGTGTCTTACCGTCATTGTGGGCACATTTCAAAGCAGTAAATTCTTCCCTGCAGTCTTTGATTTGGCAGATCACACTGAAACATCAGAACGACGCGCAGTAAAGGAAGACATGAAGCTGCCGTCACCGATCCTGACATGAAACGAGAACATGTGGTTTCGGTCATCGGTGCATCAAAAGCCGATTAACAATTACTGTAAATGAAACGTTTTGTGTGGTTTGAATCAGGGTGGTGGTGGGGGGGGTCTTTATTAACCCGGGGAGACTCAGTGTGAGAGGCGGGCCGCACTAATTTGACAAAAGAAAGGACGAATCGTCAACAAATTAATTCCTCATTTGTGGAAGTCCTTGGTTGAATGTTTTCAGTTAGACATCACTCGCGCCGTATTAAATGACCTTTTCGCAGCAGCAGAGCGACCGGGGGCCTCCGACGCCGCTCTGCCAAGCCCGCTCGCTCCCATGCAACGCTAAATGAGAACAATGTGTATCCCCGTTTGATGATCGCAGCGCTCGCCGTGGCCAGCGGAGAACACCCAAACTGTAAGTTGACCTTCTCACCCAGAGAGGAACTTAAAAAGCAGAGTGACATGCACGGTTTTTTGCGGCGGCAACCAGCTTTGTACACAGACAAGAATGGCACCGACGCCGAATCCCACCCAAAAAGGGAAATGACATGACTCCCGATGAAAGCGCCGCCCCTGGAGGGTAACTTTAATAAACTGCGGGAAGAAAAAAGAGCATTGTCCAGCCGTTTTAATAAGATAAACGAGACCCACAGCAATAACTCCGTCCAGTAAGACGGATTATTGAACTTCTTTTGTTCGTTGACCTGATTCTGGCCACCGCTTGGTCGCTCTCATCTCAGACTCCGTCCTCTTACTGAACGCAGGTGAAGGCACAGACGCCGCCGACGTCAACAACAACTCTCCCCGATAGTTTCTCGGCTCGCCAGGGCCCGGACCGCGTCGACACAGTGTGTCACAAACGCTTAGATCCAGACCTTTAAAAGCGCTTCCTGTGTCAGAGCCGGCATCTGCTTTCTATTTACCCGCCCGGGCCGGCGAGCCAGGAAAGTACCTGTGGAGGAGCGGGACCACGCCAGAGCAGCGAGCGCCAGAGCGCAGACTAATCACAGTAGTTTTTACAAAAGGGGGGTTTTTATATGTTGCCAGACTGCTCAGGTCACGAACGGAGGGAAACACTTCACAACATGTTGCTGCACTCATTGTAAAAATACCAAAATAGAAGCATCTTTTCTCGCACACTTATTCTATTTAGAGGCTATTTATAGAGAACCAGTCTAC
>JAUESF010000019.1:8514274-8525059 GCA_032274765.1 Malacoctenus tetranemus | reverse complement strand
GAATCGAATCGAATCGAATCGAATCGAATCGAATCGAATCGAATCGAATCGAATCGAATCGAATCGAATCAAATGTATTCGTCAAGGTAAATGTCACATTCTGTGTAGGAATGATCTCGTATCAGTCGTTCTTGTATTTGATATATAAACGGGAGGTTTTCTGCTCAGGATGAGCCACATATCATTTTGCTGTTCTCGGGAGCCTGCAGAGACACTGGCTGTTTAAAGGCCTGTCTATAAGGTTAAAGCGTGTGACATCGATCCAAGATAATCTGAGGGGCGGATGCATCATTCTTTACTTAAACAGACAGTTCTCGCATCTGTCGCTCCTGCTATGGACGCTCTGTTTGGCTGCAGCAGAAGACCACTCCGTTGCCTTTTGGAGTGTGCTAAACAGCTCGACCTGCTGGTGTCTTTTCACATCACCAACCCCACCAGGATTTCTCGGCCTGTCCACTGTCAGTTTCTGACTCACAGCGCCGGCAGCATGGCCACGTGCAGCCCTCCTGTCCAGTCCGTAAGTCCAGATGAATGAATGCGTCTGTCAATGATATATTTTCCTCATCAATCATTCTTTTTAGCACCTGCTTCAGAGCCTGTTTCTCTCGACGTTTATTCTGTTACACTTTGTGCTTATTAACTCTAACTAATAATGCAGCCACCTGTTTGCGATGCCTTCTTGACCACCTTCAGTGTGTGAACGGCCTGATTATTTCTGGTGAGCTCATAGCATCGGAAAATTATTTTTGGAGTATTTTTTTCGTGTACATGTTTACAAAATGTTTTTTTTTCATTCTGCGCAAAATCACATGTAATTTGCAATTACTTAATATTTCGCTGACTTCACTACAGCTAAGCACTGATGCTGTTCATTTACAACAGGTTTCTCATTACATTTGAATGTTTACCTGCTTAATTCATGCATGTCCGATAACTTTCTTTGAGAAAAAATGCTACAAATTGAAATATTTGCTGTGGAAATATTAGTTTACAGGTTTTTTTTATGTCATTGCAGTTCCACAAAGCTTCAAGAAGGGAACACAAGAGAGTTACTGCTGAATTTTCTTCAGAGTGAAATCACTTCTCCTCCTGGTTCCTTTACTTTTCACCTTTCATGTTAAACTTTGGTCGCAAGGGTGACTGCACGGTGAGCGTACAACAATGCATGTAACACTGTATCACATCCTCAGGTGTTGAAATCAGCTGGAAAGTTTTGTCCGGCATCAGGCAGGAAATTGCTGATAGTGAGAGTTTCACAGCTGCCCCCACCAGAGTAAGACCACGAGGGAGCATCGAGAAACCACGGAAACTCAGTGGCCGCCCCCTCCAACTACATCCAACTATGTTTTCATTATTTGGGATTCCATATTATCACGAATGGTTGACTGTATGGAAGATGAATGAATGAGCGGCTGTTTGGTGATTGGATTTTAGTCATTTAAATATAGTGGATCAGATGTGATCAAACCTTCATAATAAGAGGGCCTAGTTCATAAAAAATGGCAAATTTTTGTTCTTTAGTACATCATCATGTAAATCAAACCTGAAAACTCTACATGTTCGGTGAAAAACAAATCTGCAGTATTTGTAAAAGGACTCAAACTCGAGCGGTGTGTCTGCGATGTCGGTGCTGCAGCAGACCACCAGGGGGAGACTTCGCATCGATGCACGGTGGACACAGATCAAGGGAACTTCCTTCAAGGAAACCAATCTAATATGTTCTCAAAAAGAGATAAATGATGACAAACATAGTGAGAAACTGAAGATTGTTTACTGGAACAGTGAATTTAAAGGTAAGTGACACAGTATTGACATGAAAAGAGCAACGACATGACAGGAGGACGCCTCCCCTCCTGCTACATGTTCTAATCTGCATCCTCCACAGGACGGCAGCTCAAACAATGCATTCAAAGAGCAGATTAGTGTTACTTTCTGAAGGGGCGAAAGTGATCGACATTATCCAAAAAGAGACGGTATCTACGTGTTGGTGTGTTTCACTCAGCAGCTTGTTGTCATCTTGGTCAAGATTGACACAATGCTTGTTGTGGGAAAGCTGGGATTCAGCATGAGGTCCTTCAGCAACATTCGGCCCTCCTCTCTGGTGGCAACTGAGCACATGGCACTTTCCCACAGGGCCATCAGGTTCCCACCTGGCACACGACAGACCATAATGTCAAAACTTAGAAATAGAGATTCTGCCACACGTGCATTTCCTGAGCTGTGTGTGTCTTACCTGACAAAGTGTTCATGAATTTGATCCAGGCGAAAGTTTTGAGTGTGTGGTTCTCCTCGGCCGTAAAATCAGCAATCGGCTCAGTGTCGCCGGCCTAAAAGATACAAACAGGAGCAGATTAAAAAAACATCAACGATACACAGGCTCTGAATGTGTGAGCTGTGAAGTCAGTCGATGGATCATCTACCTTCAAAATGCGACTTGGCAGGGGAGTTATGAACAGGGCAGAATTTAGGAAGTTGGACTGGAAATGCGCCGCCGACACAAACTTGGCAGAGTTCAGCCAGTTCTTGGCAAAGTTCACTTCTTCAGAGGAATATGAGTCCATCCTGAAGGAGAGGAGAGGAGAGGAGAGGAGAGGAGAGGAGAGGAGAGGAGAGGAGAGGAGAGGAGAGGAGAGGAGAGGACGCAATCAAGGGTAAGTTCACTGATTCAGGAAGATATTTTCAAATACAGAAAAATGATCTATCAACACTAAACTTTGGAGCAACTTGTCAGGAAACAGGTCATGTTAATACTTGTCATTGCATGCTGCAGAGTCACTTGTTGAAGCCATCTGGGCTGCCCAGAAGAGACCGAGGAGGTGGTCCTTCTTGTCATTGTCAGGCTGGCTGGATTCCTGTGGGGCCTTCAGACCCTTGAAACAAAAGCATTGACCGATGATTTTATCCCTGTTTTCGACAAAATCTCATGTAACTTTGAAGTTAACTGCAACGCACTTGTTGCAAATACTGGAGTGGACTGTCAGTCACGCTGAGGTTTCATGGTTGTGTAAAGCCGCACGTGTGTGTCTCAGTTACCTGGAAAAAGGCGTCCCACTTGGACATGGCGTCACTGTACTTAGCTGAGCAGTCAGCGTATGTGGTGCAGTACCCCTCAGCACCTGCAGGCCTCTGCATCTCAACCTGGAGTGATTTGGGAGGTCAGTAACCTCAGAAGTAAATATGTAAAACATTCCAGTACTCGCACTTTCCCCCAGTAAATATTTCACATGTACCTCAATTCCTGCTCCCAACATGTCCTGCTTTGCGGCAGACAGGAAAGGAAGCACGGAGGTGAAGTAGTTCTCACCTGGAGAAGAGTTCAGGGATGATGTCGGTTTTGTTTGTGGGTGTTTGTGTTGGTGTGTGTGTGTCTGTGATACTCACAGCTCCACCAGCTCTTGGGGGAAATGCACAAGGCGTTCTCTGTTTGTACCCCACAGTCTGTGCTGCCAGATGGATCAGCCAGACGCTCTGCAGAGTAATAACGCGAGTTGGTGTCGAGACTGATAACGCAGCAGATTATCAGACCACAGTAACTCTGCCAGTATCAGTGTTTTAAGCCATGTACATGGGTCAAGGAAAGAAGACAATTTGCTTGGGAAGAACCTCACCTGAATTACGCATCCAAAAAAGCTGCAGTGCCAATCCCCACAAAGGGCTGTCTGTTTTATTTGATCCCATGCATTCCATCAAGGGGTCTGTGGCAGTGATCATCAGGCGGTGCATGCTCATGCGGTGAGTGTAGAGCCAGGGGTCTGGATTCACCGTCTCACCGTTCTTCGGCATGTCACAAACCTGCGTGACTGTTTGGAGCATGAGCAAGTCGGCGCTGTCCTCTGAGATCGGTACGGCTCCACAGAGAGATGCTGCACATGCCAGGAGAAGACCGAGGACCAGTGGGAGCGCCATGGCTGAGGGAGAAGCACTCGCACTCTGCAGTGACCGCTTATAAAGGAGGTTTTAACCCTATGGTCACGTCCAGATGCACTGACCACCGTAGGCAAAGAAACACCCACCCACTCACACCGACACACAGTGGTACAAGTGACCTTTGATTCTTTGAACCCTCACTGTCAGATCCAAAAGAAAAGTGTGCACACAAGCCAACATTAGTCAATATATCCTGACTGAACTCAGAACATGATGAAGGCCAGTTGGAACAACAAAAAGCAGCAGTTAGGTAACTTTAGGACCATGAATCCAACAACTTTCTAGGAATTCATCACAGCAGGATTGAAGGGAAACAAAAAGAAAACATTCTGTAAAGACCGATTGAACCGTCGCCACAACAGGAAGTTGAGCCAAGTTGTTGAACACAATGAGGAAAGATATTCTCCTGTTGACCCGCAAAAGGTCATGACAGAAAGTTTTACCCAGAGAGAAGTTTGTGACTTTTTAAATGAAATTCTTGTAGAAAAAAAAAACGAACACAACACGAGTAAAACTTTAATGTGAATTTCAATGGCCTGCTGTTTGGTGTTGTCAATCTCCAACCTAAACTGCATTCATGAAGGTCAAGAGGGGCACTACGACTGAAAGGAAGACTGGAGGAGCCAATATTGACATGAACTGAAGTAGATAAGCAATGGTGCTCCTGGTGAAAACTTCAGTGAGCACACAAAGCCAAAGTGCAGCACAGACAGCAGAAAGTCACTTTGTTCAAAAGTTTAAAAAAAAAACCCTCAAGCATCTGCTGTACTGAACAACAGAGGTGCTGTGAGGCTGTGTTTCCAACTGTGGACGCAGTGGGATTGTCACTGAGGCAAAGGTGCTGCCCAGACCAGAGGACAATGACTGAGAGAACACACAAACAGAAAGTGAAGACAGGTTCCTTCAAACTGAACTTCAGACAAGAAGGAAAAACAATCTCACTTCTTCAGTTATTCTGTCCTGAAATAACTTTGATAAGATACGTTGGACCTGAAAAAAAAAAAGGTAAATCTGCTTTTGGCCACTCCTTTGCACCGGCATCACTCAATAACAAAACCATGAACTGTTGCATACTGCTTCCCAGATAAGAGCTGCACTGGTCCCACTGGTCAACAGGTGATGTGCACAGTATCTGCTGACTGTGCATGAACTGTGATGTCCCCACACTCGTGGCTTTACACCAGACAGCCTGTGAGCACTGACATGCCCCTCTGTCTCTGTACATGTTCCTGCTGCAACACACCTGATTGCAATAAGCTGCTCGTTATCAGGCTCTGCTGCCGATGCTGCCTGATGACACCAATGAGGTTCAGGTGTGTTGGAGCAGGAACACAATGATAACACGCAGGAATGCAGATGTAAGCACACACATATGAACAGTTTCACTCTATATTAACAACCACTTGAGCGTTACAACACACCTGATACACGTAAAAGCTCAACATGCTACATTTTGACCTATAATAAACTGTGTCGACTTTGTAGAAAAGAATGATGTTTATGATGATGAAGTGGTGAATGGTAACTGGTGAGTCTTTTATTGCATTTTAAGAAACTTGTCAGATTATTTCAGCATCAGTGAGATATGCGTCCAGGTCTGTTCAGGGGGGATCTGAACGCCACCCTCATCTCATTTTTTTCCTGTCCGCGCGCAGCGTGCAGTGACGAGCGTCGCGGTTCACTCTCGCGGCTCCGCGCGCGCACCTCGCGCGGCCCTGCCCGTCGGAGCGGCTTGCAGCAGCGTTGGGCGTCATGTGACGGGGGAGTGGCGGACAAGCAGGAAACACAGCAGCCGCTGCGGGTCCCACGAAAGGTAAAGACTAAACTTAAAAAAAAAGGAAAAAAGAGAAACAAACCCTGCTGGCGCTCGAACATTTACACGCGATCGACGTGCGGTCGTGAGAAGGACGCGCCGTCCTCGCGCTGTTTGACGCTTTGACGGAGCGATCCTTAGAATAAGAATGTCTCCACATCAACATGGGAACAAACCGCGACTTTCTACCGCAACTTAGTAACTTTTACGTTCGGTACGTGTCAGAGATCCGGGCTGCGGGAAGTCCAGATCAGCGTTCAGACTTGTTTACAAACCGAGACACGAAGCAAGAAGCGATTGTTTCGTGCGGACGTGTTGTTGTTTAGTAACTGAAGTGATTTCCGCATTTTTTTCCCTTGCCTGACACAAACTCGCTCACGATAACAACACGTAGCCTGTCGCTGTAACTGGACGGCAGCTGTCACTTGGTTATTTGACACTAATAAATAAGAAGAGATCATTTTCATGCAGCAGGCGGCGCCTTGTATAAGTGGCCTTGTTTCGTTTCTCCTTGAGTTTTGCACAGGAAGTCTGCATGACTGGCTTGTAGTCAATCCTGACCCGCCCTGCTGTTATAAGAGAAGCCCTACCAGAGAACAGACAGACTCAGCATTTCAGTTTAAAATCAATAAAAAAACAAAGAAAATTAACACACTTTCAAGGAGGAAACCAAGAACTCTGCTTTTATTTTGAAGGCTCTACATTATGTACGTTATGACAGTGTTTCAGGCTGTTCAGCATGCCTCTGTGTGTCTCATTCAAAAAGACAAACTTGATTCTCAATGACACCTTGACTCTCCAAGAGTACTCAGTAGAGTTGTGATTATTGTTTATGTGCCTCAGTGGGAAACTTTTTAACTGCCTTTTACAGTTTCCTTTCGTTTTTTTCCAACAATGTTCTGTGAAAGTGGCACAGTTTCATTGCTTGTGCTTTCTCGTCACTCGCTGCTCCTTTCATGAACCTTAAAAAGTGTTACTCCTCAGAAAGAGGTAAAGTATTTGAGCAGACCACTGAAACGAGTAGCTTCAGCCTGCCTGCCAGGAGGAATGCTCACATGCCCGTCATGAGACCGGCGGGCTCGCCACAGTCGCCATGGTAATTAGATTTTTCGGCGCGAGTCACGAGCGGCTGAATGATGTGACGTCCCCCCGCCGTTTGTTGTGTGTCCTCGCAGCGCTCATCATGGCCTACCAAGCTGGGATCCCCCGGGAGCCCGGCGCTTTGGTGAACAGCATCAGCTCCAACATCCAGAAGATCACTGTGCTGAGTGAGACCACACACACACACACACACACACACACACACACACACACACACACACGAAGATGGGTCATTACCAACTAACTTCCCCTGCTCTGCTCCTCAGCCTCAGAGCTTCAGCGGGCCGTCTCCCTGCTGGGAACCGAGCATGACACCAGTCAGCTGCGACACATACTGTGAGTGAACAGGGCTCCATCGTTTGCAAAGGAAAATGGGGTTTGGGGGCTCTTTTTTTTTTTTATTCTTCAAAATAAAAGCTCTACAGCATCTCTAAATCACACGTGTGTTCTTCAGTCAGCAGAAACAGCAGCAAGGGAACCACCTGGCCAAAGAAACCGACCGGCTGATGAAGGCTTTCAGCGTGCCTCACGGTGCTCCCGATCAGGTACCGAGACCCCCTCGGTGGATCGGTTCCCGTCGGATGGAGGCCGGTCAGATGGCCCACACCTCACTGTTTTTTGCTGGTGTTGGTTTCTCTTTCAGCGGCAGCGGAAGCTCCAGAAAGACCGGCTGCTGAACGACTTCTCGGCCGCACTGAACAACTTCCAGATGACGCAGCGGCAGGCAGCCAATAAGGAGCGGGAGTTCGTGGCCAGAGTCAGAGCCAGCTCCAGAGTTTCAGTGAGTCACCTGCATGCATGAAAACTACTGAAATGACGAGGAGCACAAAGTCTAATATGAGGAAAGTGAGCGAGAGTAAACAGCCGAGAAATGGGTGAAACACTGAAAAAGTGTTCCAAGTTATTGTGCAGTTTCAGGACTATATAACCACCACACATGTTCATACTTGCCTGCGTCTGGTCAGATGGAGGTAATCGATGGCAAACCTTCAGACTGCAGCTTGGTGCACTTTACAATCTGCTAATCTTTAACTCAGCAAAATCAACACGGTGTCAGCTGACAGTTCAGCTGCTGGAAGTAGCACAGTGAGGAGGGATGAGCTGTTGAGATGAGCACTGCTCCAAGCAGTACGATCCCAAAAGTGGGCCAAGGTGTGTTAGTGTGACTGTAGTCGGACAGCTAAGCGATTAGGTGCGAGGTGTTCCTGCAGCTGGAAACTCAAAGCTGCTGTTTGGGAAGGTTTCAGTTCCTTCTGTTGCTTCTGTCTTCTGACACAAAAACAAAAGACAAACAAGATGATTTCACTTTGTCACACGTGATGGCCGGGTGTCAGCTCATAGCATTGGCTGGAGCTTTAGTGCTACATCGCTAATGTGTGGCTGAGGTTTGCACTCTACCGAGAGCCTTTTCTTCGGGGGCCGCTTTGAACACTGACTCCCATTGGGAAACCTGTTTGCTTGGCAACTCTGCTCCCTCACTGCTTATCTTGCTGTCCACAAAGCTCAATGTATGCGCTGTGTTGGTTCTGATAAGCAGGAGCAGTGTCACACTGCTTTAAACATCCCTTAGTTGACGAAAACGAAAGAAGATCCTGTAGGATTTGTTGGTTTGATGTGATCCTACATGAGTTCTGACTCTGGATCAGATTATATGTGGACTAATTAATCATTTCTTTTGCTAAATGAAGAGAAGTACGTCTTCTGCTGTTCAGTGTGACACCTTTGATCTTTGACAGGGGGGTCACGCTGATGACAGCTTCGAAAGTGCACCGGCTTTTATGAGGTGAGTCGAATGTGTGTGATCGTTGGCAGCTGTTGGACTCCTGATGTGACACTAAAGTTGTATTTCACTCATGTTGTTGTGTTCTCTCTGTGCAGTGAGGCTCAGGTTCAGGCTCAGACTGAGGCCATCACCGAAGAAGACCTGAGGCTGATTCAGGAGAGAGAGTCCGCCATCAGGCAGCTGGAGGTACTGCCGCCGCTCGCTGTGAAGTCGCAAAGCGACACCAAGACGCCTCATTTTTAAATACGACATCTCATTTTTCTTTGTTCCTCGATTTAGTCTGATATCACCGACATCAATGACATCTTCAAGGACCTGGGGATGATGGTCCATGAGCAGGGAGACATGATAGGTGAGCAACACAGACTTTTTCAGCATCCGGTTGTGAAAACGCCTCAGTACTGCCAAAGGGAAAGTTGTTTACTTCCCTCCAGGACTTATTGGGTTAAGACTAGGCGAAGCCGAGTGTGCACAGCAGTAAAGCATGCTCCCCTGTCTGCCCTTCTGGCTGCACGTGAAATCTTTATGCCTTTCTGTTTTTTATGTGCCCTGCAGACAGTATAGAGGCCAACGTGGAGAATGCAGACACGACCGTGCAGAGTGCCACACAGCAGCTGGCGCGGGCCGCAGAGTACCAGGTGAAGTGTGACGCCAGTGCCTCGTTTGATTCGGGTGTTTTTCAGTCGGAGAGGCCAGTTGGTAGCGGAACTGGCTGATGAGCAAAGCAGGCTGGCTGTGATGAGTCCTGCGAGGTTTCTCTTCCTGAACCGACTGTGTGCAGCTCCTGCGCGTGGACGGACTTATGTAACTGTTATTCGTCTGTTTGCTCTCTCAAATAAAAGTGAAAGTACACGATGGAGCGCAGACAGAAAGTCCCAAGCCTTTCTTCACAAAATGATGTTTTTTCTTTGTTACATTTGTTTACTGATTAAAAATAACTTTCTCCTTTTTCTTTTGTCTTCAGCGGAGCTCCAGAAAGAAGATGTGTATCCTCATGATCATCTTGGCTGTAGTTTGTGTTGTAGTAGGACTGATCATCTGGGGCGCTGTCAAACAATGAACCCCCCCAAAACACGAACAAAGAATGAAAACGTCTCCCTCGCCATCTCCTTTTTTCTTCTCTCATCCAAACATTGTCCGTACTGTTTCGTTTCTACGTTGAAAAATATTTTATTGTCATTATTTCGTTGAACTTCTTCAGCCAAATAAAAGTAGCCAAACGCTTTGTCATTAAAATCAGCTTTCACTGAGTCAACCGTATTTCTCACCTGTTGATTCGATGAAGTAAACCGCTGCTGTCTGAACTTGCAGTCACTGCAACCATGTTGAGTGACCCCAGTAAGCTGGACGAGGAGTAAATAATGCACAGCGCCGACAAAGCTTCCGGGTGCAATGAAGCAGCATGATTGGCAGGTGAAGACAGCTCATGTCAGAAGTGCTTGTTGTTGTTGTTTTTTTTTACATAATGTCAGATGTGAGAGTTTATTAGGATGTAATTCAAATGCATGTAAAGTGACTGCAGAGAAATGAGTAGCAGCTTTGGACTGTTCAGCTTCAAAAAGCACCAACAAAGTCATTTTTAAAAATCATTTATTAGTATTTTGAAGTCGTTTGAGTGTAATATAAAGTTAAATGGCATAAACACTGTACATGTATGTCCTAAGTTGTGTGCATTGGACATTAGATACACTCCACTCAGAAATAATCATTCCAAGGGGGAAAAGCCGGCTGTTGATTCAAAGAAGCAATTTTTGCTTTTGATTTTTAATTACTTGCAAAAAAGAAGAGTAACTCTTTAGTCTGCTGAGATGAGCTTTATTTAAAAACACGCAGACGAGTAAAGCTGAACGCTGTGTGAATATTTCTTTGTAGGAAGAAGATCTGTCGTCACTGTGCTAGTTGCACAATGATCACACAATGATGGAGAATCCCAAAACCACAACATACTAACACAAATCAACGCACTGTGAATGCGACGTAATGTTCCAGAGAAACACTAATATTGCTACTTGACCCGGCTGTAAAAGGATCATTTGTATGTTTTTGATACAGACGTTTTTTTGTCTTCCACTTGCTGAATAAATTACTGAAACTGGACTGAGATGTTTGGATGTTTTCTTATCTTTTGCTCTGAATAGAAGAAATAAAACGGACAAGACTA
>JAUESF010000019.1:8463501-8483915 GCA_032274765.1 Malacoctenus tetranemus | reverse complement strand
ACACACACACACACACACACACACACACACACACACACACACACACACACACACACACACACACACACACGTCAGCAGTGAGTAATCTGTGACTCACCTTGAACTGCGATCTCCTGCAGCTCCTTCAGAAACTTATGGTGACGAAGGATCTTCACGAGTCTGTCGTCTGCTCGCACATATGAGGGAAACATAAGCACGGTCAGAAGTTTGACTTCACGGACAAAGGAGAGTCGTCCCACAGGGGGCGAGGTGCAGGTAGGGAGCTCTTTTATTCGGAGGATTCAGCAATTTGCTCGGGTGGATTCGTCCGAGTTAATTGCCCTGAAATTTACTGCTTTCAAAGCAAAAGTGCAATTAATCATTTGGCTCGCAGAGTCTCTCTCTCTCTCTCTCTCTCTCTTTCTCTCTCTCTCGTGCAGTTCTCAGCATCAGCCTTTCTGCTGACCCACAAACAGCGCAGCATCCGGGAGGCAGCAGCGGGACCGGGAGACGGCTGCTCTGCTGCGTGTGCTCCTGTATCCTTTTTGTGATCTTTGCACTCCTTTTCCCCGTCTCTCGCCCCCCCACCCCCCACCCCACTCTCCCCCCTCTCTCTCCTCATCCTCCTAGTGGTGTATTATTTCTCCCAGCACTCACTGAGTAAAACTGATTGATTTTATCCTCCTTTTTTTTACAAGGACAGCATCAAGGTAAAAACACTGTGCCTGTAACAGAATCAGCCTCGCTGCGTGCGAGTGATCTCTCTGGATCTGTCCTTCTGCTGCCGCTTGTTTATTTCTGTCCACTAGTCACTGAAATCAATCCATTAACCTCACGGGGAGGAGTGACGAGCTCCAGTGAGGACGCGGCAGCAGGTGTGGTGGTTTTACTGCTCTGTTCCAGTAAAGCCGGAATCTTGTTACTGCCAGTTCGTTTCTCTGTGTGTATGAAGGAGGTGAAGGTGGTGGAAAAAGGTCAAAATGACACTGCACACTCACAGCAACAGAAACATGAAACCTCCACTGTCTGATTCACAAACCAGAAATCATTCTCTTTGTGTTAAAGGAAGAAAACAAAACCTTTGTTCCTGTTAAAATCAGGCAGATATTCTGAATTGTTTCGCTACATCTCGATCTTTCTTACCTGTCTTCAGTGTGACCAAACACTCCTGACTGACAGGTGTGACGTGGGGCCTCGACAGCACATCAGCCAACACCTCCACAATGCATTTCATCACCTGTGCACACGGACAAGACAGAGCCGAGCTCAGACACCTTCCTCTGTGACACCTCCGCAGCAGTGGGAACACACAATCACCAGCGTATTTGTCCGTATTTTCAATAAGTCACTTGTAAGGAGATGACTGTGAGCTGTGACAGCGTCGCAATCAAGCTGCACACAATGAGAATGTGGTGGGAATGTCTTCAGCCCTTCCATACGTTGAGTCCCTGCTGCCACTCTTTGAATGCAGCTCGTGTGCAGGCTTGGCCTCTATTTCAAAGACGCGGGGCTCTTTAGATGAGAGATCAAAATCAGTCCTACTCCCCTTGCGCCTTCAGTGTCAGGCCAATCCCACGTTCCCGACGATTTCTCCCCCTCACTCCCCTCCCCCTCCCCCTCCCCCCTCCCCCTTTTTTTTATCTGCTTCTGACTCGCAGACCTTTGAATTAGCGTCCTCGGCAACCCGGTCCAATTTCACAACCCTGATCCACAGATCGTCTCTAAAGCTCCACATCTCGTTTTCCTAATGTGTGCGTGCGTGCGCGCGCGCGTGTGTGTGAACCTCAGGTCAAGGCTCTTCATTGCTTCAAATTGGGATCTATTGATTGAACTACAGTCAGTCTGAGGAGAAAGTGCTTAAATGTGTTAAAGTGCTCTGATTGAGCATTTCTAATCACTCTGCACTCTGAAAGAGAGCAGCACACAGAGGGAACAGAACCAGTGCAGTGCGTTTTTGTGTCATTATTCACATTCAAACAAGGCTCTTGAGATCTGGATCTGGATTTTACATTCAGTATATACTGAGCCTGACATTTCTGAGGTTATGTTATAAAAAAAAAAAGCAATAAAAAAGCAGGAGGTGCAGGAAAAGCTTTACCTCTACGTCCTCATTCTCCAGCTGACTTGGAGTCACTGGCAATGACAGAACTGCAAGAAAAACCAAGGAGAACAGAGCGTTTACTTCTCTGACAATTCATCCACATTGTTCCACACACTCGCTGTCTGCCGTCCCGGTCACTTATCGCTGCCCAAGCCCCCTCCCTGTGTTTTATTAGGGAGACTAAATATGCCAAAAGTGCAGGTGACTTGGCTTCCTCTTCCTCTTCCTCCTCCTCCTCCTCCTCCGCCGCGGTCCGCGCTGACAGTCGCTGTCCTTGGTGCTGAATCCTGCCGCTCACATCTCTTTTATCATGCAGATTTGTCTCTTTCTTTCCCTCTTTCTCTCTCTTTCTTTCTCTCCTCCTCCCCACCGCCTCCCAACTTCACCCCCGGGCTCTCTTACCGCAGTTGGACAGCACTGTCAGAAGGAACAATCCTCTCCCGATCATGTTTCGGAGACGAGGCGCATCAAGCTCTCCAGGAATAAGGGAAATAAAGCGAAGCTTCTGTCAGGAGGTGCGGGGGTCAGCGTGCCTGCTGGGCTGTCAGAGGGAGGCAGCGCGGCTCACGGACGCATTCTGAACAAAAACTTGGCCGCGTTTCGGTATTTCTGGAGAGCTGAGTCTACTGCCGCATCGGTGACCCGGCAGCCTCCGTCCTCTCCGGTCTCTCTCTCCGCCAACACTTCGCCGCAACTGCAGCCCTTTTATAGGGGCGGCGTGGAGGGAGGAAATGACATCACACTGGGACAGACCACGACGAGCCGTCTACCTGACACCACCTCCGCGGCTCCGGCAGGGCGTGCGCAGGTTTGGCGCACCTGGAAGGGAAATGTTTGTCATAGGTTTATAGGCAGCAATAAACAATGCGACAGCACAGGTAGTCATTGTATTGATTTCGTAACGCTGCAGTTTATTTGTGACATTCACAATGCTGTAATTAAACTTCAATTAATGAAGTATTTTGTGTGTTTGTCTCGTTTTTTCAAGTGTGGAACTGAATTTTAATCACTTCGAATTGTTGCAATAAAAAAGACTTGTGAAGGAACATTGAGAACAAGTTTCTGCACTGTCATGAAAATAATATTCTCACATGTTGTGACCATAGATCACAAGCTTTAAGGATGTAAAAACATCATTTGGAGGCTCAGTTGATGAACTTGCAAAGACGAAGAGCTGACACCAGTCTTTGTGTGCTACTGAATGATACTAATACTGCAATACTTGGGTAATGCCGGTCTTCAGGGAGAGAAGCCTGACTTAACTGCAGGGAAGATACAATATGCACCAAGTAGTTGAAACAAACAACGTACTTGTCACACTTTCACAGAGAGGAAACAGAACAACCATCAATAAATCATTGTTGGTCTCAGTTGAGAAAGACCAGCAGACTCCATCCTGCAGATGTTTCTATACACGGCCATAACACACAACAATCAATATAAGTGACTTAAAGGAGCTGGCTGGTGGTTTCATACACGTATCATGTCTCCGTCCACATGATGACAGGTTCCCTTTGGAGGACAAAGCAGCAACCGTCTCATTGTATTCACCGATTGTGTCTCTGGACAACCGGCGCGTGTTGCTAGGCGACAATTGGTTGGGAATGATTGCTGTCACTGACATGCATTAGCTTTTCATGATGTGAGCAGGTTGTCTGAAACATTTTTTTCAAGATAACCTCACATGCAGGTGATCTAAATATATCCTCATCATAAAAACTGCATTCAGCCTGAACAGCTTCAATTAATCAGTGAATGATTTGTTAAAAAATCCCTTTGACACTTTATAGAGATTCATTCAGCAGACACCTGAACTCAGAGGTCCTTGAGTGTAAAGTAAAGGTAAGTCAGTCACCACTAATCACCATCCACACCATTCTGACTGACACGTTTCTGCAACTTCAAAAAGCTGTTGCAGCGATCGTTCCCCCGGTTTCATTCATGTTGAAGGTTGTCGGTGGTGGAGGATGAACGGAAGTGATGGTGCCCAGAATTTTAACCCGCGCCGACAGCCGGTCAGACTTTTGCACCCGCGCAGTGAAATATTTCACCATTCACGCGGCAGAGAGCCATCGCTATTCCTCAGACGTCCAGGCTTTAGTTTTGACACGGTGAAGCCGTCTGACCTTTGCTGCTGCAGTGACATAAGATCGACGTCCTGCTGTTCTTGCTTTTCTTTCTTTCTCGCCACAGAAAGTACTTGATTCCAGTTGCTAGTCGCTCATTCCAGAAGTATTACAGTAATCTATTTTTCATGTAGCTAACAGGAGCACTGAGTTACTTCAGAAAGAAAAAATCAACAGGGGTCCATTAAAATAGTAACAGAGGGATGTTTTATTGAAGCTAATCGCCAATGCTAATCACAATTTGATGTATGTGTGCATCAGCAAGACATTACAGTCATGTTTCTAATGCAGTTTTCCAAACAACTGATTATAACCCACAATGACAAAACCTCTACTGTACACTCTTTAATTATTGAGCGCCACACATTGTGCTTCTGTGATAGCTGACAAATTAAAACAGCTTTCTGAAATCTCATCAGCACAAATGTCGTGAAGTGGTGTGTTGCAGAGGCTTGTTACATAAGGGTCTAATCTGGCCATGAGGAGCAGATGTACACACTCCCTTCATCCTCACACTGTTTGCTCGTCTCCTATCTTTGCAAGCGCTGACTCTGGGACGCGCACGAGCCTCTCGGGTCATTTTCTCTTTTGTTAGTGACACATTCATTAACCCGAGTGACAAAGAGTTTGTCCGAGCCACTGTTTGCCGTCTCCCATTTCACTCTGCGGAGATCCACAGATCTCATTATGCTTTTGGAGAGAGACAATAAAGGCCGATCTGCGTCAGAGCTGGATCCATATTTGCTCTGCATTAATGGGGGGGTGAAGGCTTTGTTCAAACATGAAGAGGGCTTTTCTTTAAACGCAATAATGAGGTCATTATGAAATCAGGCAAGTGAGAGGATTGATTGAGATTCAATGGCTGTAAGAGAAGTGGATGGAGAAAAAAAGGGGGATGCAGAAACTCTATTTCAGACCGAAAAGGACTGAGGAGGTTCTGGTTTCACGTGCGTTTTGTGCTGCAACAATAATCAAGCTGCCCTGGTTCTTTTACAGCTGAGCTGCGCTCCACTGAAAGGGTTTTCCAGCTCCATTAGAGACGTGAATCATGGTCTCTGAACAAACTCAAGAAACACGAGACGAGCTTAATATAGCCTCCACCTGCCTTTGTAATTATACTAATTAAACTCTGTCAACATAAACTGTACTGTACACTCTGTTTGCCAGAACCCAACAGAATGGGAAAAGTCATCTGCAGGAGTTCACCGTAAAGCACGGTGACTTACTCTGAATGTGTGTGTGTGGTGTGTGCGTGTGTGTCACAAGATGGAGTTAAAAGTATGAAAAAAAACCCACTTCAAGTCTTTTCTCCATATTTTTCCACCAACTCCAAAACTCCAGAAATGTGTTGTGCCCTGTGCTGGCTTGTTTTCCACCCTCTGCTGCTCAGTGCATAATAATGGGAGTGGAGAAAGTGGGCCAGCAGCCGCCGAGAGAAGCGGGTAATCCGGCTGTGGTCTGAACGTTCACTGTGACAATTGCGGTGACAGATTTAATACTTTGGATTCGTCGGCTGCTCGCCGCCTCCCAACAGATCATCTTTTAACAGCTGTGTTTGCAAACAGCTTTTGGTTGTAGATAAGTGAACAAGGTTTGACTCCTGTTTCCTGGTTTCCTTCCACATTCCAAAAAACATGCAACTAGGGTGCGTTTGTGACTGTGTGTGAATGTATCCGAGGCAGAAAACCTTCACCCTTAACAATCGGTCTCCAAGGTTTTATTAGTAAATTTTTGTTTCGCTGCCTTTGAACAAATCTCCAAATCAAAATATACAGATCTCTAACAAGGACAAGCAGTAAAATCATCCAGAGGAAGCTGCTTTATTGCAACTAATTAAAAAAAAAGGTCACAGCCTCTTAAAAATTAAATATTCAGGTTGTCTTTCACTGTCACAATTAAAAGAAACTGCAGTTGGTTTTTGGAGGTCTCCAGCATCGCACGTTCCAAAGAACCCATCCCGGCCACTGTGTCCCCTGCACTCCACCACGCCGGCAGTGTGTGCTCAGATATTTGAGGGAAATAAAATGAGCGCTACATCATTTGAAGATGTGCCGAACACGTCAGGAGCAGCAGGAGCAGCGACAAGGTCTCGCCCTGAAGGTGAGACTGGCCTGACTTGGCACCGGTGGGGCGGGTGAAGATATATGGATGTTCCTGCAGAGCAGAACACAGAAATTCTAATGAAAGCAAATAATAAATAAGGTGGGATTCCACTCTACACACTGACAACAAAAGAGGCCACACGGTGCTTTCATTATGGAGGTTTTGCTATAGTTAGAGGAGTCGCAGATAAAGACTGAACCCACACTCAGTACTTCTTTTTGTAATTTCCCCTGGTATTCATGTATTTTTCATTTTGCTCTAATTTACATGCAGAGTAGCGCCGTGAAGCAGCTGCAAACACAGGCTGCTACGAGCAGCTGTTCTGACACGTCGTCAAAACAACGGCAATTCAGGAGGGTTGCAAGAGAAAATAAATAATCCTCGCAGGTCTGAGATCTCTTGAAGGCGCCAGTGGAACAAACCACGACACCTTCAGGGTTAAAGACAAGGAGGATGGGTGGTGTGGCGAGGACGCGCCGGGACTCCTTGCGTACCATTGAGGGGCAGATGAGACTGATGGGGTCAGAAAAGCTGCTCACAATCATCTTCCTTCCTCCGGGCTGAAACTGTGAGACGGAGAAGAGGAGCCATAAATTTGCATCCCTGATTGTTTTCTCGTTATATGTTGACATCGAGCAGGATGAAGCTCGGTAATTAATCGTTGCTGCTGAGGAAAGAGTCGTCGGTTCAATCCCACCGTATTTATCTGGCTATTTTTGTTCAAGTCATCAAATCTTTTAACACACTTCCTGAATGAGAATGTAAACCTCTAAAGTGAGTATAATGAGCGTTTTCTTTCACCATGTTGTTCCACAGTCCCTTGGCAAGCTCCTCGTGTCCCTTTATAGTGAAATGGAAGCAGTCGTGAGTGAAGAAGGTCATATCAATCTTGCCGTTCTGAAACAAAACACTTGGATTTTACTCATCGAGCATCGTTGTTGTTGTTTGGTGAAACGTGAGCCTTCGGCTCGACACCAAAAGCCGTCACGCCGCGGACGCCAGTGATTCAGGCCTCACGCTGCAAAGTGTTCACACTGATTCATCCCCCACAGAGCAAACAACTTGTGTCGCGTGGACCTGCCGCGGCCTCCTCTGGGAGGGGGCCGGTTTACCGAGTGGCGCGGGGGGTCGGCGTCCTTCAGGAAGGGCTGCAGGACGACGGCGAAGTCCTCCCTGAAGAAACGCTCGCTGCTCAGCAGCTTCTCCAGTCTGTTCTGTGGAGGGACGGGACAGAAAAGTCCATTTATGCGTAGATGTCCGAGTTTATAGGAAAAGTAAACACCCGAGATGTGAACCGAATTTATGAGACACGGTGACGCAAGGTTGTTTCGGAAGCTCTTTCTGGATGCAAGAGAACTTAAAGTGCTTTACAAGCATGTTGGAAAAGAACCAAAGAAGTGAGAAGTAAT
Organism: Malacoctenus tetranemus; assembly: GCA_032274765.1. Lineage (NCBI taxonomy): Eukaryota > Metazoa > Chordata > Actinopteri > Blenniiformes > Labrisomidae > Malacoctenus > Malacoctenus tetranemus. The sequence continues at coordinate 8,476,197 of JAUESF010000019.1, read as the reverse complement.
TGCATTTAATAGGCCCTGAAAAATATGTTGCAAAAACAAATCAGTGGTTCCTAGAAAAGATCAATAAAACAAAAACAGAACAACAAAAAGCAGAGTGTTTACTCATAAGCTGCAATAAACCTCAGAGTTTTCAGGTCTGATTTAAACCCGCTGACAGTTTCAGCGAGCTGTAAACGCATCATTAGCAAAGAAACTGGGAGCAGGTTTCGGTCGTGTGTTTCATATCCGGACTGCACAAAGTAAAGCTGCTGCTGCAGAGGCCACAACACACAGGTCAATCAAAAATCCAATCACACCTGAGACTGTCAGAAGGAAGTCAGACGTAACGTTGTATCTCTCCTCAGGATGAAACAGTGCGGCGCCAGATTGCATCACAGATAACAATGCAATAACTCAGAGCGCTATTTCACGGGGGGAGAGAACGCACCTGAAACTCCAGGTTGACGTCAACCAGTTCCTGCAGCTCAGGAGAGCGAGCCACCGGCTCGATCAGACAGGAGCAGAAGGACCTGCATCACAGAGGGCGGTGTGGGTGGGGGGTACGGGGTGGGGGGGTTCAAAGAACAGTGAAGAGGGGTAAAAATGTCAACAACCACACACGGAACATCAAGTTTGGCAAGAGAAGCTCACCTCTGGAGGAGACACCCTGGGGTGGGCTTCTGCACCTCCCTGAGGGTCTGCATGGGCAGGATCTGAACCACATTGACGATCATACGGGGGACCTGAAGAGCAGCATTAAAAGGGGGTCACTGTGTGCTGAACTCCTCCCCCAATAACCAGCCTGACATTGATTGTTCTCTTCTACGTGTACTTTACCTCATTCATGAGCATTTCCAATGAAACTGTCATGTAGTGGATGAAGTTGTCCACTGAGAACAGGGCCTGCAGGGGACAACACAAGGAATTCATCAAAAGCAGATAAAAAAAAACTCCAGGTAAAAGTAAACCCAGAGCAGACGACAGACTTTGTCTTTGCAGTAGTCACAGATATCGTTCATGCCCATGAGAATCGTCAACAGCTTCCAGTCTTCTTCGAAGTTCAGACCCTGAAGGAGGAAGAGACAGCAGAGAGCAACTTTGGTCCCTGTTAGCTTAGTTGCTCCCTCGTCGTATCACATCAGGGTAGGAAAACAAAAAGCTTTTCTATACCTCATAACCTCTCAGAGTGTCAATCAGGTGTCTGGTCTGGTCGGGCAGGTTGCTGCGAAACAAAGACAAAAGCTCCTTTCGAAATGTCACTCAGAAAAAAAAAAAGCAGGAAGTCGGAAGTTAAACGATTTCGTTTTTCAGCTGGAGTTGCCTGAAGCCAGAACACACTCAGAGGTGGAGATATATTGCTTCAGTAAGACCTTCTGCTCTGCTGTCACTTGGGGTGGGGGGGTGGGGGTGGGGGTCTTACAAGGTGTTGTGTCCGGTCACTGCCAGGTTGAAGCCCGTCTCGCTGATGTGCGCCTGCATGCCGTGGACCGTCTTCCCCGGGGCGGCGCCCAGCACGTTGGGGTTGAACAACTTGATGATATCTGAGACGCACGGTCAAAAAGGGAGCACAGGGGATCAGGGTTTCGGCTCTCGGTCCTCCCGGCGTGTGAGGGGAACAGCGGTGTTCCCTGAGAGCTGGCTGCATCTTACTTGCCAAAGTAATGGCATCTTGAAATGTCCCGTAGCCGCCGATGCTGCAAGCAGAGAGGACAATTATACCAGCAGCATGAGTAGGAAGGTGTTCACACACAATATGTCCATTTAGTCGCCAGTATATGGGAAACTGTTGCCATGGAGATCCACGTAAACCAGAGGAAAGCAGGAGTAACGACAGATAACCTTTTGCTGATGTCTCCTGCACAGTGAACAGGAAGTATTGAGTTCTCTGTGAAGTGTAACGCAAAGAATGCTCAGCTGGCTCCATCAACTCATGGATGCTTGTCATCTCCAAGTGGAATAATGTACTCGTTCCTTTACTCTCTAATATCGTAGGAAGTTATGTGTCATCTGCTTGGGGATCACACTTAAAGAGGACGAACGGACACATTCAGCACACTCAGGACTAAAGTGTCCTTCTCTGCCATCAACACAAAGAGCCTCCATTACCTCCAGGACACGTGGCGAAACTCGATCGGAATCCCAAGGACAGTGGTCGCGTTGGCACCTATGGCTGTCTGAAAGACAGTGAACGCAACGTCTCAACGGGACCATTCACAAAACAGGTGTTACACTACTTTAAGCGTTCCTTTTCCCCACACACATAATCACCATCTGCTTCACAGCATTAAGCACATGTAGATACATCAGTGGTCATGCTGTCAGACCAGTGTTGCAAATAATATATTACCAGTGCAGCAGAGGAGAAACAAACTCACAACAAATACAACTTACTGTCAGAGAATCCCCCAAGGCAGCGATGACTTTGATATCAGCCGCCTTCACAAATTCAACTAGACAAGAGAGAGAAGACAGAGAGAAAAAGAGAGAGAGAGAGAGAGAGAGAGAGAGAGAGAGAGAGAGAGAGAGAGAGAGAGAGAGAGGGAGGGGCAAAGAACAGAATCCATATGAGCTCTGTCGCTCTGAAGTCGCTCAGTGATCTGAGGGGTCTCTGACTGAGGCCCGTACAGACCTGAGGAGGGGACGGAGGGTGACGGGCTCATGTCCGGACACTGGAAGACCGGGTGCTTGAAGCTCGCCGGTCGAGTTTTCTCAGGAAACTCCTGGAGGGGGAGGAAAGCCCTGCTGTCAGATCAAAACCACCACAGCTCCATGTTCTCACACACACACAAAAACTGCTGGTAGGAATAGAGGGGAGGCACATTTGTTCTGCACAGTCATGTGGAAAAGTGAGTGATCAAAAAAGAGAATTAGGTATGAAAACATTAAAGACACACCAACATTTGCAATTAGGAAATGATCGAAGCATCAAGCATGAAGCATACAGCTGTGATTAAATTACTAGTTATTACTAATAAAAGGATCAATTATAACTCCTTTCTCCAAGGATGATCTCATCTAATGTTGTTATATTGATCAAATTGTTTTTCACTGTGGTGTTTCCACCAAGCTTTAGCTGTGATATTGATCGTTTCAGAAAAAAAACCTCTTCCATCTAAATTTAAAGTATGTTCATAAAAGTCATTTCGAGTGGAGACACAGTTTTGTCCTAATTGGTGGAATCCACTAATATCAAGGCTCATGTTGGACTCTTTCACAGTGTCTCGGAGCTCCTGTTGTCTTTGGCACATTGCTGGGCTGCATCTTTGTTAACCCAGTGACCCTGATTCTGCTTTATGTATTTAGTCTGTTACCTGTGCTTGTTCTGCACATACTCTGGATGCCTGCTGGGTCCATGTGGCTGCTCGGCTGTCTCACCGACTCAACCTGCTTCCGGATCTCAAAATCTGTATCTGATATCATTCCTTTAGATGGAATCCCTGTCTGTGAACTCAGGTCAAGTTCATCCGTGTTTATTGGATGAACTTGATGTTGAATTACACCGAAATAACACTTTTAGATCTCCAACTTTTGTCACAAAGCATTGCTGAGTTTGGTACCTGATTAAGAGCCTCCTTGCTGTAGTGTCGTATCCCCTCCTCATACTCCCACCACCAGTCGTCGCCTCAAAGACAGAAACTTTTACAGTTGATCTCGCAGCTTTAAAACTCATGTTTCATCAGTTTAAAATGGGCACATTGTCTTTCAACATTGTTTCCTTGTGTGAAACCTGCTCCCAACAGCCCTCCGCTTTGCCCTCAGTGTGCATGTGCTTCTGTCTGAATGGCTCGCTGTGAATGGTGTGATGGATTTCAGAGAATCAGTGTGGAGAGAGAGAGAGAGAAAAAAAAGGGCCTTTTTTTTCAGAGGGCGCTGCAACAATAAATACAGGCGTGTGTCCTGCCCCCCCTGCTTGTTCCAGCACTTACCTTTGACAGAGCGGGACGCCAGCACACATGTTGACACGGCGATCCAAAGCCACTCCATAGTGGTGCGTATGGAACAGTCAATGGGTCACCCCCACTGCCGGCACAATGTGTAGTCAGTCACAGCCCCCTCTTTGTACCGCCTCGCCCGCGGGACGCTTGAGTGACGCGCCGCCGGTCCAATGAGAGCCACTCTGACAGGTCCTCGCTGGGACCCACGTAGTCAGATATGGGACTTTTGAAGATCGGTGGAGCAAAATCACAACCAATATGTACTGATAGTATAAAAATACAAGTATTTTTAACATTTTTAGAGACACATCTTTGAAAATTAGACAAATAAAAAGTTTAGTGAAAGACAGGAAGCATCTGAGAAGCTCCTGTACGTGTATCTAGCTTTGCATCTTTAACTGTGGTTCCACAATGTCATTTTTTATCAATATTTACCTGTTAGATCGTGTGTGTTGGGCATGAAACTCGCAGCTGTTACTGAGTCCAATTCTTTTACACCACGAGTCCTGAAGTAACTCGTCAGCAACAACACAACACTTCCCAAAGACGCCGGTAAATATCCAGATATCATTTATTTATTTCTTTATAAACTCGTATTTGCGATGGTAAAAATGCAAATCTTCCTCGATGATCTCGGCCTCTCGACCTGCGACTGTTGTGGCTTCTCAGTCTGTGTCGCAGGAAGACGCTTCCCGTCCTGCGAACACCTCGCTGCCCTTTTTTTTTTAATGTGCTCCTACTCATGCAGATGTATTGGCTGATACATTCTTAGTAATTCTTACAACAAGCACATACTGTGGAACTGAACAAATGGACTTTAGAAAAAAGAAGAAAACCCGACACAGGTGGCAAAAATAGAGATTTGAGATCTATTTGGATGAATACTGTGTGGCCTCACCATGGCTTCATTTGTTTCTACGTTCAGGCTCAGACTTAAGGCCATCTGAGCTGAGGAGTGTGGGCAGACCTCCAGCTTAGACTTTTGGTGAGGGGGTGGATATTCTCACAACAGCTGAAGTTGTATAACCCAACGAATTCCAACAGAAGAGAAAAAAAAATACACTAAACTAAACAAACCTCATCCAGTTTTGTACAAACGATGCAGAGTCTGAGGTGATGATATCTGTAAGGCTGCTCCAATGTCCACCTCTGCTCACTGTTGGCATCGCAAACTAAAGAAAAAAGGGACGAACTATCGACCTTCCAAGAAACACACCAACCAGAATGAAAACAAAAAACATACATTGCTCGAATGTACAGTTCAGTGAAAAACCTGAACAGACAGGTTTATTTTCTCCCAGAAGCCTCTTGCGGTTTTATGTTTTGCTTTCTGGCCTTTGGGGGGGGTTGGACGAAGGTTGGACGCGCTTTCAGACGGAATCTGCAAGAAGGAGTTTGGTGACAGACTTGGAAGCGACAGACGTCTCGTCCAGACAGTCCAGCTCCTCTGAAGGGAGCTGCAGCTTCCTCGCTCTCGCGTCTCGTTCTCGACGAACAGAACGACCGAATGCAAAGCTTGACTTGCTCTCTCGTTAGCTGACTCCAAAAATCATGTAAAAAAAGACGAATGAACCATGCAGAATCGGGACTTAACAACTAGAACAGGGCTGGAAAATTAAAACAGTTTAGCTGCGATTTTTTTTTCCCCCATCAGACATTTTTTTTTCTACTTGCACAAAAATTAGTATTGAAGCTGTTCAACTAAGTGTAATCTCCTTGGAGGAAAAAAAAAAGAAAACGAAGGCAGGGCGTGAGAAGAAATGAGAGAGTGTATCAAATACCATCAGCAAAGTTCAAAAAGCCTTTTGATCTGGAAAACGCGAGACTACTTCCACAGTGAGGACACAGGGGAGGAGGGGGGGCTTCTGGCAGTAGTCCTGAGTCACAGACTGTCTGTGCTGTCCTCTCAGCGCTCTGCTGCAAAGTGTCGTCGAGAACCCCCCCCCAGTGATTTCAGCAGGAAACCAGCATATATTAAAAAGGAGGAAGGGATTGGAGAGACGGAGCACTTCGGCGGCCTTCCAGTCGATTTTTTTGTCTTTTTTTCTTTTCCTTTATTCGTGTGTTGGACAGCAGGCAGTGTGGGAGAGGCTTTTCTCAAGATACCGAGCGCCGGGCCGCTCCAAGCGGTCGGGCTGGCAGAGCCTCTGGTCCGTCTTTTCCTGCCCTCTCCGTCTGGCTCTTCCTCTCACTGCTGCTGCTGCTGCGGCTGCTGCTGCTCCTCCTCCTCCTCTTCCTCCTCCTCCTCGCCGCCCTGGGCCGGCGTTTCTTCGGGGACCTGAGCCTCGGCCGGGGTCTCTGGCTCCTCCTGGGGCGCCCTGGGAGGAGGAGGAGGAGGCGGAGGCGGGGCCGGGGCGGGCGGGCGAGGCAGCAGGATGATCTGGTGCTGGTGCTGGCGCTGGCGGTAGGCGATGACGGTGCCCAGCAGCAGGGCGATGACGGTCATGAGGTAGAGGTCCCACTCGGGGCCCAGCAGCTGGTCCAGGTCCACCTGGGACATCAGCTCGGTCAGCTGCGGGGGGAGACAAAGCCGAGCGGATCGGTTTTTAACCTCGAAGCGACTCGCTCGACTGATTTACTGGTTAACGGCCAAACCATCTGCAATCACAGGGAATCACTTACATTAAGGTCCTGCAGGTACTGCAGAGTATAAATCAGGCCCAGCTTGCAGAGCGCTAGGAACACTGGGACCTGTGCATCGGGACTGGCCTCGGCTGCCATGTCGTAGAAACGCTTAGCTAAATGAATATCCTGCAGAGAAATGAACACATTAATCTCCACACTCAGTTATGAATCCTGGCGTTGTTAATGTCTGTGGGACACTTCGTGCTCACCTGTTTGATCCCCAGGCCTTTCTCGTGCATGTAGCCCAGGTTGAACATGGCCTGGGCGCTGTGCTGCTGCTCTGAGGCCAGCCTGTAGTGAATCACCGCCGTCTCGTAGTCCACGTCCGTCCCGTAGCCATAGAAGTGATAGTCGCCCAGCTTGATCCGAGCGACGGTGTAGCCTACCGAGACAACCGCATGTTGGATTTCATGACCCGCTCAGACCTCTCGGCCCCGGTCTGACGGTCGGCTGCGGCTGCACAGGCGCTTCTATCGCTCCGCTTCCTCCCCGGTAACTCGTCGAACAAGTTCACACGTCTGTCTCGCTCAGACCGATATCAGCTGAGGATGACTGTTGCCATGGCGTTTGGATTTAAGTTCATGGCTGCGCTTCTGAGTGTAGCATTAAGAACAGGCAGTTGTGGGTGTTTGCAGTGAATAGAGATGGCTTTACTTTGCTAGGAGGCATCTCAGCAAAACCAGATCAGACTTAACGTGTGATAAAACGAGCATGATTTCTAATCCTGGTTAAAAGGTCACGCTTTCATTTTGTTTTCCTAATGATACATCACATCAAAATGTTACATGTTGATAGAAGCAAAACACTGAATCATAATTTCATACAAAAGCGTCATCTACAAAACCAGCATGAATCCAAATAAGACTCGCGTCCACAGTTTAACTGTGTAGAGCCAGACAGGGCAGATGTGGCCACAGCCAGAGGCAACAAACCATGTCCAGGCTCAGCCAATGGACTAATGAGCAATAAAAGTTGCATGCTAAATGTCAGATTTTATCTACTTTGCAGAGTATCTGCAGAGCTTTTCTTAAACTGTCAGAGTGGAGCAGAAAAGTACCAAATAAAACACTGCAGAAAAGGCTCAACAAGCTTTGGGTCATTAAATTTGAATCGTGCTGTTTGTGTAAAGGCGATTTAAATCTTTTAGAGGGAAGCCAGCGAGAGAAAAACTGCATTTTGAACACACTTGACGACGACAGTGAGAGTTTATGTTCACCCACCCTGAGCCGCAGCTCTCGTCCAGTGAAGCAGCGCGCGAGGGTAGGTCTCGTTCTCCGTGAAGATCCGAACACCTTCTGTTCACCCAAAGCCACAGAGAGACAAAAATACGATTAGGTCACTATAAGTGGTGCATGTAAAAACATTACAGACACTTTGAGAGTAGAACTGATCTTACTCTGGTCCAGGATGAAGGCCACGTTGCTCTGAGCCACCTCGTAGCCCTGCTCAGCCAGCAGCAGATACTGGACCATCGCCGCGTCCGTCTCGCCGTCCTTGAAGCTCCCGTAAGCCGTCATCAGGCGCTCCGACCAGCGGCCGCGCTCACACACGTTCTTGAAAAGCTGCAGGACGACAGAAGCCACGTCAATACATCAAAGAGCTCAAGAGAGTTCACATAAAAGGGACAGAATGATGTCCCCGTAAACACAGAGGCGATGTGCCAATAAAGAAGACTGAATATACAATGTGACACAACAGCAGAGCTGTAAATCCAGGGTGGCTGACCTCCACAGCAGTGTGGCAGGAGCGCATCACGCCGGTCCCAGTCGCATGCATCTGAGCCAGGTTGTAAAAAGCCAGGATGTGGCCCGCCTGAGAGGCCAGGTTGAAGAACTTCAGCGCCTGTTTGTAATCGCGTTTCACACCGATGCCGTCTGGAGAACGAGAGGAGAGAGAGCAGAAATATGAGAGAGACATTAGGACTGGAAAATAGACAGAATGAGAAAAGCTGGAGGCTGCAGGTGGCGAAAGGTCACGAGAGGCAGGTGTGCGGAGAGAAAAACACTCACTGTAATACATGGTGCCCAGCTGGAGCTGCCCATCCACCCAGCCCTGCTCCGCTGCCTTCTGGAAGTACTTCAGTGCCAGCTCGTAGTTCTAAAGACAAAAAAAAAAATAACCCCACAGACTTTAAGGCTGATTTCGTTTTATCAGCCCAGACACACTGTGATCTTGCAGGGACTGTGATTAGCTCAATGAGCCGCTCATATTTGTCTCTGGTTTTGTTGTTTTTAGATGTGGAGATAATTTTACACTGTGTAGAAACAAGTTTCCATACCACTGCAACACCTCTTCCATACAGGTAGGCCATGCCCAAGCCGCTCTGTCCCACTGGATTACCCTGAGGAAAAACATCAAGTAAATGTTTTACACAGCAGGAACAACTTCATCAGGAGAGTTCCAACAAATACAACAACAAACTTAAAAAAATCACAGGATTCCTCCACAGCTTTCATACACACCAGGTCAGAGGCCTTCTTGAAGTACTGCAGAGCTGTTTCATTGTTCTGAGGGAGAAACTCGCTGCCTTCCGAGTACATCTGATGGTTGGATACAGACAAAGATACACAACCACTTCTTCAGATTCTTCACAAACTAAAAAACACTGCAAACTACAAAGACTCCTCTCGCCGACCTTGCCAAGAAAAGCCATGGCATGTGTGTTTCCTGCATTCGCTGCCTGGGTGAAGTAGTCATACGCCCTCTGTTGGTTGAAAAGAGACATTTAATTACACACAATGAAATCTCAGAAGCACAAACACTTGACAGTGATTGTTAGACGGGAACTACCTGGTGGTTCTGCTCGACTCCACGTCCTCCATGCAGGTGCAGCTGTCCGAGTCCAACCTATCAGAACAAACAAAGCACAGTCAGCAAAATCTATCACATTTTACTTCAATAAACACATCATCATTTAAATCCAGTTTCTATTCGAAACCCCTTAAATTTAATAACACCAAACTTTTCATCCCTACCTGAGCCTGAACGTCTCCTTTCTCTGCCAGAAACTGGTAGTACTGGATGAGGTCCTCCTCCAACATGCCGCTGGTGGAGCCTGGGTTCTCCACCTCGTCCAGCAGCCGGACCCTCTGCACCGCCGAGCCTCCCGTCAGGGAGACGTCACTGGCCACTGGGGGCAGCGGAGGAGACGAGCACGTAAACAAAACAGAGGTCTGACGGGGGCGTTAGATCGAGTAGCGCGGTCACGTGGACGGAGTGTCGCGGCGCCGCAGCAGATGCTCACCCTGATTCGCCACGAGCCTGTAATGTGTGAGCGCTGACTCGCAGCTCTGAGGGACACCTACGCCCCCCCAGTATCTGTATCCCTGGTAAACAACACGAGAACATGTCAGCTTTTCAAACTACAGAAATCACACGGTGACATCAGAGGAAGAAAACGCCTCTCACCAGAATCATGTGAGCCACCAAATTGCCACCAAGAGCTCCAAAAGTGTAATAAACCAAGGCCTGAAAAACAAGATGCATGAAATACGTCAATATTTCAGAGAGATATTTTAAATTACTGCATGAGGAGAAAAAAAGATACTTTTTGAAAGGCATAAGAAAGATTACCTTCGCTTGACTCGAGTTCACACCGAGTCCTGCTGCGTACAGAAAGCCAAGAGCCTGAGGAGAAGCAAACAGGTGTTGCAAGACTTAATATCTTCACATGAATGTATCGTGTCCTCACTGATAAAAATGCCTTTTAAAACTTTGTTTCTTTCACACATGAAGTCTCGAGCCACTGCCGTACCGTCTGAGCTTTGGGCGAGCCGTCCACGGCGAGCTTCTCGAACATCTCTTTGGCTTTGGTGACATTCTGGTTCATGTAGTCTCCAAACAGCATGGCGTACGCCACCTTCTCCATGGCCTTCTGATGGCCTTTCTCTGCCACTTTCAGCAGCCTCTCATACAATCTGATAAAAAACGGTCAGATAAGGAGAAGAGGCAAATTAATGTTTGCATAAAACACAGAGCTATGACAGCCAAAGCAAACAAGGCTGCATGGAGCCAATTCGCATGAACTAAAACCAATGAAAGGTACACTCACTCTTTTTTCTGGGTCTTCCTGGTTGTGGCATTGAGCATTCGCAGGATCGTCTGGTACTGCTCCTCGGCCTCTTCAGCCTGCATCCTCTGCTGAGCCTGTTCTTCCGCTGGGAGAGAAAAGAACAAGGTTTAGAGTAAAAACGCTGACAGGCTTGTCTCTGGGTGGTGGGAGGGAGTCAGAATACCTGGACAACACTCAAAACAAGCAAACCTCACACTGGCCAATGTTTGTCTTGATATTTTATTTTTGAGAAATAAACATTAAAAACGGCCTATTCTGATTTGTCTTCATGTTTCCAGCTTTCCCAGAGAAAAACAGGAGAAATCCAGGCTGAAAACTCACTCTCACAGAAGCCCCACTTCTTGTCGTGGTCATAGTTGTAGGTTGTCGCGCACCACAGCCGCCCGTCCCCCCGTCCGTCGGTGGTGCAGTCCGAGTACTCTTTGCTCTGGAAGAGGAAGGGGAAGATGCAGGGCTCTCCGTGGGCTGTGCCTCCATTCACCACAGGAACTATAGAGGAAGATATAAACAAACCATCTTTTCAAGTAAAACTGAGAGAGAAATATGTTTTTGGGAAGCAAAATGAGTGAATTCCTGTATAAGTTATAACTAAAGGATTTATAGGATGATGCATAAATTATTATAAATGTGCATAATTACATCCGTGCCAAAGAGCAACAGTAGCAACAAGCCCCAAGTAGAATGATGCAACCGCCTGCAACAGGAGCCACAGGTGCAGGGTGCCGCTAATTTCTCAGGGGGTTTAACTGCTGATCCAATCTGGCATCACCCTCAAACCACACGCACGTTCACTCGGAGTCAGCAAACCAAAAACAGGTCAGCTTGTCGAGACTCAGCAAAGCACGAAGAAAGTGCTTATTTTTCAAGGGTGGGGGGGCTGAGGCTGACTCTCTGTCATGCTGTTGCTGCCACAGGGCAGGGCGCCGCTACTTGTAGCTGCAGCTGCTCAGAAAGAGCTAACAAGTGCTTTTGTAGGCTCAGACTCGACGCCCCAGTCATCAGGCCTTCATCACAAGAAAAGAAAGCGAGCACATATTCTCTTATGAACAGCTATGTGATGCTGAAAAAGCCTGAACCTTTTTCCCATCACTTTTACAAAGCATGAACTAGTGTTACAACTGTAGTCATCGAGTTACATTATCATCAGTCAGGCATGTTTTGAGGTCATCAGTGCTGTTGTGTGTTGAGCCACATTTCTTATCATGTAAAGATGAGATAAAATACTTCCTTCTCCATCTTTGGCAAGAACAATAACTGGAGGTGAAAAAAATGCATGCTCAGTCAAACAGCTCCCAATGACAGAAAGTGAGCTGCAGAGCTCAGAGAAGCCAATTCCTTGTCAACGATACAACGCCTGAATTGTTTTCAGCATTCAAAAAGCCCAGCAGTAACGAATCATCATCGTGTCTCCACTCCTCACCCTCTTTCGGCCTCTCCATGACAGGAGGCGGCTGGTCAGGGAGGTCCTCCTTCTCCTCTCCCTCCAGGCCCTCTGCAGATGACGGCTTCTCCTCTTCCGGCGGGGAGACGTCCTGACCCGGCGTCACGGAGGAACCTGCCACAATATCTGAGGCTGGACGGACATCTTCCTCTTCAGACTCTGGATCGTGGTATGACTGAAGACACGCAGGGGTACAAGGTTATTACACAGGAACGCCAGGACGGAAGTTCACTTTGCACAAAAAAAAGGTACAGGTGATTATCGACTTCTAAGATTCAGTTATAGTTTATAGCTACTGACTGCTTTTATTACATATTGTTAAAAGAGTCAATCAAAGATGTTGCAAAATTTAATAACACAAGGATTGACATGCAAGTCAGTTGTCCGACTTGGGCTTAGGTCTAAAGTGACTTAAAAACGAAGGGAAATCAAAACTAAATGGTTTGTTTAGCAAATACCACACACACACACACGCACTGCATGTTTGTATTACACACTCACACACAGTGCTCAGGTCAGTTTAAATGTCAGTGATGCGGGGAAGGACAAAGCATACAGTGAGTTAGCTGAGTTATCATTGGTTAGTCAGACTAAAACGTAAAGGTATGAATGTTGTAAGCTTTAGGATAGTATCAATGACACAT
>JAUESF010000019.1:8415184-8436327 GCA_032274765.1 Malacoctenus tetranemus | reverse complement strand
TGTGTGTGTGTGTGTGTGTGTGTGTGTGTGTGTGTGTGTGTGTGTGTGTGTGTGTGTGTGTGTGTGTGTGTTGGGTTACCAGCATCCTCCAGGTTGAGGGGTCAGAGTTATAAAAAAAACCCTTTCTTGTTTCATTGTTGTTCCTTTATAACCATATTTACTGGGCACATGCCAATCTACATTAGGTATAATTCCAATTCTAGAAAATGTAATTGTGATAAAACAAACAGAAAAAACGGTGATTAAGCTTGTTGGGAATTAAATGCTCCTTATCGAGTCTAATTTGGATGTTGAATCCTGACCCAACATCTGAGGTTGCAGGAACCACGTGGGAGCCGTTTCTCTCCTTCAGCACGCGGGTGGAGGTGTGGCGAGAGGCAGCAAAAGTAGCTGAGCCAATGCTAATACCTCCAGAGTCAGCTAAACACCTTGGCTAACACCGTGGGTTGTTTGTCATCTTTGGACTCCAAAGGCTCCAAATCCTGCCCTAGAAACCTGCTTTGACACCTACATTCAATCCCAACCTAACCTGACTTCCAAGCTGACTACCTGCTATTGAAGCATTCAAAATTACAAAGTACGATGATGCTGTATCATTGGTAATAACTGTATAAATATATTAGCCTTTAAATTACTCGGCTTCGTTGTTAAAATGAAAAATTATGATCTATTATCTAACGTCCCGTCACAGCATTAGAGTTAAATGTTTGTGTTGCTCTTTACTCTGCACAGAGCAAATAAACAAACAGTACAATAGAAAAGCCATCTGTTAATGCAAGAGGCTCTGTCACCAGTATCACTCATGCTCAAGAGACTCTGGCCGTGCCTGCACTTGCATTACCAATACAACTGATCTGCTTCATGAAAACAAACAACAGCTTGAAGCTCCGACTACCTCTAGTCGACACCTCTCACAAACACAAACAGCTACAGTACAGACACCTGTAGAGCCAGCTGCTCCTCTATTCAAACACACTTCCTACTTCCTTACCCAGGTGTCACTGGGTGTGCCCTTGAGGGTGAAGGGTCCATGGCGTTTAATGAGCGTGAATCCACAGCAGCGACAGCAGTAGTCCAACAACATGAATGATTGCTGGTCTGAATGAGAGAATGTCGGCTACATGTGCACATCTGAATGTGTGGGGAGCATGTTGCAGGGATGCTGGGAGGGAGGGCTGGATTAGAAGGAATGGGATTACTACTAAGTAGTCTGAGGAGATCCTGACAAGGGATAAGGGGGAGGAAACTGTAGTATTGATCTGCACAAATACACTTAACCCAGAACACAGATTGGCCAACAAAGACATACACAAACACAGACTGTTGGACGTTTTCCCTCCATATAACTCAGTAAATTTGACACTCAATAATACTTGAAAACAACGAGTACCTGAGATGACAGAAAACAATGAACATGTGCTTTTACACATGTTTTTAAAGTATGATCTGATGAGTCTTTTTTCAGTCATACATCTGAGGGCATGTAATCTACCAAACCAAAAGAAGAGTCAGCCAGTCGATGACAAACACTAGGTGGTAGTATAGTATCAAATGTAGGGCAGGAGCTCCATCCATGGATACAAGCAGGAGTGCCACCAGCACAGGACTGGCAGCGACAGATAAGAGTCTGGTCATTCATATGTATGGACTTCTGATATCTGTCTCAAGCCGTTTTACTCGGTGTTCCTTTGAATCGTGTGCGTACAGAAATAAAACAGCAGGCGGGGGAAAACAAGCCACCTGCTGCTGACCTCCGTCATCTGTTTAAGACAATAAAAGAGTGCGTGAAACTAGAATCTAGGTGGAGGTAATAACGACAGACAAAGACGAATATGTTGAATACTAATGCGCCCGTATCTCCGTCTTCCTCCCTCCAGAAATAGCTTATATTCAACTCCTCAGCGTCACAACCTGCGTATGAATGTGCGAGCCCCGGAGAAGTATGTGCACGTGCGCCTTTTGTGTGAGGGTGAGATTGACTTGGCTGCCACGGTAACCTGCATCATTGTAACCATGGAGATGGAAAGCAACAGAGTAGTGGGGCTTCGATGAAGAGGCGTCATAACGACCCGTCCTCCCGTGTGCGTGTGTGTGTGTGCGTGCGTAAGAGCGCATGTTCTGGTACATTTTATGACTCTGAAGCTCACAGAAAAGTAGTTTTGCTGATTTCTGCTCAATTTGCTCTCCAGAAAGACTCGAAAACAGGACCAAAAAAGGCACAAAGAGGCCTGAATTTTACCTCAGAAATGCTCACCAGTATTCTGGTGAGTTATAGCCAAGCTTATTATAGCTGCAGGGATGACTGAAACAAGTTTGCAGTTCCTGGATCTGACTTGCCGAGTACATTCGCCATGTAAAAACGTCGACGAATGAGTGTAAAAATGCAGTCCCAGCTCCAAGCTTGTGTTTTTCAAATCGTCACCTGAGGCAGGAGGAAACAGCTGGCCTGGCCAAAAGTAACCAAATCCACCCACCCGCTCAGTTGACCCCCCGTCTATCCACGCATAGTTTCTGACAGTTTTATCCATGGTAGGGCTGCAGGGAAGGGAGACCATCGCAGCTGACACTGGCCCAGCGGCAGGTTCCACAGAGGAGAGGTCATCTGTGGATCATGTTGCCAACGCTGAGGGGACATAATCACCTCCACACACACAGTGAGATGCATGTACAGCCTCATTATGAGCATTGATTACCCAAATATACAATGTTGATATCGTGGGAAACAGAATACCAGGAGATGAAAGGCGACGATGCAAACAGAGACACACCAGAGAGCAACATCGTGAACGACTGAGCCAACCTCATCTCTAATTTAGGAAACTCATGTGCGAGCAAAGGGAATATAACTGACACTTGTTTAAAAAGAAATCACACTGAAACTACAACAATTTGCAGCTTAACAGATGAAACAACCTGCGATGACAAACGCAGACAGTTTCCCCTTTGTAGACACTGATGTAAACACGGCTGAGATACAGATTTCAGTGTTTTCAGTTCAGCTAAAGTCAAGCTGCATTCTCTGAAATGCATAAAGGAAAATGTAAGCCTGTTGTGCAGGCTGCCTCCGCTCTTTGAGTCGACAACTTCAAACGTTTCTCTTTAAAAAGAAGGGAGCTGGATGGGGAACGTGTTGCTGCTGCGAGTCTTCTCCCTCATGACTGTCAACTGGTTCATACGCGCGGCTGTGAAGCACGCTGGAGCAGTGCAGTGGATGCACCGACTGTATGTTTGGTTTGGGATGAAATCAGTCCCACTTTAGGAAGATTGTGCAGTGTAATGCAAAAAGTGACCTGATGAAGTCTTTTGGTGAAGATGTCAAACTGGGAGCTTAAATAGGACTGGTTAAAAATCATGGAAATACTACACTGACCCTAATTTTTTCACTTGAGCTGATCGCTGAAACTTAGTCGCAAGGGAAACCACAGGAACTGTAAAATCTTTGAAGCTTAAAGGCTTTTTCGATGCATTTCAAGGCAGCGATGAATTATTAAGCTCACACCGAAACTCCGACTAAACCTCAAAAGCGAATGAAAAGAATGGTTTTTTTTTCCCCTCCGTCTTTTTTCTACAAGTAGAGTCATAAATAAATAGATTCAGCCTGCTGTTGTTAATCAAGGCACAAGAAATAAAACAGCTGCGGAGCATTTGTACGTCAGGCTGAAACGTGGCAGCAGCAGCTCCGTGCGGCGTGAGTCAGGAGGGATAACACAACACGTCAGTTCAGACCAGAGGCTATTCAGCCTCCTTTCTTTTAAGGCCAAAAAACACAGCGGTGAAGCCGAACACTTGTGGACACGCCCACTTTCATCAAATCATCTTTCATTATGACAAGCTGAGACTGGGGAAAGTGTGCACGTGTGTCTTTGCACAATCTCAACGCGGACTGGAAGTGATTTGCGAGTAATGTAAACATTTGTGAGCCCCTTCGATTCCTCAACCTCTTACAGTTCCTCCAACACTTAAGTGCGAGCTGACCCTTCATTAATCCTCCTTTCAGTTCCCACACTCCCACTGGCCGTCGGTTAAACCTCAGTCCACTGAGCGCTTCATGTTTCCGATGATTAAACAACACACTTTCACGTTTCTTTCATTCCAGACTGTAATTTTCCTCTCGTTATTTCCTCCACACCCTTTTTTTCCTCCCCCCCCAAAAAATATTCTCTCAATTGCACTCCGCCCTCAATTATTTAGCTTCTGACTCCCGTGCACAGCTGCTTACAATAAGCACAACACACACACACACAAGCAAAAGTCGACACATTTCATGAACGTCTTAATTCCAAGTGGGCTTGTAAACAACAACGCAGCAGTCAACAATGTAAGGCTTTGTTTCCCCTCTCCCTCGTCTTCTCTCGCTCTCGCTCGCCCCCTCGACTCCCCTCCACTTTGGTCTCCCGCTGCCCCCCTTCGGTGTGTTTTCATTTCGATGCCTGACGGAATGTAAATACAGCAGCGGACTTGCTACTGCAGCGGAGATGGGACTCCTGCATTGATCCCGAGCTGCTGCTGGTGCTTTCTGAGGTCCTCGCATGAGGCCGTGAGTCATGACGGAGTTTGGTCGGAGCATGTTATCCGCTCCAGATGTTCCCACAAAAAATGAGAGAAAGCTACAAAGTTGTGACTGATGTTTTTTTTTCTTCTCTGTTTCGGTTTGTGCAAAGACGAAGCCTGAACAGCAGTTCGAGGGATGCCACAGCCACATTTCAGGTGGCTGATGGACGAGGGCTCCAAATGTGCGCACGTGAGGTGTTCATGTGTACGTTCGGCTGCCTTCAGGGTGCTTTATTGCTCAGTGATTTAATCTCAGCCATCTGAACAAATGGTGTGCCCCCCCTCTCTCTCGCACACGTGGGGCATACTGTTGGAAATATCCCCCGAATGTCTGCGTTTCTTTCTTTCCACCTCGCTCCAGCTGCCGTATTTTCATTGACTCACTCCCAGCATGTAAACACAGGAAATGACATGCATGCCAACATCTGCAACGTTTTTGCCGCCCTCTCCTTCCTCGACGTATGCGCGGCCGCGCGTGCGGAGGCAGCAAAGTTTAACAAAGGCATTAACCTCCTGACATTTCATGCCACAAAACAGCAGGAGTCCCACATGCCGACATCGCAGCCAGACACGGGAGGGAGACCGGCTGTCCCTACAATGCGTTCCCTTCCTGCATAAATGTTGCATATCTCCTCAGCTTTGTTTGCTCGTGTAGTCTCCAACATCCCCCCCCCCTCCTCCCGCGCTTTCTGCTCCACAGATACATTATTAACTTTACAAGATGATCCATTTTCTCTCTTGCTGTGCATCACCAAGACTTCCTCCTTCTGGCTTCCCTCCCTCATAATCTGCAGCCTCACACATGCAGGGAAAAACGTGCAGCACAACATCGCCTTGCCCCCCCCCCACCCCCAGTAAATGCGCGCACACTGGGAAAGCACGCATGTACGCACAACTGCCACCTTTGCAACGCACGCACACACAAACCATTCAAGCCCATCTCTCTCTCTCTCTCTCTCTCTCTCTCTCTCTCTCTCTCTCTCTCTCTCTCTCGCACACACACACAACTGTGAAAAGCCTCTCACATTCCCACAACCGTGGAGGCGCTTTGGAAGAATTGGATGGAGCTCCCGCCTCTCTCTCTCTCCCTCTCCCTCTCTCTCTCCGACACAGAGGAATAAAAGCCTGTCGCTTTGCACCGCTTATCGACTTTTCCTGCAACGCAACAGCTGGTTTCTGGTGTCTTTTGCAAACATTTGTTTCTGTGTTTTTTTGATGTCGAAGCAAGTTTCGGGCACAGATCCACGGAAAGCTTGATTTTTTTTTTACGCGTTAAAGTGGATCAAACGAGAAAGGACGTCACTGCAGCTGCTTTTCTTTCGCTTTGAAGAGGAGATATTGTTCTGAAAGGATTTACAGACTGAATAATCGCGACTTTTAATAAGCAAGATGTGCTGAAAGGATTTTTCTCTGCTCCTAGTCTGCGTGTGTGTGTGTTTTTTCCCCCTTGGTCGCGGTTATTGTCTGGACGCGCGCACTCGTTCCACGCGTGAAAACAAGCCGCGCGCCGCTCAAAGTCAGCGACAGAGACACTTTGAAAGCGCCCAAGTCCCCGTTTGATCCCGACACACTGTCAGCGTGACAGTCCCTCGTCTCCTCTGAAAGAGCCGGGCTGTTGGGACGGACCGCCGCTCCCCTCCGCGAGCCCGCATGGGGGCCGCGCCGCCTGCTGTCACCCTCGTTTTCTCCGGCGTGACATTTCACTGGAAGTAGCCTCCCGAAGTGAAAGATGGCTTTTCACTTCCCCTCAGCTTCCACAGCCTAATCCCCCCCCCCCACACACACACACCTCCTCCTGCATGCCTGATGGCACAGTGACAGTAAAAACTCGGCGTGCATCAAGGTAAGAACTGAGTCTGGACTTTACAAACAGCCCAGGCTGACAGCTCCACACTATCTTTTTATTTGCATGCATATTTGATGAGGCTTTGATAAATATTTAAAGGAAGGGAAAGTTTGACATGCCCCACAAGCCCAGAACAGACCTAACAGAGAGGTTATCGGTTGTCCTCTGACTGTTACACTGGAGAGCAAAGCACACAGACACCTTTGAGTTAATAGATGGTTTTTACTTGTGCCTTTTTATTGATTTTGTGAAAGTTGACAGAATTACTGTTGAACTCGCTGGTTTATCGGGTCAAAGGTCACATTTAAAGTAACATTCTGCTGTCTGTCAGCAAGTTTTTCCTCCTAATTCCACAATTTGTAGAGCTTCAATCATCAAGTGCAGCAACAGCACCTGTAATTAAATCGTCAGTTCGTTTAGTTGACAGTTTATCAATGGATTTTAAATGTCAACCTCATCCATCCCAGAAATTGTGATAATCCAGAAAGTGAAGGAGTCACACAATGTTCCTTCGAGTCTCCCTAAAAGTCTACTGTGTGTGTGTGTGTGTGTGTGTGTGTGTGTGTGTGTCCAACTCATGATGTCACCAAATTATCTCATTTGTAAAGATGCAGCCACGCTGCACAGAGGAACTGGTTGAATTTAAAACAGCCTTGTGGCGTGTAAATGGCCCGCCGCTCTCTCTGCACAGTGAAGGTCAAACAGCAGAATGTCGGAGCACAGATCTTTGTGAATTGGCGGCTTGGTGTGAATCAAAGGCAACTGATCCGAGTAGCGCTCTCCTTCAGTCTGGCGAGGAGCGCCGCGTCTCACTGAGGCTCCGATGGCTTAAGACGAGAAAGGCGTCGTCAGCCTCATATTTACTGGATGTTTGTTCCATTTGAGATTCAGCTAATCCCCCCTTCACAGCCCTCATGCTAACTAGATAATCCTTTTAAATGCCTCGCTGGAAGGTCAACAGCTCCTTCATTTTAGCGCCCTAAAGACCCACAAAAGACGATGAGTATCAAAGTTGTTCCTCGAGGTCTGAAGAAGCTACTTTCAGATGGAGTTTTTACAAAGAAACTGAGCAGAAATGCTCAAGAATTGGAGCTTAATAAATACCAGAGTTGACGGTTTTCACAGTCCCTGCACGGTCCTCCTAAAAGCCCCCCTAGAGTAGTTTGTTTGAGGGCAGATGTCGCCAGCTCGCATCTCTGGATGATTGTGTGTGACTGACTGACAATCAGCAACTGTGAGGACAAGCGAATGAGTCATTTTTTTCTGGAATCAACGGGGGGCTCACTCCAATGCATACACACAGTAACACAAGCACACGCGCGCGCGGGCGCTCGCCTGGCAGGAGCTTCCGATGA
The DNA here is from genome assembly GCA_032274765.1 of Malacoctenus tetranemus. Taxonomy (NCBI): domain Eukaryota; kingdom Metazoa; phylum Chordata; class Actinopteri; order Blenniiformes; family Labrisomidae; genus Malacoctenus; species Malacoctenus tetranemus. The sequence continues at coordinate 8,428,575 of JAUESF010000019.1, read as the reverse complement.
TTCAATTCCAAACTTAATTCGATCGAGTAGAGCTGAATTTATCACAGAGACCGCTGACGCTGATTCAGTGTGAGGCATGCGAGACTTGAACCGTACGAACCCCCCCCCCCAAAAAAAAATAGGAAAAAACGCAGCGTGCATCATCAAAATGATGAGGAGAAAATAAAAAAGCTGGTGAAGACGGTGCGGGATGCGACACTCGAGTGGCTGCGTCTGGGAAAAAAAAAAGTGCCGGCGAAAGGTCAGAGAGAAAACACAAAGTGACATATTCTCCAGACAGATGACTCACCCTTGACCATGAGTCTGTAGGAGTGAAGCTCTTGCACACTCGCTCTCTCGCCGCCTCTTTATTTTCGCTTGCTCTTTTTTTGTCCTGACATTTGGTGCTTCTTGAGGAATTTCATGTAAGGGGCAATAAAAAGGTAATAAAACCTCATTTAAATGGCAGGAAGTGATGCTTAACAAAACACTTCTTGACGTTACAACGTGATTTTCGGCGTATGAGTGCGAGTTTCTGCCTCGTTCTGGGTTCCTCAGCCTCCCCCGGTGCCACGTCGCTGCTCAGTGCTCGAAATTTACACCTTCGTTATTTGAATCGCAAATGGTGATTGGTGGGGTTAGTCACATTTAGCGTTCACGCCAGCAGAGAATTGGGCTGCATGGTGGCGCGGTGGTTGAGTGCGCTCATCGTTCAGCCCAAAAGTCGAGGGTTTGAATTCCTCGTCCTGCGTGAGAACCAAGTTACCTCGATGTGGCCTTTAAGTGCCAAGTTTTTGTTTGCTGCATGTATTTGTGCATCTTTCCTGTGTTTCTGTGTGGTGTTTTCCCTTGAAAACCGTGACCACCGTTGGCAGCTCTGCTAAACTCAAAACTGTAATGGGAATTGCATCATGGGAAAGAAAAAATAAACATCTACTTGGGAGTTTTCTCTCATTACCACAGACTTTTATTGGATTATAACAAGCGAGCGCCAGGTCCTGAACACAAAGAAAGCTCCCATTTAACACCCAGAGTTCTAGAGAAAAATAAACAAAGCGCTTGTAGGTTTCCCCCTCTTTTCATTCATCCGGCTCTGCTTTATCCACACTCAGGTCACGGGGGCCACAGCTTTCCCCTAGTGACACCGGATGGACGTGAGGGTCCGTCCTGGACGGGTCACCGCTCTGACACATGAGCGTCGCACTGTTTAAAAAAGATCTCAGTGTGAAATCATTACAGCAGCTCCGTCCAGCTGTGTCCCACAGGTGCTGATGGGGTCAGGGTCCGCGTCCTTGTCACTGCACATGTTTTTCTCACTCCCGACAAAAAAGGTGCCACACAGGAGTGGAGGGGGTGGGGTGGTGGTGGAGGTGGAGGTGGAATGACATGAACCTCCCAGTGTTCTCCTGCCAGCAGCTCCTCAGTGGCAGGTGAGAGGACACGGCTCGTGTTGCCAGGTGCTGCTGGAGCTGACCCAACTGTCCCGCAGCATGTTTACCCGCCCGTAAAATAGGGTGGGCCCGCGTCGGACGGAGCAGCTGTGGGGTATGTGTGTGTGTGTACCCCCCCACCACCCCCACCCCCCGCAGCACAGCGCGACCTCTGCTCCGTCTGGTAGAACAACAACTGCAGAACTCTGATCCGACAGCAAAAGTGAGTTAGCGAAACGTCGGCTTCTGCTGCGGGGAACATCGGGAGTAATTCGAGTCGAAAACCCCTCGTCGTGTGTCATCCCCGCTCCCGTTTTCACCTCCTTTGACACAAAGTGCCTGGTGAGGCAGAAACAATCATCTGTGAAGGATCGCAATGATAGTGGTTAGTGCCATACGAAACGATGATACAGAACATGACGCTGTACTCTACAGCCCATCAGTTTACAAGGCGTTAAAGCCTCTCATGGTGTAGAAGGATACATTATTTGATCGCCATGAATCACAGTGTTGTAGTGGTCCGTGCCTTTGCCTCACGGGGGCCTTTTTGTACACAGACAACATGTCTTTATTGTGGGCTTTCACCACAAACTGGTTTCCTCCCACAGTCCACAGAGGTCAAGTGGTGTCTCCGAATTGCCTGTGGGTGCGAGCGCGTTTGTGACTGTGACTGTCTCCCTGAGTTTGCCCTGCGACTGCGGACTTGTGGTGAACCTCACCCCAGATCAGCTGGGAGACGCCTCAGCGCCCGACGAGCCTCGGTGGGGCGAGCAGCTGTGGAAGATTGATGGAAAGTCCTGATGAATGCTGAAAGCAAAGCGCCCGGTTAGATTGGTCGATTATCGTTGAACAAGAGGGCATCGCAACGTCTCGAAAAGAAGCCGACGGCTAATAAACAGTTGTCAGTGTGATTGATGAAGTCGGCAGAAGACACCAGAAGGCTGATCAATCGGGACAGGGAGAAAGTGATGTCCTCGGGCAAAAGACCCTCTGCTCGGGTCGCGGTCCACAGATGCACGCTGGGACTGGAATAAGTCCAATCACTGTGATTACACACTTAGAGGGACTCAGCACTCTGCTCTCCGGAGGCCTCGCACAGTCTGTGCTCCAGCGCGTCGGAGCTTTTCTGGTGTCACGTAAAGGACGAGCAACATATTGGAGCAGAGATATTGATTCATGTCCGTACACTCTCCTACAGTGTATTACAGCCGTCCCTGTGGGCCGATTTTAGCCTTTTAGTCAAAGATGGACATGCAGCCGCGTCTCATCAGTCTTGTGGCCTCTCTCAGGTGTTTTTGGACCAGCCAGTTTAAACCTCTCCTGTCCCCGGAGTGTCGCCTCTGAAGCAGTCACCAATCTATTGTTGTCTCTATTCAGTCCAACAAAGCGGGGACAGCACAAAGCCAGAGTGAACAGACTGATTGTGAAGTCTTTGTGGTTCTTTTTGTCGACCTTGAATTCATACTGAATCTTATCTGAGAACAAGTCGACTTCATGAAGCTCTCCAGCTGCACTCTGGACTCCAGGGGACACTTGCAACAGCTTTTCGTATGATCACAGCATTTTTGTTTGGTGCCTGCTTCCAGGAAGTTTGAAAAAGCTCTTTTGGAAACTGCATTGATTCTCATTTCGAAGAAGCTAATCCTCCCTAGTAGTTTATTTGAGTGATTGTATCGGCATCAGTGAAGCAACTGAAAATGTGTCTCGAAACAGAGTCTTGGGGGGGAAAAAGGGTCTCAGTTTTCCAGAGTGCAGACGTCTCCTAAAAATGGATGTCCCCACATTCTCACAATGTAAGTTATCCTTAGGTCTAAAAACAGCGACGCCATGACGGTGGTCTTGACAGAGCTGTAGACTGTGTCCATGTACGTCTCCCGGGGGCTGCGGTGTACACACACAACCCAAGAGAGTTTCAAACTAACTTCACGTGCAACTTGTGCTGCATCTGAGTTCATTGTACGACAGCTTATTGGCCCAAATACTGGAGTGAGGTTTACCTATACCACACCAGGCTAGAGTGGACAAGACAGCACAGGACAGGACGAGATGAGACAGGACAGGACAGGACAGGACAGGACAGGACAAGACAGGACAGGACAGAACAGGACGAGATGAGACAGGACAGGACAAGATGAGACAGGACAGCACAGGACAACTACATTGCAGGACCGTAATCCACTTTGGATCCTACATCAAATAGCAGCCTGGCTTTGTTGTGACAGTCGCTCCATTAAAAAGCATTTTAGGCTGAAATAAATTTCCCTTCATTTTCCAGAAAAACGTCGCCGCAAATTCATTCTCGTCAAATAAAATTCAGTTTACGAACGAGCTCCTTAGCGCCAGCACGCCGACTGCACCTGACAGCAGCGTAGGTGTGTTTTCAGAGCGAGGTACTTAAGCTTGACCCGGGCATGAAAACAAAAAAAGCTCGACAGCGTCTTCGTTTGAGCGTTTGGAGTTCAGCGGGGCACCGAGAACGAGTTGTGCAAAGATCAACTCATTGTTCTGTGCTCTCGACTCAGGTGAGGTGTGATTTCTGGAGAGCAGAAAGTAGAAACGCTCTTGATATTCTGAACGACTGCCTAAAAAAACAAAAAACTCATTTAGCCATAAACTACTCGGAGAAAACAAAACCCAGAGACAGCCAGTGTTTACTGGCGCTCCTTTAAGGGCGGCCATGTGTGCATGCCTGGAGCTCCGTGATGTTATTGCAGGTGACCTTCCCGTCAGCAGCAGGTGGTGGGGTTGCCTGCGCGCCCATTTAAATCTATTTCAGGTAGAACAGTTGATATCGTGTTTGTTAGCCTCACTTAACCTCACCAGAGCAGCTTATGACAGAAACAAAAACTAATGGCTTGCTGTAACTGTAATTGGAGGCACGCTGCACGGGGAGGCCAATCCTTCTCCCTCTCGCAAGCGAGCGCCGTTTTTTTTTAACGCTCCTCCTCATTCCGCTCTCATTACGCCGCCGCTCGTCTCCTCCACCGTCCTCCATCTGTGTCCACATTGGATGCCTTTCCTCATGACGTGTTAGCAGTCAATTCAACGTTGTGAGTCATTTGAGATAAACTTTTCTCAGCGCGCTCACCCCCCCAAAAAAAAGGGAAAGAAAGAGAAGCAGGTCTCTGGAGTTTGTTACATGTAGATCAAAGCTCCTCCTGTATTCTCCCCTCTCCCTGACTCTCTCCCCCTCTGGCTGCCACCTTCTGGTCTCTCATCTTCAACCCAGAGATTTTCAAAGAAGCCAGACAAGTTTTGGGGAAGGAAAAAATAACAACATTAAACTGGTTAGCTCACTTTCGGGTGAATTTTGATCTAATTTGACTGAATCTAATGATCTCCTGCCAGCACATTTATACCGATCTGCTTGCGAATGATTTTTTTTGGAAGTAGTTTTTCACTGTTTAAAATATTCAGGCTTTAATCACCAGAAGCATCCTTCACATCACGTGGGCTCACACGTGGCAAAGGCGGGTTCATGTCTTCCCCCTCGCTGCTTGCATGCACATTATGGTGCCACCATCCAGCTTCCCAACTACATCTGGCAGGCAGCTGTGCGAAGACAAGGAATCTTCAAGGCTTTGAATGATAAAATCAAGAGAATCATATTTATCAGAAAATGGGAGAGAGGTCGAAGTGATTCACAAGTTTCCTGAAATCCCTGCTTGAGCCGCTATCTTACCTCATCTCGTGTGCTCTCCATCGATCCAACCTGCCTCGTTATCTCTCACTGTCATGCTCTGCGTTGTTTTGTCGAATAGGTCTTAACTGTCTGAATTCCATGTGATATTACTGACAAAATACACCTCTTTCCCTGCTTGGAATAGCTCCTTCACTGTCTCCCCCTCTCATGCCAGTTCCCCTGGTGTCCCCATACAAATTGCTCCATTGTGCCTCAGTATCTTCACCCATCCTCCCCCGTCCTCCACCATCCTCCCCCATCTCAGACACGTCTCTCTCTGAAACCGATCATCTCCCCAAACATGTCCTGTCGCATCACGATCTGCTCCTCTCACAGATCGGCATGAAAATACAACTTACGGACGTAGAGAGGGATGCCCTCTCTGTTGATGCATTGCCGATGATACACCTGTCAATTTCTATGCACACAGCTGGTAGTTGCTATAGAAACATGTCACCTAGCAGCAGCAGCAGCAGCAGCACATGTAGTTGCTATAGGGACAACGGATCACATGACGTCTCCTATAGATTAGGTAACTTGCAGTAATAACGCCACAGAAGGCGTCGCCTGGCTCACAACACTTGCAGGGGAATGTCAGAGGAGGTGTTACAATGCTGAGGGGGAACTCTCCGCGCCGAGAGGTGGCCGAGAGTACGTCTCGAATGCTTTAAATGACCACCAGCAGAGCGAATCGGCTCCTCGGAAAGTAAACAGAAAAACCAACAGGCTGTATCAAATTGCTGCTGGAGCTCTCTTGGCTTGCTGTGCACAGATAAACAGCAATTTAGCCAATCCCAAAGTGATCACATGAGGGCTAATTTATTATTCATTAAACACTAATTTGGAAAACTGCTTGTTAGGGAAGTGGAATGTAAAATAGAGCAGTGGAAATTATTTATGAGGCTTATCTGCAGGAAGGTGGAACATTAATAGTCACTTCTGTTAATTTTCACGCATTAAAAAAAAATGCAAATTTGTTGAAGAAAAACAACTTCGTTTCCCACTTAAAGGACTGAAACTGTGGGTTCTGTTGGTGGATGTAAACAGGCCTCCATGTGGCCGTCCAGCACACATGTGCTAATCGCATGTGGAGCTTTATTCCTGGATGTAATCTTTGCTGCTTCACGCGCTCTCGGAGGCCGAGTGGCTTCCCGTCAGGGCTCTGGTGTTTCTGTCCGGACAGCTCTTCTCTCCCCGCTCCGTCTCGTACTCCTGCCTTGTTAAAAGTACAGATGCACCCGGCTTGTTTTCCACCACTCTCCTTTCATCACTGGCAGGAAAAAAACGCTTTCGCTCTACTCTCGCTTGTTGCCGGGGTTTGTTTTTTTTATCCTCTTTTTACCTCTCATCACCCCCACTCGGTCTGATTCTGTTGTGCAGCTTTATGCAGCATCCAGCCGTGACTCAGTAATGCACTGTGGTAGGTGCACCGATGTAAACAAATCCTTCTTTATTCTCGCTCCCTTCTTCCCCTCTTTATGCCCCTGTTTGTGCGTCTCCTTTTTATTTATCCCCTCCCTGCATCCTTCTCTCTGCACTTCTCCGCTCCCGCCATCCATCGGGGGCTCCGGTTTCAGCAAGCGAAGGAGAATCTCTCTCTCCGTCTTGAAACATTGTGTGGGTTCCTGTTTGACGCACACCGAGGAGCAAATCAAGTCGAGAGACACAGAGAGCGAGAGAGAGAGAGTGTGAGAGAGGGAGAAAGAGAGCGACAGAGAGAGAAATCCTGAGAAAAAGAGGCTGGTTGGTGTTTGTCCTTGTGTGATTCACCATCTGTGGTGAAGCACTTTCCTCCAACAGCGTTACCAAAAGATGATTGACATGAAAAATACATCAAAATGTGAGCGGCACAAAGAGGGTAGGTGGACAGAGTGCCTGGTCTGGTGTGTGATTCACTCTCACTTTGATCACTGAAAGCTTTGTCTGATTGTAAAGGAGACGCCAGATAAGTCGAAGCAAAGAAACAAGCAAGTAAGAGAGAGAGCGAGAGAGAGAGAGAGAGAGAGCACCAGGGACCAGTGACCAAATAAAATGAGATTAAAATTAGAGCTGAATTAAAAATAGATTCGAAAAAGATGAATGATGATGAGGGGAGGAGAAAAACAAACAGGACGGAAAATAGGATGGGCGGCGGGCAGAGGTGGAGGGAAAAGGGAGAGCAACGGCAAGGAAGGAATTATTCAGGGTCACAACCATAATGCATTAGCACACAGAGCGAGGGTGAGAGTGGAGGAGGAAGGGAGGGAGAGATTTACAGATAGTGTGATCTCGCAGGAAGAGAGAGAGAGAGATAAGAGAGGGAGGAAAAGAAAGACAGAGCGAGAAGTTTGAAAAAAAAAAAAACTTGACAGGCGAAGGTCACGGGTGTGTTCTCATTCCCATGCTAAATTTGTTCGATCCTTTATACACACAGACGCGCAAACAAACATCGTCTTGGTGCAGAAAACTGCGAGATCAGAGTCAACAGTGTGACAACAACAGCTCCAGAGTGCAGCCCCAGTGCTGCACGTGAGTGAGTTTAATTGCACAGGAGGACTGGAAAACATCCATGACAATAGTTGTGCTATTTTCTGTGTTGAATCCAGGTATGATTACAGAAGAAGGAGAAAAGACATCAGTCACAGTCAATGTTCTCAGGCAACTTTCTTTCTTTGCTGCTGCTCTGTGGCTGCTTGTGTGTCTGGCTCCGTTAGCTTTCATACTTTCGCCACAGCTTTTTCAGCATATGAGGTAACAGCGCGGCAACTCGCAGGAGCGGTCAGCACACCCGACTGGTGAGCTGAACGCAATTATTATGAATAGAGTCTGTTTGATCCTCTTAGCGCAAAACAGGACAATACTAATGTTCATGTGAGCCCAGATTAACTAGCATTTAAACCCAAATGAAGGCTCGGGAAATAAGCCCGTGTTTGTTTTAAGCTCCCTTTCCTTTAATAACTATTAATAGACATCCGAGCAGCTGGTGAGCAAAGTGACTATGATTCATTTGAATATTACAACAGGATTGCAGCACTGCATTTTCCAATTTCATAAGAGCACAGGCAATGTAAATAATGACTGTGAAAGCGACTATAAACATGCAAATGCGATAAATACAGGACGGGCAACTGAATTCAAATCATCAAAGATGCAGTATTTTTTTATCAACCTTCCTTTGTGATATACTGTGTGGAAAATCAGTCTTCAGTAGGGAAAATACAAACACGTACAACAACACACACAGACACACATCCCTGCTCCTCTGTTGTCCTGAAGCCTGACAAACAACAACAGCACATCAGCAGTAAACAGAGGAGATTGTTGTGCTGGGTGGGTGTGTGTGTGTGTGTGTGTGTGTGTGTGTGTGTGTGTGTGTGTGTGTGCGCGCGCGCGCTGCTGTCTTGTGTGATAATATCTATATATCACTGCCAGACTGCAAACAACATCTCCCGGAACCCGGAAAGATGCACAAACACATTTTGACGCTGACACACTTCCACTGTAAGAGGAGGGGGGAAATCTGTCACCTGCAGCTGAGCTTAAGTCACCGCCGTACGTGAGGTGATGTGCCGCCTCAAAATTAGACAAACAGGAGCTGTGATCCTTGGAACAGGTTCAGTGAAGACAAAATGCACTCGGAATATTAAGTGTCTCACAACTCAGACACCTTATATACCCAGGAGACTGTGACACTGCTGACAAACAGTTGCTTTTTCTTTAATTTTTTGACCTGATGGCAATAAATTGTAGTTTTCAGTGCTAGAATTGAATCCGTGTGCGCTAAAGATCCTTACATCTTGAGAGGAAACAGCCTGAGATCACTGGTCAGACGTTTAAACGTGTCCCCTGTGTCTCTGCAGGTGAAGTATGACGGCAGCCGCAGGTGTGCTTACAGGCTTGGCCAAGCTAAAGCGCCAAGACTCCGCCCGCTCCCAGCACCGGCCCTTCCCACCGGGATCCCCGGGGCTCGGCAACACCAGCTCAGAGCCTGCGCCGAGGTAACGCAACCCCAGAGTTTATTCAGTCCCTGTGAAGTAGAATAAGGTAGAACAAATGCCATTTAAATGCAAATCAGCTCATGCAAGCGAGAAACTTCCAACAGATGACATGAGTGTGTGACAGGGCCGTCATGCATTGGTTATGAGACCCACAGAACTAATACAGAAATATGTGTGAAAGTGAAGATTTGTTTCCCGTCTGAATGTTTCTTGTCAAGGAAGCGGAAGCGGCGCACCGATGTGGTGGTGGTGCGAGGCAGGCTCCGCCTCTACTCAGCGTCCGGCTTTTTCCTCTTCCTGGGACTGATCATTCTAGCTGTCGGGATCGGCATGGCGACGCTGGGTTACTGGCCTCACAGTGAAACCAAGTCCAAGATGGACGCAGCGATGGCGAACTCCAACACCAGCCAGGATGTGCAAGGTAGCGGTGCAACAGAGTGACAGCTACACTCAGGTAAAAGCCGCTCTCTGTCCGGTGGCTTATTCTCACCTTTTTCTTACTCACTTCAGGAACCCCCTCCAAGCAGACAGGGGGCGCTCTGATGCGCTTCCTGGAGCAGCATCTTCACTCGGAGCGGATGAAGATGCTCGGGCCCTTCACGATGGGCATCGGGATCTTTATCTTCATTTGTGCGAACGCAATACTTCACGAAAACAGAGACCGAGAAACTAAGGTAGGGAGGAAATTGTACCATGTACGTCCATATATGGAGTCTGTACGTACCCCCACTCAGATTTCCCCGTCAGATTCCTCCTGACATCCTTCCACCTTCGTCCCTGCAGTCGTCCTTGATAGCATTTTCCTGCTCCTCTGCCCTCTCCGTACTCCTATGATTCGATTAGACCCCCGCCCTCCTTCACTCCTCTCCATGTAATCTATATTAGAAACATGTAGTAGAGCTGTAGAGGAAAAAAAAAACACACTGTAATGTGCCATAAATAGGTCCCGGTCATCATGAAATCCATGACTAATACCACTATTAATGAAATTTTTTCATGCACTAGATAATCCATATGAGAGACATGTACTCGACCGTCATCGACATCCATCGCCTGAGGCAGAAGGAACAAAAGCAGCACCATCACCGCAACAGCACCTGCATGAGAGACGCAGGGGACCTGCGATGCTTCGGAGGAGACACCGCCGCGCGGCTCGCCAGCAACTCCCTCCTAGCGTTCTCCTCCCGGGCCGGAAGCATCTCCGGAGGAGTGGGCGGGTCGACGGAAGAGGAGGAGGTCCTGCTGGGCCACGAGGACGCGGAGCGAGGCAGGGAGCAGGCCAGGTTGGACTGTAGCTTCGCGGGGCTGTTGGCGCCGCTCTACCGGGACCGCTCGCTTTACGGCGCCGGCCTCGGCTTGACTCACTCAGACTCGGTGCGCCACCAGTGGTCGGTGGACGGAGACGCGGAGAGAGGCGGGCACCACGCGCGCTCCATCGTCTCTTCCTCCATCTCTGCGTTCACTCTCCCGGTTATAAAACTCAACAACTGCGTCATCGATGAACCGGAGATGGAGGCGATCACAGAGGAGGACCGGGGAGCAGAGAGGAGGGATGGAGACAGGTCGCAACCTCTGAGCTCCATGGAGTCCTTAGTGGTGCCCATAGCGACTGTTGCCAAGGCCTCAAAGCCCCCGGGTTTACACCGGAGCAACTCCGCCTCCTCATCCTCCCGCTGCTCCTCCTTCTCCTCCGGCACCCTCTCCCCGGCCCCCTCCTCTACCTCAGGCTGCTGGCTCTCCCCGGGAGCAGCCCGGAACGACTTCGGCTCCAACTCCTCCCTGCACATGCTCAACAGCCACTCCAAATCCCTGGACCTGGAGCGAGGGCCCAGCATGCTCAGCGTGCGCCCGGAGCAGCGCAAGCACCCCAGCTGGCCTCGGCTCGACCGCAGCAACAGCAGCCGCAGCAGCGGCAGCGGCAACCGGGGGAGCACTAAAGGCTACATGAGGCTGGAGGACAGAGAGGAGCAGGGGGAGCGCCTCCTGGACCCGTCACAGTGTGTGACTGTGAGGCGCGACTACAGCAAGCGCGAGAAGCTGCTAATGATATCCAGGTCGCACAACAACTTGAGCTTCGAGCATGACGAGTTTAACAGCAGCACGCTGAAGCGAGGCAGCTCGGAGACTCGATTCTGAAGGCGCTGAGCCGAGTTGACGGCACTTCATTGTTGCTCTGAGATTCGCTCTCCACGCTGTGCGGGTGTAAAGTTTTGTGTCGGAGGAAACTGACGAGTTTACCAGCTTCCATCTGGAGAGCGAACAACTCAAAAGTGTGGTTTCGGACACTTCTGCGAGATGCAGGTTGACCAATCGCGGGTCCCGGACCGACTCAGGCAGGTACAAGTTGGAGCGTCGCGTCAGTGAGACAGGAAGCGCCTCCCGCACCAGGTCAGAGGCGCTGGTCTGCAGCTGACCTTGACCTTCGACCCCTGCGGAGGGAGGCGAGTGAAAGGAGGAGCTCCCCCCCCAGGCAACTATAAACGACATCATTAGCTTACTTTACAGGGGAACAGTCCTCGCTCGGTTTTACCAGGATCACAGCCTGAGACGTAATGAGCGAGGCGATGGCACCAGGGTCCGAGAACGGCTTCTCCCAAAGCAGCACAGCTTCACTGAAGGACAGCTGAGAATTGTTCCTCAGTCAGATCTGGCAACACCAATCGCTCGAGGCGCTATCTATAAATAGCGACCACGGAGTTAAACGTGACACAAAAACCGACACAATATCACAACTGATTCAGAACCAGCTTGTAATTTAAAGCTTTGTCAGATCTTGGCAATGTTTTCATGTTGGCACACTGCTGCCGTGGATTTGGAGTCACCATCAATAACAATAAATAGCACAAAAACATTTTTAGATTTAAATAACAGAAGTCTCCACAAAAAATCTTGAAACTACAAAAACAAATCACTTCCAGTCTTCTGTACTTGGCCGCACATTCAAGATAAGTTTGTGAAAGCAACCATTTATAGAAACCTAAAAAGAGTTCAGTTCTGACTCCACAACGGAGGCTCAGGTGTCCAAGAGAAATCAATAGTAGCAGTGCAATATGTCTCTATGTAGGTTTGGGTCAGCCTGTCAAAGCTTTTAAGTCGAGTCCAAACACACCACCACTCAGAGGACTCCGATCGGGGCGGGATCTTGCACAGGAACCAGAGATGAGGCCCTTCCTGCCTCACAGTCACAGCATTACTGTCTATTCCCAGGAGCTTTTGCACTAGATCTTAGACTGGCTCCAGCACCCAGTGGGAGCATCTGCCATCCACACACGCCCCCCCCCCTCTGTTTCCGTCCAGGTCTTTGCCACAGACACTTTAGGGGTCTTACCCATCAGATTAACCTGTAATTCAAGTTTACTCAGGATATGCAATCTCTTCATCCATACAGTAATCGAATCTGTGTGCTTTCATAAACTTACCTGTTGCTCGCTGGTAATTACAAACAATAGGTGCTGTTGTGGAACGTTTCTTGAGCTGCCCACAAACGTTTGGTTCATCAAATCAGCACAAACGTGATCATTTCAGCAAGAAGTAATTCACTACGTAGTGGAGCGATGTTGATAAAGCTGTTGTTTATGCTGATTTCATTTTTGCTCACTTCTTTCATGTGATGAGCACTTCAGAACTGAATATGAAGGTTTCCTGTTCCATCTAAAGATGTTGCTCTTTGGTGTCTGAAGATATGGCGTCATGTCTCTTCATTCTCGACACTTGTGTGAATGTTGCATACATGTGCTTCTTTTAGTGCAACATGTGACGAGTTATTGTGACTGGGGAGGGGAGTGGTTCCCAACTGGGTGTGTGAGACCTGTTTGGAAGGGCTCCAGAGAGGATGGCCGGAGGGTTTACCTGCTCTGAGGTTGTCAGTGTTGGAAGAAAACCGTAATACAACAAATCTAAAGAGTAATCTGCCGATTGCTTTTATTTTGAAGGGTCAAGCTTTTGTGTGTCGGTGAGAGTGAGCGATTCTGCCAGTGTTTGTCTCAGCTGTGATGTTTTAGCATTATATGGGGGGGGCCCACAGTTTTACTGCTAAACGAGGCGTGTTAAAGGCGCCTTGTCAGAGAGCTTCACTGATTCCCAGTCGTCTGTTGGTCACTGTCCAAATTTATCCTTTCCCAAAATAAACCGTATTTTCACTGAAACGCGTTTTGGTTCTAATGAATTTGTCGAACCAGTGCTGAGTCCTCATGGATTCACACTGAGGAGCTAATTTAGCACTTTTCCAGGAGGTTGTAGGAGGCAACATCATCACACACACACACACACACACACACACACACACACACACACACACACACACACACACACACACACACACAC
>JAUESF010000019.1:8360189-8370887 GCA_032274765.1 Malacoctenus tetranemus | reverse complement strand
CTGTGGCTGATTACTTCATACAACAGCGCCACAGGAAGCAGGAATGGAACAATCCTATTTTCTCCCAGCAGCCACCTGTTGGTCAGACTCTGCCCCCACATGTCTCAGTCCAACTTGTCGCCAGTGCTTCCTGTCTGGAGGAGAAACACTGGAAATGATTTCTTCTCCCAGTATCCATGGCAACAAGTGGATCCATTGTTGCAACTTCTACGAGTTGGACTGAAGCCTCTTTTTTTTCAGATGCTGCAGTGACATCTTCCAAAAAAGACTGTGTTGTGAAATTCTGTCATTTCAAGTACGAATGCCTGAAGCTGGAGTGAATGATGGTGCAAAGGCGTCAAAGTGTGCACAGCCTCCACCATCTTTGCATGACACGAGTGTGCAAAGAACTCCTCCCGCATCTGCTTTTTGTGCAACATCTTCCTCCCCTTAATGAAACGAGTATTTGCACAATAACACCACAAGCACTTGTGTTATCTCAATGAGTGTTTTGTTATGGCCCAAACTGCCGCACATCTACAAATATACTCCTGCCATAATAAGTGCTACTGGCTCAAACATCTCGAGGGCCCACTCATACAGGCCTGTTATAGCTTGAGAACCTTTTTATTTTGCAGTTCAAACCCCAAAGCAGTCCTTTTCTCTTCATCGTAAACACTGAACCAGTGTTAATTTGAGCAGAGTCATAAATAGATAAGAGCTAATAAAATGCATGTTTTCAATGTCATGGAGTCATTGACTAAAATGATCTCATATCTTCCAAACAAAATATACAGTATTCCAATAAAGCAAAGACTGACTAGTTAAAGTATGCCAGCTTGTCATCAATATCTTGAACAGAAGAGATAAGCAGGTTTGCAAAGCTCCACATGTGACAGTCTCGGTCATCATGTTCAGTGAAATGTCCTCACGCTGCTCTATCGCTCTTTGTGGGTGGAAAATTCATTTTACTACTGCTGCGCTGCAGCCCACATTCAAATCAATTTCCAGCACTGCTCTCTATACCGACAGCCACACACCAAGAAAACACATATCCAACAATGCACACAGAGAATGGACAATTCCCCTCGCAGTGATGTAATTCCTCTGATTATCTTTGATGGGATTGTTTGTTTTATTGCAGCTTTTTAACAATACAATATGACACAGGCTGATCACTGTGTGTCTCCTATCGAGCCTTTAGCTGGAAGGATCTCTCGTGTCTTCTAAATGATAGCTTTACCAGAGCAGTTGCAACCAGTTAAACCTGACGAGGAGCCAGATTAGAGCCACTGAGCAAACTTGCCTGAAAGCCCTTCCTAACTGGTTTTTAATAATCATCCTTTAAAGAACCGCAGGCTGACAATCACGAGGTTTATCTGAGGTCTGCAGGCTCGTCGTAGGTACCAGCTGGGAGCCTGTTTGCTGCGAGGAGCTGCAAAGTAAAGTGTTTGTCGTTGCACATTCTGTTCACTCACAAATGTGCAGAGCTGCAGTCACTCATCTTCACTGAGACTTACTTAGAGCTACAGTAATGCACTTCATCTTTATCATGTAGAAGCAGATGAATTGTAGAAATAAATGTCTTCTGGTGAGTCGCTATAGATATTTAACACAGTTATACATTGACAGATATGCTGCATTTGTCTTTTACTTGGGGTGACAATTAGCTAGAAATCAGAAACCAGACGGGGCGTGGCTTCTTGTACACTGAGTGACATCACAGAGTTTGGCCTTTAGCCTGACTCAATTCAGTCCACATGCTAGAAGTGTGATATGAAAGCTTGAGGCCTGCTCTGTACATCCCCCAGTAAACAGCTTCATGTGTGTGTGTAGCTTTGAGCTTCAAACAGTCACAGATTGTCACTCAGACCAGCCAGTTTTATCGACTGATTTTGCTACTCTGCATTAATGTGGGCTGTGCTAAAATAGTCCGCAGGGCCTTTGCACTCATGTTTTTAATCACAGTCAATCTAAATAAAGCAGATTTGAATTAGACATCAGTCCTGTCAACATGAGAGAGAGAAGAGAGAGAGAGAGAGAGAGAGAGAGAGAGGGGTCCGTTGAAGAAGCTTTCTCGCTTCTGATTTTTGGTCTCAAACTGAAAGTACAACTGGTCCGAATTAGCTGTGTAGTGCTATGTGAAAAAAAACAAACTTCCCCAAAAGGTATTTAGGCCAATGTAAGTGCAACCAGTTCAAATTACATCAGATTACATCAGATTAAAATGGTGAACGTTCATTGTTTATAGGTTTCAAAAATACCTGTGAAAAGGCTTGAATGTGTACTCGGTTTGTTGGTGTTTTTTTTGGAAAACAATACAAGAGTGAATTCATATGAGTTCGACAGACACTTGGAAGTAACTTCAACTTCTTAAAAATCCGTCTTAATGACAATATTGTGAGTTATTGTGACATGTTGCGCTCCACCCATCTAATTAAGCGTTTGTGCGCGTCTCCGAGAGGGTTGCCCCCCGCTGTGCACGAGTTTTCTGTCGAGTGTAGAGAGAAAGCGAGAGAGAGCGAGAGAGAGAGAGAGAGAGAGAGCGTCTCGTTGCTTCCGGCTTCTCACACACGGACAAACAGCGCTTTACTACGCACCCTGAGGGACACACATGACAACACAAGCCTCCCGTCCTAAAACAGTCTTTATCCAGGGAGCGGGCTGCGAGAGGACCGCGCGGGACAGACTTGGGGGGCGTTCTGAAGTTCCATCCCCCTCCCTCTGCTCCGACTATCAACATGCTGGAGGGAGAACAACGCTGAGACCTTCTGCTGTGGAGGAGCGGGGCTTTTTTGGGTGAAAAGTGAAGAGACCGGCGGCTGCGTGGAAGCAGCCCAGAAACGCACCAGAGGAGCCGAGAAGTTGTTGTTTTTTGGATCCGTCCTGTGGATGTCCGGGAGGGGGTGAAAAAAACTCCCCCCACGGGTCATTGATCCACGCGATGCGCCAGTAGAACCACCGAGGGAGTCCCGGAGACGCAAAGGGAGCTCAGGTAAGACCACACAGCGGGACCACCGGGACCACCTCACCATAGATTGAGTTTATTACATTGCAACACCGCCGCCTTCCTTGGCTGGAGGGGGGCCAAATAATAACACACGCAGCCCGTCCATGAGCTTTATTCCACATCCTCCTCTATGCGTCTGAACGTGCTCCAGCAGCGCGCTGATGAACCAGCCTCTTCACTCGCTCCACGCACCGACGGTGGCAGTTGTGCAGCGTTTTTTTTCTTTTTTCCACAGCATCCGAATCCGCCGATCACTCACAGGAGGCTTATCTAGCGTGTTTGCCTTCGCTTTCAACAACTGTACAGAACACAAGTGCAAGATCCTGGACACCTGAAACTCAAATATTGACATTTAAATGAGTAAAACACAAATTATTTTCATTGGTATTCAAACGGAGCTGCGGTGACGACAGTGATCGCACCTTAGTTCAGCACCAAAATAACGTGGGTTATTTTTTAGTGTGAGAGTGTCTGCAAGATTTTCCTGTAAGATAAACAGTGTTGGAGGGGAGATTGTAAACATGCTGCAAACCAAGCTTTTGTTTTGTGATAAACTCCCTTCACAAGGCCTCTGCTCACTGGATCCATCGGATGGCCTTATAATGTATTAAAAAAAGAATCAATAGCAGCCATTGATTTCCTGCAAACTGAATCAAATATGACCTTTTATTTGTCCCGCTAAAAGTCTGCCACTCATAAACATTCAGTTTTCCCTGTGAGGGAACTTTGTACGGAAAAATAAGGCGCTGTTGTACATTTTCCTGCAATTTGGCTTCAGCAAATAAGCAACTGTTCAATCCCAACTCCTGTCTGCTTTTGTATTGACCATTAATTAACTGATTGAGGAATAATAAGGTCACTTGTGAGGTCCTCTCAATAACATTTCTGCTTTATGAAAGTACCAAAAGGAACTAAGAGTGTATTTGGTTAGGATGAGTTCTGTGACAGTGTTTTGGAGGCTTTTTTAGTGATGCATTAAGTGGCCGCAATAAAATCTCATCATCGCTACTGAAGAATCTATATGAATAGTCACCATGAACTCAAGGGATATAACAAACGTTGATTAACGTTCGACTCTCGATTCTGGCACAGTCGTATAAACACACTGGTGGAGCCAAGAATACAGTGGAGTCCGACTGTCATGTTGTCCTCGCGTCGCCTTCACAGCTCGGTCCCCATAACATCTGCGACTGAGTTCTCAGGAACATTCATCATCAGCAACTTCTCCGCGGACCCACTCTCGCTTTTTTTTCAGCGCGCTGCATGTAGGTTTATTGCCCACTTGTGTGGGCAAGTGGACAGTTCGCGCAGTCCCACTCCATCTGACATTAAGCTGTGCTGAGACACGGCAAAGCACGGTGGAGAGGATCATGTGCAGCAATGACACCGCGCTGAAAGAACACATATACGATTTCCCATAAATACTTGTGCAAAAGGCTGTTCTGAGATCTGTGCGCTACCAGCACTGCTGACGTCTGGCTTTTCCCGTTCTGAGTCCTGCTGCTTTCTTCTGAAACCCCGACGAATTACCAAGAAACTGCAGTGAAGGTTTTTTCTTGGTATCTCCTCACAATGATGGGCGATTCTGATGGTCCCGCATGTTTCACTGTGTTCGCTCAATGGCTAAAATGTGTTGTTAAGGAGAAGCTCACATGGAGGGAGAATGCATTTTAAATATTTTACTGGACGACTCGAAAACTTGACCCGACTCTTGACCTCGACTATTAAACCTGTCCTACAGGTTGTTGACGTCGCATCTTTGGATGATGTCAATTCGCTTGGTAAGCTCAATTAGTACTGAAAAAAGTACCTGGTAACAGGTACTACCGCGTAATAGAAAACTGTAATAGCAGCTAAGTTGAGTCAAGCCGAGTCAAAGACGTAAGTGCATGCGCGTGCTGCCTTGAAAGGCGTCATGGCAGCATTACTTGAAATCGTGAGTGATGCTTTGATGTGTTATTGTGTGTTACAGCTCTTACGCTGTCTGTCAACATCACACTCTCACTCAATCTTCTCACTCGCAAAGGTGGAGATGCACAAGCGCCAGGAACAAAAACATAGACGGTAGAAATTCTTCCACAGAGAGCTACTGTCTCTTTTGGTGGATGTCGTGAAAAACCCTGCAGTGTTTTTTTTCTCGTTATAATCAGGTAGAAAAACAACAACTTGTGGAACTGTCTTGGTTCTTTTTTAGTGCTTCGAAGGAGAAAAACAGTCTGTGGGCTGCAGCTGACCGTGTGCAGGACGCAGTGTGAAAATGGTTCCCGCTGCCCAGCGCTGCTTCATTACTCTCTCTGCACCGTTTCCACTACTTCTGCATGAAAGCTTCAGAATAGACAGCTGAACCAAAATAGCCCGTAAACACCTCTCCTTCCTTCCCTCCGTCTCCTTCCTCCACCCAGCTCTCTGGGCCTTCATAAGGGGACGCAAACTTTTGTCACGTTTCCTAAGCGTTTGTGCCTTTCAGGACTCTTCCCAGCTGCCTTAGCTGATTAGACAGTGTGCCCAAACAAAAGCAGCGATGGTGCTTTACAATCAATTTGTGCCATTTTCTCCCTGACAAGGAAATCCCATGTTTACCCCGTGGTTCGTGACGCGTTGTGCTAACTTATCTGGAATCAAAACACAGGCCAAGGCCTCTTTCTGGCAGCTCTGCACATGGTGAGAATACAAATATGCACGGGAGAGCTCAAAGAGAGAGAGGGGGGGGGCGCCGAAAAGGACCTGAGAAGCTTTTGATTTGTCGATGGGGTCGGTTTGTGTTCGGCTCTGCCAAAACAAAGAGGCAGCTATTTTTGTGTTTCTAAGGAAAATATTCAGCGTTTATTAAGAGGCAGCTTGAGAGTTTGAAATGTCATAAATTAAAGGTCACATGTAAAGTGAAGTGCGATGAAACACAGAGTGAGTGGTCACTCGTCTGGACGTGCTGGACGTTAGGCAAATCGCAGAACAAATTGGCGCCCAGATTGAAACACAATCTGCACATCTACCTTTTCGTAAATGAGACGTTCCTGCAAATGTCGCATCGCGCCAAAACACCAGCCGTCAGCCCCGCTGGCGCAGCGAGTCCGATTTGCATAGCTTATTACACGGCAGATGATGACACCACGAGCGATCAGCCGGACCTTAAACTTGACCATATAAAGCGTTTCAAAGTGGGTGTTTTGCATGAGGTCGAAGGGTTTCCGAACTCTTCCACTCGTCGGGGTCCTGGAATAACTCCCCCCCTCCTGCCGCTCACCTCGCAGCTGTCTTGCCTTAGGAGCCGTAATGAGCAGTTTTGGCTTCTGTCGGACTGTTTCTGACAAGATCAGTGTCCCCCCCCCCCTCCCCTGCACTGCTGCACAGCCAAAATAGAAAGAAAAAAGAACCCATGACGTGACTGCTCCTGAACCCAAACGTGGCTACTTTTCTTTCAGGGTTGAACGCCAACTGTGAGGTTTCACTGTGAGTGTTGTTGTCCATTGAAATAGCACAAAACTCTTGATCTAACTGGTTCCTAATAACGTACGCACAATGAGTACAAAACCGCAGCTTTAACTTCGTTTCAGATCATTACTGAATTACTGTCACATTGAGTTTTTTTCCTCCATCAGCAGTGAAAGTTCTGCTGTTTAAGTACAGGTGAATAAAGGCCGTTTTTGAGGTCAGTGGATTCAGAAGTTGTCTGAAAGAAGTGGCGCGTGTTCACTGACAATAAAGCAGCAGAAGTAGCAGCGTGAGCAGAGGCAGATGAAAAAGATGGGGAGGCTTTTATCTGGCTGAACTTTTGTGTTGATGCTATTTTTAAACCAAAATACGAACACAGAACAGTTTGGCTGCACTTTGTTTAGACCTCGAAGAAGTTTGGGAGTGAAGGTCAAAAGGAGAACGAACGCAAGTAGAAAGAAAAAACATCAACAATCTGTTCCATGATGAAGCAACTCGTTAGTCAGGCAGCAGCCTGCTCTGTTGTTATTGGACATTATTGATAGAATTAAAACACTAATTTCAGGAAACACATTACCTACTCACCCCTTCATCTCTCCATGTGTTCGTCCCCTTGCTTTCTGTTGTATTGCATTTATTTAACTCGCAGCGTGAACAAAGATATCTTTATTTTGGTCCAGCAACAGGACTTTATGAATAATGTTCTTTGTCCAGGAGTTCGGGATGACTTTCCAGGCATGGAAATGGAAAAATTGGCCTTCCAGTATCTGTCGTCAGTGGAGGGGGAAAAAAAGTTTTTATTTTGACTCTTTCTGCGTCTGACATTTCATTTTTACTGTGCTTACACACTGTTAAAGTGTCCTCCACTGTTTTCTTGTTCCCTTTGCAGCGGTGGCCACAGGAGCCGTGTGACGCCGCTGACTGCAGGCAGAGGAAACGACCGTGCGCTGTCCTCCAGAGCTCCCTGCAGCTTCAGGGGGGGGAGTTTGTCCGATGTGTGCCCGGCACCCAGAGCCCCTGGCCTGGCCGCGGGGGGGATGGCAGCCTCTGCCCTGAACCTGAACGGCCTCGGAGTCATGAACAGGTAACTGGCTATTTTTTGCTTGTTTTTCTAATTGACGAAGAGCAAATACTCCATGACTTTCCAGGTAGAGTGTTAAAGAGGAAACACATACCTTCAATGTGTTACAGCTCTGTGGTTTGTGACAGCTGCGAAGCCGTTTAACTAGACTGACTTGA
Source organism: Malacoctenus tetranemus (assembly GCA_032274765.1). Taxonomy (NCBI): domain Eukaryota; kingdom Metazoa; phylum Chordata; class Actinopteri; order Blenniiformes; family Labrisomidae; genus Malacoctenus; species Malacoctenus tetranemus. The sequence continues at coordinate 8,363,230 of JAUESF010000019.1, read as the reverse complement.
ATATTTCTTGTTATGTGTCAGAGCATTTAAAGCTTTTCATGTCAGTTGTGAGTGTTCACTCACTGTCTGCAACTTTAGGATCACTTGAACTGCTTCTTTTTTGAATAACTTAAGTTTGAAGAGCTCTTTGTCCACAACTGTGGTGATTCACAAGATCATTTAGACGCAAATTAAATCTTCTTGGTAAGATTCTGCCTTGTGCTTGCGCCTGCAGCAGTAATCAGCTCCACAGCCAGCCAGCTTCCTCCAGCACCACCACCCGGACTCGAACCAGCGCCGCCGCCCGGCCCGTGGTGCCAGTCCCAGATCGAGGCACCTACGGCCAGTTACTGGGCGGGGGAGCGCTCAGCGGAGGTCTCTACAGCCCAACCAGCCCCAAGGTACCTCAGTCACCACGTCTAACCTGAGTATTACAGTGGAATATGTCTGTCACTGATACCTACCTCCCCCCCTTCTCCCCACCTCCACCAGACGAGCCCCCGTTCGCAGGGACAAGCCTTCGTCTTCCCCCCTACGTCCCTGCTGTCACCCGGCTCCACCTCCCCTCGTTCTCGCCCACCGTCCCCTCGAAGCCCGGAGCTCCTGGGGGTCAATGTGGGCCAGCGCGTCCGGCGCCTGAGCTCGCCCGGCGGTGAAGAGAGAAGCGACGGGGACGGGCAAGAGGAGAGGGGCGGAGAGGCGGGGGGAGAGAAGCGGGAGGAGAAGCGGCGCCAGGCACAGCTGCTGCAGATCCACCGCGAGCTGCAGAACGTGGAGGTGAACCTCTTGTCATGTCACGTCCTGATCACAGAATGCAAACCTGATCTAATACCGAGCGGTGCCCCGCTCGTCTGTGAGTTAATGCATCACGTTAGCTGAGTGGGACGTCTGAGAAATGTTTCCACGCAGACGATGTCGAGCGACGTGAAATTTAGTGTTCGGAAAACGGCGAGCCGAGCCAAAAGAATAAAGAACAACTGACAGTAGCTCGTGATAAGAAACCTGGAAATAGTCTTTTACTCGCTGATCCAAAAAGTTGTGACCTCAGAGGAATTCACCAGGTGAAATAAAGTTTCAACAAATAAACACGCTTTTGTAGGTCATTAAAAAAACCTGCCCCATTTACCACATATGGGGCTTTTCCACCAGCACCTCCTCTCAGCTCGGCTTAGTTTTGAGGAGTTTCCATTAGAAGATGTTACCTGCTACTCTGTGAGTATCTCACGGTGTCACAGACGTCGAGCGAAACTCGGCAAAAGCTCGGCAGAAGCTGTGAACAGAGCAGCAGTGTGGCTCCACCATCATTTCAGCGTCTATTGTTGCTTTGTGTTCGCGATGAATTCAAATGACGCCACGGTTTCGGGTGGTCAGCGCGGCGCCCCCCCCCCCCTTCGTTGCCTCGGCATGTGATTGTGATGGAAAGCGAGTGAAACCATGCAGAGTCGAGTAAATACATTATGTATAATGTGGCTGTGCTCTCTGCATTGATGCAGCTTTTCAGACGTGGCTTTTGTTTGAACCGGTTTGTTTCGTCTGGAGAGAAAAAAAATGGAAATTCAAGTATCAAGTTTTCAAGTTAACCGGTTTGAAGTCAGTGGAAAGTCGGCAGCGCTCAAGCTGCAAACCTGCTGACGGTCACACACTGAATTTGTGGCTCGTCAACAGCCAACAATTAGTACGGTTTTGCTGATACAAGAGCTCGCCATCTGTCGAAGACACAAAAGTGCATCACATGACATTTTCCTTTGCGCTCAGATTCGAAAAATCAAACACTGGCCTTTATTCAAGTGCTTTTTTTCCCCCTCTGTGCCTTCCAGGTCAGGGGGAAAGTGGGCATATTCGAGGCCCACATCTCCGGGATTCGTGCCCAGGTGCTCAACAGCGAGCTGCAGCGCAGCCCGCGATCCCCCCGACGAGCGGCCGCTCCAAACACGTCGCACCCCAGCCAAGGAAACGCGGTGCTTGAATACCCAATGACCCAACCACAACAGACTGAAGTTTCCACTGTTGTCCAAAATGGGAGAGGAAGGGAGGAAGAAGCGGTGGAGGGAGGACGGAGCGAGGCTGAGGGGGACAGCGGCGCTGTGCAAACAGTCGCGGGCAGCACAAAGACACTGGTGGATCAAAATGACTGTCATTCAGGAACAGCGATGCAAACTCCCCGTTCAGACAGCGCGTTTGTTCAGGGTTCTCTCGGGACGTTGCACAAAGACGGCGCAACAGATGGAGGCTCGCTGAGAGAAACGAAGGGAGAAAAAGACAGAGGAGTGGGAGAAAACAAACAGTCAGTGGGAGGTGGAGGAGAACGGACCGAGAAAGGAGTGACGAACCGAACGCAGACTCAGACACAAGCTGCCAGGTCGGAGGGGAACCCTCAACCTTTACCTCAGCCCACGAGCAGCGACGGCCCCTCCTCCGACGTGCCCCCCGACCACGCGACCTCCGTCCCTCCCTCCATCCCCGCCGTCATCATAACCGACCACGGTTTGGAGAGCCAGCCCCAAGTCGGCGACGGCCCCGGGTCCGAGCAGGCTGCGCTGTGCTGCAGCCCGAGCCCCGGCTCCAGCCCCCGACCCAACGCCTCGGGCCGCTCGCTCAGGAAGCTGTCGTCATCCTCCGCATCCTCGGCCGGCTTCTCCTCTTCTTGGGAGGAGTCGGAGGAGGATATTTCCAGCGATACAGAGAAAGGAGAGCTGCTACTCAACCCCGCAGTCCTGACTTCACAGCAGAAAGCAGTAAGTCGATCTAACACCTGAAAGGTCAAGAGGTCAAACAAAGCTTTTTAATGTGACAGAGCAAAATGACGGCGAGTCGAACCACCGTGGTCTTTTCTAGCTCATTTTGTAGCTAGAAAAGACGCAGAACAAAGGAAACGGAAGCTCGTCCATTTGTTTGAACATGCCTTTGCATGTGGTGGGTGCTCCCATGTCAAACCTCTCTACCTGAGCACTTTCTGACATCCGCAGTAACAAGGCCACCACTGTTTATGTGTGTGTAGGTGTGTGTAGGCTTGCTCTCTGCAGTGTGTGGGTAAGATAAGACAATGTGTGTGTGTGCGTGTG
>JAUESF010000019.1:8320016-8331846 GCA_032274765.1 Malacoctenus tetranemus | reverse complement strand
GAAGTCTGAGGCACAGATCGTTTTCTTTTTCTTTATCACGGGGAGAACATGAGCCACAACGGTCCCAGGAGATACACGCCACAACAACACGCTCATGCACGTGTGTTTGTGAAACCTGTTCCTCCTTCGGTGTTGCAGATGACGCCTTCATCAACCCTCAACTCGCCAAGATCTTCGAGCGCGTACGGCAGAGCGCAGACTTCATGCCCATCAAACAAATGACGGTAAAAAAAAAAAAAAAAACGTCGAGGACGTCGTGTCTCTCATTAGTTGTCTGTGTGTATTTATCGTGGATATATTTTGGTCCACAGAAAGCCCTCAACAGCGACCTGGGACCCAACTGGAGGGACAAGCTGGAGTCGTTCGAGGAGCGTCCGTTTGCCGCGGCGTCCATCGGTCAGGTTCACCTGGCGAGGATGAAGGACGGCAGAGAGGTGGCCATGAAAATACAGGTGAGTGTGGAAGCACGACGTGTATACACAACATACATGTTGTGAAGGGAAACACAGTAACCCAGGAGTGTGTTTGTGCGTCACCCAGACTGCCATTTATAGACAAAACACACATAATCAGATGTGTGTATTTATGACGTCTGAGTCAGGAAGAGGTGTGAAAAGCCGACACGTGTTGGTTTCACAACAAGAAACGTGAGGAGACGCTTGCTGTTCGAAGCACGTTTAATCATTGTTGGACTTCATGTAAACACAATCCACAGATTTAGTCTTCTGGGTTAAAATAAAAGCACAACATTGATTTGTCGGCGTGTTTTTACAGGTTGTTTGTTTTGTTTTCTTCAACCTTTCATCTAAATCCTCCAACCTGTTCTCTTTGCTTCTCTCCCTCTGTGTGCCTTCAGTACCCCGGTGTGGCTCAGAGTATCAACAGCGACGTCAACAACTTGATGACGGTGCTAAACATGAGCAACGCTCTGCCCGAAGGTGCACACTCAAAGAAATTCAGCCGCTCACACGCAGACACGAGTGTCTCCAATGTTTCGACACGCAAACGCGCGCGCACACACGTGTGTCCTGCGTGTTTCCGAACTTCGCTCTAACGCAGCGTTCCCTCCTGTCTGTGTGTTCAGGTCTGTTTCCAGAGCATCTCATCGACGTGATGAGAAAAGAGCTAGCGCTGGAGTGCGACTACATCCGAGAGGCGCAGTGTGCAAAGAAGTTCAGGTACCCCGAAGCAAATGTCACGACTCATTTGTGTCTCAATCAGGAGAGTCCACTTACAGGGACTCTGTTCCCACTGTTCCACTGAGTCACATCTTACACGTGTTCCAGAGAAACTACATTAAAGTATCTGGAGTTTGATTCTTTTTCTGCTCTTGCCAGGGTCATTTATTACCAGCTACTATTTGACTCAATATGAGCTAAATTCAAGAAGAATATCTCAAACCCACATTAATGTATGTGTCCCGATGATGTGAGAACTAACTAGGTCGTTTTGCTTTTAACCTTTAAATACTTTTGCTTATTTACTGCTGTGAGGCTCTTGGGGCGCTCTAGTTTGTCATTCTGACGGGCAGATTCACTGCAAATATCTGCCTCCCGTAACACAATCTGCCATGACACACATCTTTCCACAACCACCAGTCAATACCTGTAACCGTATATGTCGGGCTGACTGTGTTTTCCAGTGATGTTATTCCCGTAGATGCATCATACATCTGTGTTTTGTGATCGAGATGGAAAAAAAACAGGGCAGTTTGGTTGGTTTATTATGAAATAAATGTTTTTTTTTACTTCATGGGAGAGAAACCAGGATTCATGTCATTCAAATCCATTTTAATATAACTGCTATGAGTGTTTCCTGACCCTTTAACACTTTGGCTGCACTTCTCAGTGTGACTAACTCTCACCAGACCTCATAACAGCACACAGACCCTTCATACACTCAAGTTACACACAGATAGATTTAGCGGGCTTATTCCACTCCTGCCTTCAGTGTTCATGTTCAAGGTCGGTGCGAACCGTCACCAACTAAATATAGGCCGAGCTCTTCTCCACCAGCTACCTGCTTACCGACCTTGTGTTTGCGTCCCCGCTCAGGGAGCTGCTGAAGGACCACCCCTTCTTTTACGTACCGGAGGTGGTCGAGGAGCTGAGCAGCAGCCACGTCCTCACCACCGAGCTGGTGCCGGGGTTTCCCCTCGACCAGGCCGAGAGCCTCTCGCAGGACCTGAAGAACGAGGTGACTGCCCACAGAGGGCCAGCCGGGGGGGGGGTGTTTATATTTAGCTGATCCAAGTGCGCCGAAACACAGCGCACAGTTCTAATATTAAACGTTGGACCGTCCAGCAACAGTGTTTTCTATTTTGGTTTTCTTTGTTGCAGATCTGCCAGAACATCTTGCTGCTGTGCCTCAGAGAGTTGTTTGAGTTTAGATACATGCAGACCGATCCCAACTGGTCCAACTTCTTCTATGACCCGCAGACACACAGGGTGAGCCAGCCTCTGTGATTATCATCCACTTAGGGTTAGAAAATAAAAGCTTCTGTGGTGATTTTATTGGAGTGATTTAAAGCTCAAAGTGTGTTTTGCATTTTTACTCTTTAGGTGGCGCTGTTGGACTTTGGAGCAACACGAGGATTTGACCAAAGTTTCACCGATCTGTACATAGAGGTGCGGCGTGTGTGGTGAACACACACAGTGGTTTTTATTGTCTGATTAATTGCTTTTGCACCGTGTGATGACAGAATGTGTGAAAACCACAGAGCTGAATTAAGCTGTGGAAAACAAAGTGACGGCGGTGAACACGTGGGATCTGTTTGGGTTTGCAGGTAATCCGCTCAGCTGCTGAGGGCAACAGGGAGGGAGTCCTGAAGAAATCCATCGACATGAAGTTCCTGACTGGATACGAGTCCAAGGTAATTGCCCACTAATGCGCCCGCTTCTCTGAATAAAGCAAACCGACTCCCATGAGAGTGTTCAGACGATACACACGATTAGGCTTCATTGAGCTTCTTCAGACTGTTTCGACCACTGAGTTAACCTATCGGACAGCATGTGGCTGTTAACGAGTGAACAGGATGTTGTGCTGTTGTGTTTTTATTGCCAAAGTATATATAAGCATATAAATGAATTATAATGGCAATAATAATAAAAGTCATCACATTTTTGATGATAATAAAAGAAAAAATTAAATGCAGAAAAATTAAATTAAAAAAATCAGATAAATCCTAATAAATATGTTTTTGTCATTAATAGAGTGGAACTGATGATGGAATAAATGAAAGGAATAACATTTACTTGGGGAGAATAAAGCATTTGTAAAATCCAGGAAGCGATTTCCTCTGAAATATTTTTCGCTTCGTGTTTTTCTCCCTCCTTCGTGTTCAGGCGATGGTGAACGCTCACGTGGACGCCGTGATGATCCTCGGCGAGGCCTTCGCCTCGACGGAGTCCTTCAACTTCGGCGCGCAGTCGACCACCGAGAGGATCCACAACCTCATCCCCGTCATGCTCAAGCACCGGCTCACCCCGCCGCCGGAGGAGACCTACTCACTCCACCGCAAGATGGGCGGCTCCTTCCTCATCTGCTCCCGGCTGAACGCCAAGCTGCGGTGCAAGGACATGTTCCAGACGGCCTATGAGAAGTACTGGGAAGGCCGCACGCCACCCTCCGCCTAAGCCAGTCAGCGTCTATGCAAGTTAACGGACTGCCACTGTGGCCAGTAGTGAACTGCCAGTAGTGAACTGGTGGCGAGAATGGAAGTGTGAAAAACTGTCACCCGCCCCCTGCCGAAGGTCGGCGAGCACCAGCGTGTCTTTTTTTCCAGCACGGGCCACCAAAAAAAGCAACGACGGACCCCCCGAGCTTATTTACTGCCACGTGTTTTAGTCTGAGAGGAGCAGCAACACGACTTCTGTCGTGTCCGATGGCCAAAGCTGAACCTATCAAAGGGGGGGACGGATGGACAAAGATGTGAGAGTGAGAAGACCCCCCCCAACCTCCCGTTCAGGTCTAACACGATTGTAGAGTAAAGATTTGATTATTGTTTTCTTTTCGAGCAGTTCTGGCTTTGTTTTTTGTTGGCTTTTGTTTTGCTGTGAGATGTTTTGAACGACCACACCAGCACTTCAGTTTGGCGCCTACCGTTTTGTCTCTGGTTCAAAGAGTCACATTGAGTGTAGCGAACCAAACTGTGAGCCAAGAAGCACCACGTTTCAGACGTAAAGCAGCATTATGAGTAGTGGCAGTCTCAGTTTTGACCAGGACCAACGTGTCTGTGTCACAAATGCTTCTTGACTTGCTCAAGAACATTTGATGCGATTTGTTTTCTTTGCTTTTTTCTGTCTGTTTATGCAGCAGCGAGGCTTGGTGTGATTGTATGAGCTGAATATGAAACAGTCGGGAGGCGTTTCGGTGGAATCGTCCACATCCACTCACGAATCGGTCAAACAGGGTGCGATTTAGTTTAAACCGACATTTATTCAGTGAAACCACAGATTTCACAACGAGCCCTTGAGTCACTGTAATGGTAGCAAATCATGTAGTATTTACTGTAACAGGTCCAACCGTGACCAGCATTATGAGAGGATGCATCAGGCCTTTCGCTGTCCAAGCTGGTTTTCTACGGTCCGTCTAATTCACAACTGATCCAAACAGCTAATACCAATTAGCTGCTTATTTTCTGTGAAAATCCAGCATTCAGCCAAGAATTCGTCCCATGTGAGTTTAAAGTTAATCGGGTGAATTTCACTTCATGTGGAAGCTCTGCTGTGCTCAGATTTTAGACGACAATCATTTATTTTGTCTTGTGTTTTTTTTTGTCCGACCAGCTGCTGGAACAGACTTAGCTACAGTTACGATCTGTCTTCGGTGGAACATTGTCTCACACACGAGGGAAACATCTTCTAGCGCCACCTACAAGTCGCACCCTGCATGTGCGTCGAGGTAGTAAACCGTTAGCTTTGTTGTCTCAGTTGATTCACACTACTGGATAATGCTGTTTATTACATTTCAGTTGCTGTTTATAGCTTCCTGTGTTCAGGTGCACCATGGAGTCGAGCTGTTTCAGATCATGTGCACAAACTGACTAGCCGCTCGGTTGTTATCGTTCTTTTCGTCATGTGAGGGGTTCTGAACATCAGAAGTGTCCACGTGGGTCAGATTTCTCAGTGAATTCCAGCTGATTGCTCGCAAAAAAACTGTCATTCTTTAGATATGCACTTCTTTAAGTATCACGGCATGAGTTTTCCTCTGTTCTGCTGCTCATCGGAGGTTGTGGAAGAAGTCATGTGCAAATGAAACCACATGGATCCACGTCACTCTGTAGGGGGGGTGGGGGAGGGGGGAGAAGATGAGGTTCTGGCAGGGAAGCGGAGCGAGGCTCACGTCAACGCCCGCGTCATGAATGTTAATGAACTCCCGGGATGGAGAAAGCTCATCCCCCAAGAAACGCACAAGATCCGCTTGTGAGCTCACCTGGCCTTCACAAGTCGCTAATCTCTCCCCCCCCCCCGGCTCCCTGCTGTAAGATCCTCCGTCACATGGCTGCTGTGTGGCTGTGAAACTTCTCTGTGCTTTTGCTGTGTGAATACCAGTTGTGATGCTGTCTGGTGTGGCTGTAGACGGGGACAGAAACAGAAAGGAAAAAAAAACTCAAAAAAACAAACAAGGTGCCTGTCGTTTTTCAGCAGACGGCTTTTAGATAGAGACCTCGACTTTATATTTCATATCACGAAAAGGTAAAATTTTATAACCCGACATGCATTCTTACATGGATGTTGTAAGAAATTGTATGAAATGAGTAAATGTTTGATCTACTCTGGTTCTGCAGTGCTGTGTGGATTTATTCACGGAGTGTTTTTGGTTCATCGAGGCGCTTATGTTGCTTTGAAACCTGAATGAGTGTCCACGCTGTGCGTGTACGGAGGATAACACTAGAAAGGGAGAGAGAGAGCGAGAGACAGGTCATCCTCCTTATTTAGCAGGGTCTTGGATGGCAGTGCAGCGTTTGGCAGGGAGCCTGGGAATCCGGCACACATTCGAAAACATTCACAGAATGTGAACCTGTGCACTTTAAATGTCTCAGCTTGTACGCAAACACTCTGACCTGAACGTGAGTATTCGTCAGGTCCCAGTAAACCCAACCTTTGTGTTTTTTCTGACGGTAAACACAAACTGTCTTTCGTTGCAGTATATTGCACTTTCATCGAGTGTCCAGCATGTGTCACTGTTGTGTTGCCAAAAACAAACTACAAACCCAGAAACACTGACATATAACAACTTGGAGCTAAACTTGCAAACTGAAACCTGCAGTATAAGACACTTGCTTCAGTTGTTCTGCATCATCAAATATTTCTCTTCTAAAACAAATGACAGAATTTACTTCACAAGATCTTTCATGAAGGAAACGATGCAATGTGCCACCGAAACAAGACTTTTTTTCTCACATCTATTCTCTTTTTTTCTTCAAATCCCAATGTGAAGCCATCTGACTGAGGAGTTCTTGAGGTTTGTCTGTTCTTTAACTCCAACGCTACTAAAAAACACTGTTGGGTCGGAGCGTGACCCAGACGCGGCTGCAGACCGACGGTTTCCAAACCATTTCGTTCACTTAGTGCAATTTGTCTCCGTGTCCTGAATGTGTTTTGACACTGTAGCTCGCTGCGCTGACAGCGAGAGTCGTCCGGGGCTCGTTTGCTGAGAAACAACTCGGCTTGTGTTTACGTGACTGAGGGGACGCTTGGGTCCTTATTTGGTGAGGGAGGACGGTCAGCGAGTGCGGGGACCATCCTCGACGGCGAACATGGTGCGCACGGGACGAGCGCCTCAGCCTGTACTCGAGGAACCTTCGTCTCTCATTGCTGAAGCTGCCGAAGCTCAAATGAAAGCATGCAGAAGTATTTCTTCTTCCCTGTGAAGCACTGCGTCACCGGTGACCTTCGGGCCGCGAGTGAAAAACAGGCATTGACGAGTCGCAGGTTTTCACGTTTTTCACTTTTATTGAAACGTTTTATTTTGACTTTAAATCCAAAAGACACCGAAAAAAAGCTACAATCTTTAAAATAATTCAGTCTGTGTGTGTCTCTGTACAGTCATTCGACACCACACGCAGAGCAAAAAATACTGTACACGCTTCTACTGTCAACGACCGACCACCACATCACTGCTAGTTCAAAACAAAAGCATTGTAGCTATTCAAAACTCCTCCTGAAGCAGAGTCCAGGTTTGTTCTTAGAGTAAAATACCCAAACAGCAGGAAAACCTCATCTCCACATCTGTTTAATGTACTTGGACCAACACAAAGTGATGAAACTGGACAACAGGACAACATCAGTCAATAAGGCAGAGGATATTTGTTTTCACCAGTACAGACATCATCATCTTTTGTTCTCAGGCACATGTACTGTACAACATATACATGATTAGAACACTGAACGTCGCTTTTGTGATTTAAAATACAGCATAATTCTCAAAAAGGCGTCCGCAAAGATCATCAGAAGCTACGAGGGTCAATTAAAAAAAAAGCCACATCATTGGGATACAAAGTCTAACAACGCACAGGCCAAAAAAAAGCAGTGTGAATATTTTGGCAAGATCCAACCTCATCCTGAATATTTAAACTTTTCTGACGTCAAAAAAACCCTCCGATTCGTCTCGTTCTTTGTGTTTTTTTCAGGTCGCTGGTCGTTTGTTTGGCTGATGTGTTCCATGCGGTTATTTCCAGCAGTAGCTGCGCCAAGCACCCACTTCCTGCAAACACACTTAAAGCGGTTTGGATTTGGTATGCTGCTCTCCATTAGTCTTGAGCTGAGGCGAAACAGTCTGAGGTTTTTTTATTATCCTTTCGGGCTGCTTGACTCTTGGTACTTCTGGATATTTTTGATGGAAAAACGCCAGTAATCCGGCGCATGAGAAACGTGGACAGGCTCTCGTGGGAAAGGCCCCGTTTGTTAGGATCAACAAAACCAGCAAATATCTGAGTCATGAAAATTAGAGACTTGTTTAGACGTTTGTGCTGCAGGACATTCTTATGGAGCTGACCGGAGGCCGTGCCAATACCGTACTTCATCCATCACCCCGTCACACTGTATATCCACTCCTGTATCTGAACACGGTACACACAATAATGGCCGGATACACTGAGATCCAGCATGTGTGGATCTTATAGGCAGAGCTAATACTAAGAATGTTTCATGTCTGAGCAGGAAACCATCAGACATGGGAATGAAAACACGACAGAGGGAGAAAAACGCAACAGTTCGTCTTCAAAACGTGGAGGCAAAACTTAAAAACTTTTGCTATTAGCATCTTATAAAGAGGGTGACGTGTTCTTACTAGTTTTTGACAGTCAACAAATCAGAAATTGAGCCGCCTACATTTAGTTTGCAGGAATAAATAGTTTTAATACTTTTAAGTGACTAAACTCGATAAAAAAAGCTCCAAAGACAGAACTCAAAATTCACTGTGATCATCACTGAAACGCAATACAAACACTTGTTTCTCTGATTCGTGGTGTGTTTCTTGTGACTGTACAGTTTCGGCCTCCTTTTCCCCGTTCCCTTAAAGAGTAAAAGTAATCGTGTCGACCAATCGGCAGCCAGCGCTCTCAGGCCTTCGTAAGGAGCAGTCACTTGATTGGCTTGGCTCGGCTACTCTCTGCTGCCAGCTGCGGGGGGGTCAGCACCGGGGGCTGGGGGGAAGGGGGTGAGGAGGTCAGACTGTCCGTGAGCTGGCGACGGCCCCCCTTAGACGTCCTGAGGAATTCCTTGGTCCCTGCAGCCTGAGTGGCAGTGTAGGGGGTGGGGCGGTGGGGGGGCAAAACAGACATGGCTTCAGAAACCACACGTCTAAACACTGTTATCAGACTCTCGTACCAGACATCAGTAATACCTCGTCATTTTACCCTCCGTTTCATTTCATGCAGGGGAGACGCCGGGGCAGCGGGGGCTATTGTTTCATCAGGCTTTGACTGGCAGGGTCAGTCATTATTAGTACACCCCCCCCCCTTCCCCCAGGGGACAAACAGGACCTGCTTCGCTTGATTTTACATTGGCAGCTTAAAGCGAGGGTGACGGATTAAAATAGAAAGTGTCTCTGAATGTGTTGACATTTCTGTGGGATTAAAAAAAGGCCAGCGAGTGTGTTTATTTCACGTCTAATCATCCTGATTATAACGGCAGTTTGTGCTCATTGTTACAATTTAGAAGGTGAATTCATTCATCTGAGTCTCGTTCTTTTACTTCTTGTGAAAATAACCCGCAATCCTCAGCGAGCGCAGAGGATTTTCTCACTGCAGCTTTTCTACCACAGTCAGTTGGGGGTGGGGGGGGGGGGGGGTCTACGAGACCATCAGAGACCTGAAGAGTGATGCTGATGCCTCGTCCCAAAAATATTCATGCTGTGTGGGAAAGCAGTCATGACAGAATTCATGGGATGTTTTCTTGAAGCCCCCTGGTGTTTGAGGAAGACTCAGGGCACAGGAATTTTTCCCAGCATGCCCCTTTTTATGAGTTGACTGTTGATCACAAATCAAAACAAAAAGGTGACAACTGCTGAAAAGGACAAACAACAGCCTCATACTGTTGGTGTGTAACTAATCTTCTGTGAGCGCATCGCTTCCTGGAGTCACTGTGGACGAGACGCTTCCTGCCAGCTCATCAATAGATCTATCTTTATACTTTCTTGAGGACACAGTGAAATGGTCGGCGCTGGACCTTGAGTAAAGGATGAGTCAACCAGCTTCATCGATGCAGTTTTGTTTGACTCTGTTTTGTGATTTCTGAAAAGACGACGGAAGATCACGAGGAAGTTCTGAAAAGCTTTTCTGAGCCTGAGAAAATCTGCTTCGACGTACTCCACACCTGCGTTAATGTTAGTACAGACCGCTTTTTACTACAGAGTGCTCTAACACACTGTTACTACTTCGGTCAGTGGAAGACAAAACATGTGAGGTAAAAGAAACAACACCTACCGTCAGAAACTTCAGTGGAGATCAAAGGCAGCGAGGGGGACGAGAGAGAGAAAGAGAAAGAGAGAGAGAGAGAGAGAGAGAGAGAGAGAGAGAGAGAGATGGATCATTTGGACTGGAATAAAGCGTGACCTCACTATTCACACAAACACATTCAATGATCAATTGAGCACAATTACAGTAACACAAGCCCAGTTTGTTTCAATTTGATGGAACAAGAGGGGAGATGATACATGCCAAAGAATGAAAGACTGGAGGCAGGGGGGAGAAAGAGAGAGAGAGAAAGAGAGAAAGACTGGGGAGCGGGCAGAGAGTGGGAGGAATAATGAGAGAGAGAGAGAGAGAGAGAGAGAGAGAGAGAGAGAGAGAGCAAGGAGATGGCAAGATCAAATAGGAACAATCCATAGACAGAGAAGGAGGCAGATGGAAGGCGATCAGTGGGAGGGAGATAATACCACAGTCATTAGATAGATGGACACAGAGAGAAGGGAGGGAGTAGCGTTTGTAGAGACGGAGTTATGGAAAGAACAAACACGGGAATAATATGCAAAACACGCTCATTAGTGAGGGGGGAAAAGAGGAAACTGACGAATGAACCGCATTTATTTCCGGAGTGATGCGCTCCATACAGGAGGATGGAGGGAATAAGCTGCGAGATGAGCTTTAACTCCCAAAGCTGCGCTGTTCCTGACGAGTGGTTGAATAACAAGTGATGTCAGCGGCGAGCCTGATTTCACTTTGGGGCTCATCGCTTACGGGAGAAATGGTTATCCTATTGAACATAAATATTCAACGCGCTGCTGCGAGGCGGCTCTATGGATTTTTTCGCAGCAACAGTTGAAGGAAACGTGTGCCCAGAGGCCTGAGAGAGCAGCGGGGAAGGAGTGAACAAAAACACACCGGGGGAGCTGCTCACTCCCACGCACATGAATTACTGTACCTTACCTTACACACAATGCTGGCACACACACACATGCAGGCATATACGCTCTCGCACACTTCGCAGGCAGGCAGCAATTATTTCACATGCACGCACACACACAGAGAGACAACATGCTGTAATTCAAAGGTTGAGAGTAGAGAGGTTCTGTGGTGTGTGTGTGTGTGTGTGTGTGTGTGCTCCTTCTTTTAATCGGAGTCTATTTCCAAAATGCAAAATATTTTCTCAAGAGGCGCTTCTGACATTTTCACTGTGATCAAACAGTTTTTCTTAAGAGCTCATCGTGCAAAGAGGGGAAAAAACAAACAACAAAAAAAACCACGATGAAAAGGAGGAGAAGAGCCACTTTGGGACACTGACTCGCCAGGATGACCATGTCCATCCCCCAGAAGATGCTCATGATCCATCCCACCATGATGACAGCGGTCAGTATCTGGATGAGGGCCGCCGCCACGTTGAGCCAGAACACGCAGCAGACGCCTTTCTCAGAGACCAGGTCGCTGCGAGCGCCGCACAGCACGGTGAACGCCGAGATGAAGGTACCTGTGGAACAATAAAAAAGACACAGCACAACAAGCTGCAGTCAGCCGGAACAGAAAAGGGGACGCTTTATTTTAAAACCCACTCAGATGTAACACTTGTTGGATTTGGCACAGTTGTGTTAACATCCCACCATGATAAAGGATGTTAAGAGTGAGCTGTGCTGGTTAAACTCTGCAGGAATATACACAAGTGATTTATCAATGAAATAAACCAGAGAGGTTTGTCTCCAGTGAAAACGTCACACGGTCCCATCGCACACTCGTCCAGCTTTGAACTGAGAGCCAACGAAAGCAAAGATTTCTGTGGTTTTGATCTCAGAGTTCACGTGCATGGCAAACACGAGTCGGAAAGAGTGAAAGCATTCAACCTTCTCAGCGACAAAACTGAACAGCAGTTCATCAAAAACAGGAAAATATAGAAGC
>JAUESF010000019.1:8192587-8209019 GCA_032274765.1 Malacoctenus tetranemus | reverse complement strand
TGTGTGTGTGTGTGTGTGTGTGTGTGTGTGTGTGTGTGTGTGTGTGTGTGTGTGTGTGTGTGTGTGTGTGTTGACATTGGCTGGCAGCAGCAGGCATCTGGTGACATCTGGTCCAGACAGATAAAGTAAACACAGACTATCTCACTATCTGGAAGGAGGTGCAGCCAATCTCTCACTCCTTTTCTCTTTTGCTGTCAGTCCTGAGCTCCTTTTTTTCCCAACCACTTTTTGCTGGTGTCAACCTTAAACTCAAGTCTGCTTTATTGATGTGTCAGGGGACCAGCGTTTATTGGCAAAGCTGGAGAGTTTTGAAAGGAAAAATAGATGACGACAATGGTAACAAACAGAGTATTTCAGCTGATGACCTAAAATATATTATTTCTGCTTTTTTGTCCATCTAAACACTCCTTTAATAATACAACAATAAAGTGTAAACCACTCATATTTATCAGGCAATGATATCAAGGCTTCTTCAACGAGATGGGATACAAAAGAAAAAGACAGGCTTCAAAGGGAAAGGAAACATTTGCTGAGATGCAAAGAGGCTGTTTTTGTAGATAAAAGTAAAACTTCAGTTGAAGTCATTTTCTGGTAAAACGATGCGATCTTTGTTCAGACTTGTTTCAGTTTCTGCTCCCAAGATTATTTCCTTGTACAAACACTGATTTTGTTTTCTATCGATGAGGGAAACAGGCAGAGAGCAGAAACCTTCACATTTGAGAAGCAGAAAGTTCCACATTTGTAGTTTCTAAATGATCTCCTTATGCTGCACACACTCGCATTTAGGATGTCCATACACACACACACCAATGAGGTTTGTCATTCATTCACCCCTGACCACCGGGGGCCTCACCCTCAGTGGTCAGAGGCCCTGGGCGCTGGGCCCAGTTGGCTCGGTCTCTAACCTTTGTGAAAGAGCAGATGATGTGTGACAGAGAAAATTAGAGTGGCCGGATTTTCTCAGCGATGTTAAAAAAAAAAAAAGAAAAGGCTGCAGAAACGACAGATTGAGGGTGAGAACGCACAGAAAGGCCAGATAAAAGAACGAGGTGAGGAGGGGCTGGTGTGAATACACAGAAAGTTGATGGAAAATATTGATGGATGGATAATAAGTGAGATGATAAATAGGAGGAGGGATGGAGTGGTGAATGAGAGGATGCCTGGACACGTGGCCCCCGGGAATCAGCCATTATACATGCGACTGTCACTCAAGATTAGGGGCATAATTAAACTCCTGTCCCACTGCGTGTGGCTCCACCGCACGCGTGTGTGTTTGTGCATAGACTCTTGTTTGTGTGTACCTGAACGTGTGTGTCCTCTTCCTGGGTGTGTGTGGGAGGGGTAGACTGTGACAGAGATTGATGGTGAGGGGAAAGCGGGCCATTATGTTGTATAGCTGGAGCAGTGATAGCCTCTCCACCTCTGTGTCTGTTTAAACTGCAGGCCGCTTTATAGGCGTGGCACGGGTGACCCCACGGCACCGGCTCGGGCACAGATTCCTCCCCGCCAACTGCTTGTTTTCAGCGAATTTGGTTGCGTAATTTGGCCTCAGTTGAAACGGGGAACAAAGGAGACGCTGCTGAGGAGAATCTAGTGTCATTTATAAATGAAGCAATCACCCTCTCAAGTGTTGACCCAAGGCTCTTTCCAGTAATCAGACTACTCAGCAATTTTAATGAGCTACACAACTTTTTATTCCCTCAATATTTAGCCCTAATAGCAGGTTATAAGGGAGCCTCTCAGCCTTCGTTTAGGTGAATGGGAAATGAGGATAAAATGATTATCTTGACAGGGAGAGCAGGACTCCCCACTGAGAGGGAGAGAGCAGCCTCTCTCATGATAATAGTGGAAGGCCACGAGCAGCTGCACACCGACCAGAGCTGCATCTCTCTGTCTCTCTGTCTCCCTCTCTCCCCCCTTCTCTCTCTCTCTCTGAGCGTGTGTTTGTGTTTCAGTGAGTGAAAAACCCCGCCGCTCCCCTGCCGAGCAGAACATCAGCTCCATCAAGTCACAGAGAGGCAACTGCAGGAGCAGACAAAGTCCCTGTCCTCCCCTTCAAAATAAAACCCCCGACAAGCACAAAAGCAAGTTAAATTCACGTCCTCTTGTTTAAATCCAGTTAATGGTGATGGTTGCCATGCATGGAGTGGTCGATCCAAAAATCAGTACTGAAAATAGTGTAGGAACAAAAGTGAATTGGCAGGTTACAGAAAAACCTCTGGTAATTTCATCACTTGAGGGCGTGAACTTGCTATAAACATTAAATATAGGTAGTAACATGAAGGGAGATGTAGGTGCCTCTTGCTCTAGAGTGTTAAAATAACACCAAGGGGTGGCATCTGGTGACCCCCCCCCAAGTTTATGGCTGCTGGAGGTCTGAGCTAACAGGTGAGCCT
Source organism: Malacoctenus tetranemus (assembly GCA_032274765.1). Taxonomy (NCBI): domain Eukaryota; kingdom Metazoa; phylum Chordata; class Actinopteri; order Blenniiformes; family Labrisomidae; genus Malacoctenus; species Malacoctenus tetranemus. The sequence continues at coordinate 8,206,623 of JAUESF010000019.1, read as the reverse complement.
TTCAAGCTTCACAGGCCAACAAGAGCTCCATCCTGGACATGAATCCACCAGGTTTGGTGCAACCAGGAGTCACCTTGTCGGCCTGTGAAGCTGCTGGGATGGCCCTGGAGAAGCTGGAGCTCCATGTGCCTCACTGAGTTCTGTGCAGGGTTACAGTTTGGAGGCCAGAGACGGTGCTCTGTTTTTGGACACAGAGGCGAGCCGGCCAGCCTCCCTGTCTGGGAGTGGGAACATGAGTAAGATTATGCAACACTTTGTGCTTAGAGTTGGCAGAATCGAGCTCATCTTCCACTCTGTACTCAATGCCTGTGACCTCATATCTATACCTCATTCATTTCCATCATGCAAATAAAGGAACCCATGAAATGCAATTGTATAAAGTTAAATTATTAGTTGCAATCTCACAGAAAAAAATAAATAAAATATGCAATTTATGCACAATCTGGATTGAAAAAGTCTTTACAAAACAAGGTGTTATGATCCACTTTAGACGAGTATGTGCGCATTTATAATATAGTTACAAATTGTTTTATTTGGACCCAAAAATGTGTCATTTTACCCCAATTAATCGATTATAAAAGTTGCAAAATGATGAACCTCAGATGCTCAAAGAGCTTTGACAGAAGGATTAGAGAAAACCCCCACATGAACTACTTGAGACTGGCTTTGATGAAAATCCTAAATAATAAATGAAGCAAATGGAAACAGTGACAGAATAAATACACAGACAGCGCTGCGGTCTTTAAATTTGTCGTCGCCAGCATTTTATTTTGAAAAGCAGTACCAGAACCGCTCCGTGGCGGCGTGCCATTTGACTTGACAGATGGCAGGCGGGAGACGCTCCTCTCGGCTGTCTCTCTCGGTCCGTTGGTCCATCCCGGTTCCCATTGTCTCCCCCCTTCCACTCCTTGAAGACAACCCGGAGACGGCAAACTCTCCTCGGCTCTTATTTTCTCCGCTCCTCGCGTCATCCGGAGACTTGCTGCGACCTATCCCGCTCCGATTCTCAGTCCGAAAATTGGACACGCTCTTCTCGTCTTTTATTTTAATTTAAAAATATATATGCATTAATTGTTTTCCCGAACATTATAGCAATGTGCTTGTTGTGACGGATGAAGGGGTGAAATCACCGAGCGGCGGCTGAAGGTGCTGACAAAACGGCATCTGTGTTGTGGCTGTGATGGGGAGATGAACCGGAGGAGGAGGAGGACTCATTAGCCCCGAAAAGAGCCACCGAAACCTGCTTCCAGAGGCTGCCGGTGGACCACCAGCAACAATTTCAGTCATCGCCGGATAAAACACATTGAGAGGCTGAAGAAAGGGGGGAGAAACTCAGACGGCGGATTAGAGGCGCGGCGCTGGAGGTGGAGACGCGGTGTTTGGTGAAGGATGTTGCCGCTCCGCGCACCGCACTTCCCCTGAGAGGAGAGCAGAGGAAGCAGGGACCACTTTCACTTGTTTTCTCCACCCTGAAACAAATTAGGCTGCTCCATTCAGCCCAACGCAAACTGCGCTTAATCGGATTATTCAACGAGAGATTTAATCTGGGGAATTTTTTTTTTATCAGATCTCAGCATCTCTCTCGCTCTCTGCGCCGCTCCGTCCGTGTGAGAGTGGCCACTGTTGTGCGGGGACTGTTTAACGTTGATAAGGATGCGACTGATCGAGGTGGCCATCAGTGGGATTTACTAGCCGTGCAGGTGGCGAGTGGACAAGTGGACCCAGAGCTGGTTAACCTTGTTTCGCGCAGGAGTGCCTACATGGAGACGGACCCTCATGATCCGAGATCTCGGTCCAACCACCAGAGCTGAATTAGACCCTGAATAAATCTGACACAATTTTCCAAATCTCTGGATACACAAAGGAGACTTTACAGATCCGAGCTGCCTTCAGGGTCCACCTTTCATTTTTCTGATCCCTGACCCCAATCTGAGCTGGACATCCCAGGGACCACTCCAGATTGTTTGCCCGGTAGCAACTTGTCCATGTGATTGAAGTAGGAGCCTGTTTCCCCCCTTCTGAGCTCGGAGAGCAACAGCGGCAGCGCTCTGTTATCTGCGGCCGAGCAGCGAGTGCTCCTACCTGGGCTGCCGGCCAGCCAGACGGCCCTCCTGGGGGGGCTGTTCCTTTAGGGGGGGTGGCTTGGATTCTGAAGAAGAGGTTTGGGAGTAACACATAAAGGAGCGAGGAGGACATCATGGGGTGCTGTAGTGGCAGGTGCACCTTGGCCTTCATCTGTGGCATGCAGCTGGTAAGTGTTGAGATTACTATTGGTGAGCTGTGGAAGTGAACGCGCAGACCATTCAGGAGGCAGAGAAAGCTCTTCGAAAAAAAACCTCTGAACTCAGAAACAAGTTATGACGGGGGCACGAGAATAAGCCATATCTTTACCTTGACATTGACAGAGAGTGGGTGGATCAGTGGGTCGGCGGAGAGGAAAAGATGGATTACTTAAAGGTCACATTTGAGAAGTTAATAGGTGTGTAAAAGGTCACAGTACAAGGCACGATGTAATTCCAGGGACAGCTTGACGAATAATGGGATTGAATAGATGAATGGCTGCTGGTGAGAGCTCTAAGACTCTGCTAAGAGTCTATATAGTCCTCTGACGGATTGATAGAAGTGGGCAGTGATCGATGGAGGTGCTGGAGAAGAATGAGGTATGGCTGGATGGGCGGGGCCAGTCCATGTGATGTATGGATGCTAATGACTGGGCAGAGTGAAGGAGGAGAAGATCTGACATAAACCGGTTCTGTCAGTGCACCTCTTTCCCTCCAATCACCATCTGTGTCACTGGGAGCCAGTGCCAGGCGAGGCCAGGGGGGAGCAAAGTCTGAGTCTGTGTGGAAAAGTGCGAGGAGAAACAATTTCATTAGCTCTCTGGTAATGTGATAGAATCTGATAAAAATCCATCAAAAAGCGATTGCAAAAAACAACAGCTCACCGCTGGCGTCCTGATGTGCTGCAGATGTTCTGCTGTCAGGTCAGGAGTCTCAGAGCGGCTTCAGAATGAGACTCTTTCTACTGGAGGCGGTGAAACTTGAAGCTGGAGGTCATTGAAAACCCAAAATGGATTAAACTCCTTCACACAGTCGTAGCTGTTTGTTTTCTCACCGTTTTTCCTGACTGTTTTGAAAGTATGATTACCTCTTCGACTCCACCAGCCAAAGCTGTCGATGCCAGCTTTCTTATCTGTTGCTGGCCAAAAACGAAAACACTTCTCGCACCCAAGGACAATAGACGACATCTGGTTGTTCTTTTGGTTAAAATCCACATTTATTCTCTTTTATTCGACACCACAGATGCAATGAGTGAGAGAACACACACTGCAGGAACGTGTCCACAGATGGTCAAAGTTAGTGGCTGTTGGTGATAAACTGCATAATCAGTGATCTCTCTCGCTGGTTCTGTTTTTTTCCTCCTCCTTCTTTCTGTGTGTTTGTGTTTCCCAAAGTTTGTGAATCAGCTTGTGGCTGCGGGTGAAAACTGGTGTGTAACTGGTGTGCACGCACACTCCAACGCAGTGTAGAAGTGGTTAAATGTGTGACCTCGATTTGGATCCTGTTCTGTCACTTGAATGCACCACATGCAGTTTATTTACATCTATTTACACACATTCCCAGCTACTGGTTAACACCTGCCAGGAACAGATATAGAAGCATTCAGCCTGTGGACTTTTACGAGCATCTTTTTCAGTGAGGTGTTGTGACTTAAGCTGGTTCTCGGTTGTAAACATTTTAGTTTATTTCGCTACAACTGTTGTTATTATTGCGGCACCTGTTTTGTGGATGTATCCAGCCACCGGAGGGGCTATTGTGTGTCCAGTGTCTGCAACAGCAGCAGCAACAGCAGAGCAATAAGTGCAGCTCGGATCCTCGGGAGGACATCCTGCAGAGGCTGCTGGGCTGCGAGCGCAGGATGTATCAGGCCAGAATGCGTCCACTCATCACTAAATGAACCCTGAACTTGTTTAAAGACATTCATGGAGACTCTTAAAGCATCTTGTGTGCGTAAAAACTGAGGACTGACTGTGATGTCAAACGGCACTTTGTTCGTGTGTGCACAAACGCATAAGCAGAAAGCGAGATGCTTGTGCTGTGGCGCTTTCAGCCTTCAGTCACATACATTGAGTGTACAAACTGAAGGCCTCCTTTGTGGTGGTGAATGCGACGCTGTATGAGGCACCATGAAGCACCGTCAGTTCAACACAAAGAGAAACCCGAAGGAAAACCACCTAATTTACCAAACGATATGAAGGTGTCTGACCCTTGTTGTGCGAACGCGCGATTGTAAAAAGAGACCCATTGTGCCGCGAAATAAAACGCCGCTGTGTGCGCTTTGCCTACAATTGAATGCCGATGGCGTTGCCACATGTGGCTCACAGACATGAAACACACCACTGTGCTGTAAATGGAAATGTGATGCATTTCAGTCGGTGGGAAAAAAGAAAGTGTGCGCGCGTGTGAATGAGATGCTGTCACAGAGATAGTCATTGTGTCTAATGCAGTGGAACTAATGCCGCGCCGTAGTCAACAACACGTTTTGCTCTGTTAACTGTTGTAATAGCGAAGCCAGCCGATAGCACTGCTAGCTGCGCCCGAAGGTCTGGGGCTTGTTGTGTGCGACAGCACGGCCACGCACAGTTGCAGCCGCTTAGACAGAAGAAGCCCCCCCCCTGCCCCCCCGATGGTTGAATCCATATCTTCTGCCGGAAAAGAGGCGATTCGCCGCTCTTTAAGTACACACACACTCCAAGATATTAATAAATATCTCACGCAGACTCCAGGGCTGCAGTTGCCCTTCGCGAAAACCGCGCTGCCCACAAGCAGCCTCCATGACCACAAATTAAAAGGCAGCCTCTTCCCCTGCCCGGGACCCCCTGCTGGATGTAATTGTTTTTGCTGCGCGAGCTTCGCCCCCTAATAGGCGACCTCGACGAGGAGGAAAACAATGCTGGTCAGTGTGTCTTATGTAGTGGAACTGATGTCTTATGTAACTCTTAACAGCGGTTTCCCCCCCCAGCTTCATTAGCGGGGTTAATTGCTGCGAGCCGATGTCACTATAGGCGAGCAGAGATCAATGGTGCAGGTTGGCGATACGTCGACTTCGGGGCCGAGTACAAGCAGCCCACCAGGTGAGCCGTCTGAGGCCCGGGTTACAAACGAGGGTGTTATTCTCATTAATTTGAGCTAATTCCCGCTTTTCAGCAAATTGTTAGTGAGATAAATGTGCGGAGACTCTGCCTTTGTTCTGTGTTTTTGTCTCGCGCTTTGTTGTCTTTGTTTTCACTCCCAAATAAACCCGCTAATTGTTATCATTATCCTCCGATTCATCACTGATATTCCCAATAAATAGTGTAATGAATTGAATCTCAGCAAACGATATCGTCATGTTGACGAAGTGCTGACAGACACTCCGCAAAAAAATCAATGATTATATAATTACATCACTGAAAAACAAGACGCAAATATTTATGATCGGGGAGGTTAAAAAGAGGACGGAGCGACGTTCAGGCCGTTTGCCTGGAAGATGACGGATGATCATTGCTGCTGATGGTTCGTCTGTCAGTCAGATTGAATAACTGACTGTTTGTTTCGGGTGTAAATGAAGAGCCGGAGGGCGGATGCTGAAGCTCAGCGCTTCGGATCCAGTGAGAAACATTGATTGGAGGATTCAGCGACTGGCTATCAAATAGTGAGAAGTTTTTACACATTTTCTATTTTAATTAACACGTCTTTGTCAAAAAAAACCTCAGAAAAACTGATGAAACAACAGCAATTTGTTCTCTTGACAAGAGCGGGATGAGAGGACTGATACGACTCTCTTGGATGCTAAAATTGGAGCCCGGATTAAAAAAAAACTAAAAGGTAACAGATGTTATTAACCTGATCCCATCTGAAGGTTACAAATCTTCTAAGGAAAACTAATTAACACTTTGTATCTTTCTCATTTTACATCTTCGGGCTGTTTTCTGACTTCGATAAATTGTCTCCCTGTTGTAGCCAACACTGTGGACTCGGATCAAGACTTCATCAAGACGAGGCGGCTTTTTGTCACTCAAAATAAGCGATTTAAACTTTTAATTTGAAACTTTCTGATGGGGCAGCGGTCACAGAGATGTTGTGTAACATCACAGAGGGTCGCAGTGCTGTGGGGGAAAAAAACAGCAGCGATACAGAGCTGCATGGAAAGGAAAGGTCACTACAGGTCAGATGGCGTTTGCACCAACAACTCTGCCCACATGCACACAGATTACGTGCCATGTGTGACTTCCTGCCTGTGGTGACGGTTGAGGTCTCGCTTGCTATATCAGCTCGCTGCACCCAGCAGCTGCTGCCACAGAGATGATGACAAAAGCAGCCCGGTGGCGGCCTCGGTAAGGGGACCTCCACCGTGGCCCCTCCACCATCGGATGGCTCAGTGGAGCTCGCACAGACGCCTGGTGGGTGTTAATGTTGATGAAACACTAATTATGTTGTTGGTGTGCGCGCTAATTGAATAGAGCGAATGGAGTAGAATCGCAGGCCTGTAATCCAGTGTACTGTGCAATTACAGAGAGATAATAATTCATAATCCACAAGCAAAATAAATGTGTTATTGATCTTCTCACATATAATTCAGTGGAATCGGGCCGACGGACATGCTCGTACAAAGCGCATCTTTGTGAAACAATACAGCCTGCGTCCATGGAGGGAGGCGGGCTGCACATGGAGTGGCCATAGGCGGTCTGAGAGCCAGTGTTTGTCTGTCTGTGGCACTACATTCCTGTGACATTTCCACCACTGAGGGACATAATGAATAATTTACCTCTCGGGAGCTGCGACATGAATGCAGAAGCGGTATCTCTGCGTGTGCCGAGGCTCGCGTGTTACCTGATTACTAAACAGTTGATCGCGCTGCCATTTAAATCTCACTTCCGAGACGGGACGCGTTTTGGAAACGGGGTAAACAGATCAATCAGAATCCGAAGGTTCGATTTTCACGAGATAAGTTGAACCCGTCCATTTTAATGTCTGTCTTCTTTTTTTTTTCTTTTTTTAATGACTTCTGTGGAATTGGTTTTGCAGATTGGTAAAAAATTGTCAGCAAGCCGGTTTCTTCAGAGGCACTTTTAACTTCCGTATCGTTTTATTAGACATCCTCCGTCATCGCGAGCCACGCGTCCATCACACGCGCTTAGTTTCCCAGCATTTTAAAGCAAATTCACTTTTGAGATATAAGTGAACTGCTCTCTGGCAAACCGGCCTAATCTCCAGACCTCCTCCCTCATCGCAGCAGCACAGTGAGATGAAAAGGCTTCCCGATCCTTTATGTACAACACCGCTTTCAACAAGGGCCACACACAATCTCTGCTCTGAGTCTATAGATTTTCTGTCTCTCTCTCTTTTTTGCACTCTCTAATTTGTCAGTCTCTCTCGCCCCGGGTCTCCATCTCTCCGTGCGCGCCCACCCCTCCCCATGTACGTCTGTCCGACCGCTTTCATTTCTTCATCTGTCGCCATCGCCGCCTCGCTCTTTCTGCCTCCGCTCCGGAGGAACGCGGCCGTCGCACCTCAGCCGCGGCACTGACAGGCGTCCCATTCAGTGTGTTTCAATGAGCTCCGAGCACAAAAACGCACTTTTTTTCCCACTCGCTTGCACTGATGAGGTGGCTCCATTGTGCCACATCAGTCCAACGCTGGTCCTGAAACCTTGTTGATGATTGCAGGCTGTCTTAGAGTTCTCCATGTTGTCCTTGGTGAATCGGGGGGGGGGGATGCTTAAGCACAATTAGTTAATTCGATCCTCTGGGGTTCTTTTTCTCACCTTTTCTTGAGGATGGTTCCAGTTTGGCCGTGTGCCACTTGTTTCAATGCTGCTGCTGCTGCTCCTGTCGAGCTTTGCATTCTCCACATGAGGCTTCCGCTTTATAAAAGCAGTCACATATTTTTCGTTAAACTCCCCCACTTGGTTAAATCTTTTGACTTTTTCCAACAAGAGTCATTTCAGGACGAGTAGAAACAGCGTAGCGCCTGTAGCCTCCAAATATTGTGTAAGTTGCTGCTCACACAGAACAAAATCAACACAACTTTCTGACTCTTTGAGTTCATTTTTGCTGGTGTGAGATTTCCACTTGATGACGGAGGTCTAACGAACTGCAGTGCCGCGCGGCACACATGAACTGCATATTAATGGCAGAAATTAGCCGCAAAGTGCGGTTTTATTGCAGCTGTTACTTTGTTAGAGTGGTAATTTACCAGATCTGGAGGCCGCGGCGGAGTGAAAAGGTATGGACGCAGCAGCTGTGGGAAGGAGGCGTGTGGAGAGCCAATCAGAGAGCGACAGCTACTGAGGCTGCAGAAGTGGATGCATGCAAGAGATCTCACTTACTGCCTCCACCTTCCAAAGTTTCATCTCAAAGTTGCAGCAAAGAATCATGGGAGTTGGCTGTTAAATTTAAAGAAATGTGATTGGTCCCTTTCTCTTCACTTTTAGGGTCTCGTAGGTGTGTTTGATTGTTTTGTTTCTACAGAAACTGTAATTTCTATGTTTCTCTGTGAAGGTGTTTTCATGGGTAACCTGCAGTTGACCTTTCTCGGGTGAATTATGCAATTCTCTGCCGTGTGCGTGTGAGCTGTAACTTTATCAGCACATACGTGCAGCCTCCTCTGGGTGCTTGCCAACTGGGGCGATCGGGTCGCCGCTCCGACTCACGAGTCCAACACTCGTCCAGGTGGGGTGTGAGTCTGCCCACCTCCTCCACTCAACGCTGCCGTATCTGTCCTTCCCCACCTCGTCGCCGCGGTTCGTCCGGAGCAGAGGCCGCCACCAGCCTTTTGGTGGAGTAAAGACGGTTTGCGACTCAAGGTCTCGCCGCCACAGTTGGGCACCAGATATCTGAAAAGATAACACGCTGCGTGCAATCAGCTGGGCCATCGCTTTCTTTCGAACCCACACCGCAGGAAGCAGGTGCTTTCACAGCCTAACTGCCAGTAATCTCTCTGCCGCCCAGACACGCACACTATTCAAGCCAAGATGGAGTCAATTGTGTGGCGATAGACCAACAAATCGTTCGATATCGTCGCCGGTTCTTCCCACACGATCAGAAACCATCAATCCTTTGGATGCTGCCATCATGGCTGACGCCCAAAAAACCTGCTACAAACACATTTTTAACCTCTGTAGATTGGTGACTGTTGGCCCCAGCTCCCTCGATAAGTGTAATGACGAGTGATAACTTCATGAGCCTTTGTTCGGTTTATCTCTGAGCCGCATGAAAACAAAGGCCCAGCCAGCTTGTTCCAGGGAGCAGGTAAATTGTGACCATTTCGTCGCAGCGGGCACAGAAAAAAAAAGCACCCGAACATTTCTCCTGCAGGATTCATATCGGCAGCAGCTGAGCTCGCTCCCAGAATAATTACACCGCTATTGACAGTCGGCCTCACTTAGAGATTTTGGGGCGCCGCGCTGCACGCTGCGATACGCATTATCTGAGGTCAGACAATGCATCAGGACTGTTGGAGCCGGCAGACGTGTTTTATTACTCGGTCGGACCTTCTTCCTCCTCTACTTCACCAAAACAGAGTCAAAGTACTTCTCCACTTCTTAGTTGGTGGCATTGATTTTTTTTTTTCTCTCTCTTTTTTTTTTGTCTTTTGTGCTTTTCTTGCATCCACAAATGCTCGGTTACTTTATAGTCGCGCGCCTCCCACGCCAGATCAATCCCTGAACTGTGAGGAGTAAATAGCCAGACGGGCTTTGCTGCTGATAGGCTGCACGCCGCCTGGATTAGCAGGACGGTCTGTTGTTATGCTAAACTGTCCTATGGCAGAAAGCTCGACACCGCTGCAGCTTTCTCTCCCCCGTTTTGCGTCAGTCGTCCTGCCGTCAACTAATTTGAATCAAATGATTCAACTTTTTCTCAAAGCCGTCCCAGATGTTCCCCCGTATCCCGCACCTCATCGAACAGATGCCGCCAGAGAACTTGACGCGCCAACAGCTGGATTCCGCAAAGCTATAATAAAGAAGCAAATTTGTATGTTTAGGTAAAAAGTCTCCACCTGCTCTTCCCGGGCTGCTCTCGCTCATACATATGGAGCAATATTTGTTGGCGGAGTCGTATCAAAAAGCTGTCAACCTCCAGCAAATACTGTAATTCAGCTCAGCCTGGAGTCTCCAGACGCAGTCCGAACATTAGAGAGTTTGGACAAAGACCAAGTTTTGAAGTGGGGAAAGTGAAGTAAGGTGTGTTTTGCGCTGCTTGAGTGTTTGATGGCTGCTGCCTGATGACTGAGTGTGTTTGAAAACTCCTTGAGATGACAGATTTTTTTTCCACTCTGTGATCTTTGAGTTCGTCTCTGATGGCTGAGAGAGGAGAGAGAACGTGTAGCTAAGTGGACATCTGAGCCCCACTCTGCGCTGCTTACATTATCGATTTTTTCGGGGGGGAACGAAAAGTGAAGCAAATTTGGATAATAACCTGTGAAACTTGCTCTTTTTTACTTCTGCGGCAATTTTCTTGCAAGAGGCTTCTCTTAAAGGCCGCAGGTACCTCTCAGGTATTTGTATGAATATCCCGAACCGTCACCGACTTGTGCCAAGTTTGACAAGTTGTCATCCGCAGATATTTGAAAATCTCGGTAATCAGCAGAGTTCCTGCCGGAAATCTGTAGGAGGACAAGGCCTGGCAGCAGCCACCAGCTCGTACCTGTCGATTGTTGCCTCAACGTGAACCTGAAGACAACATGACAACATGCGAGTGACTCACCAAAGGTGACGCGCATGGATGCATACAAACTACTTATGGCTGTCAATCGAACAGATGTTCCAACGCACTAATTAGGTCTCCACGAAGAAAACCTCCAGAAATCTGACGTTGCTGCAGTGTTTTCTGTCGTCAAACCTTTATCACATGTAGATCTGCAGTCTAACGTTGCTTTCTGTCCAATTCTGAGCTGTTTGCAGTTCTCCAGTCCACTTGTTGTTGCTCTTTTATTGTCTGTTTGAAATCGTGACCACAATCCTAAACAAGGCGGCTGCTTCTTCTTCTTCTTCCTTGCGACACACCTTCGAATAATGTTGGACCCAAACTCAAAGAACCTCTCGTTTCCAACAGACCTCTCCAGCACCGTCAGCCGCACTGCAGCACCACCAGCCCACTTTTCTCTTTTCTTTTCTTTTTTTTTCTGTATCATTCTTGGAGAGCTTTCTCCATAAACTACAATTTTCCACCCTAGATGTGTTTTGTTGCAAAAAAAACAGAAACCAACCCGAGTCCCCTCTCCAGGCTGGGACTGTGGCGTGTCTTCGTAAAAAGCATTTGCAGTCCCTGGGAGAGGGTGCAGAGCGGCGATACTGTATCGCCCCACGCTGTCATCATAAACCCGTTTGTGGAGCTGTGAAGGAGGCGAATCCGTGCAAGTGAAACCTTCTTGTTTGAGTCAGGAAAAGCTGACGCGATCTATATTCTTCCACAGCTCAGCGGAGGCTTTGAATTGAACCTTGACACAGTTGGATTATTTGTTTTCTATAGTCTCTCTGATACCGACACGCATATTGTGAAACTCCATCCACTGTGTGCGCCGCTGTTGTTTGTGCGAGTGTGGCGCAACACGTTACCGCGGCGCCGAATGGGATCGAACAGAAAAGGTGTTTTGTTACTCGGGCTGCAGGATTTGCCGCCACAGTTGATGCAACTTCAGGTTGCGAAATCATTCAAAAGTTTCACTGCAGGCTGTTGGAAGTATTGTCTTATTAATTCTTCATTTTCCCTGCCAATTATATCATCAGTGTTACTCAACAGCAGCCTCCTGCAGGTTTATGTAATGACCATCAGTGTTGATTCTCGTGTGAGCGGCGGTTTCTCTTCGCTTTCCCTCCTTCAGTTTTCCAGCTGTTTGCTACAAAAGCCAAAGACAGTCGGAGGTGTAAGTCAGAGCTGCTGCGGCACTTTTTATTAAGCTTCTCAACAAAATACGAGGCACAAAGTCAGACTTCAAGCTCCACAAAACGTAACTCGAGATTCCTCGGCAGACTTTAAAGCCTTTTTGATTGAGGGCATTTTGACTTGTCACAGTTCACGACGGCGCTTTGTTCGATTCTCCGTCGCTGTTCAAAACCTTCTGGAATCTCCTCCTCCGTCTGTTTGACGCCTTTTGTCATGTTTGAGGGCATCCTGACGCTCCAAAATATCAAGTGTTTAATCAGTTTTTTTGGTCGTTAAAAAAGGGCAAAAGTTTTCAGCAGGAACACTTCAGAGGCTGCAGAACATCGTGTCCTTCGTCACGAATAATCCAGCTGAATTTAGACGCCCGAGTTTCAGCGGCGAGAGAGTTAACGTTAATTAGCCGCAGTAACTTTAATCTGCTAAAAGTGGTTTCTGTCATGTTAGCAAGCAACAGTCAACTAAAAATAAGTCCCTCGCTTTATTGGGCTGAAATGAACCGTGTGGAGTTCAGCGCGATAAAAGTTTCGGGGTGGGGGTGGGGGGTGTCGAGTTTCACAATTTTAGCTGCAAAGAGGCTTTTTTCTCAGCGAGGAACACGGTGTGATTGGAGGAGCAACAATTGACCTCGTGCGTTCTTTTTTGGACTGTGAGAAGAAACCCTCCGTACAGGGAGAGCAGCCAAACGCCACACAGAAAGACCCCACCTGAGTTCAAACCCAGGACCCCCACCCTCCCCCCTCTCTGTCAAGTGACAATGCGTCTCAGCCATCACATAATTGTTGCATCAAAACAGATTCTCTTTCAAACGCAGAGCGTCTCTTTTTGACGCCTTGCTCCGTCGCTTTGCAGCGACAACGTGTTTCGTTTGAGAATGAGCAAAAACAAACAACCGCAAACTGGCGCTTGATGTTTTTAATCCCTGAAATAAGAACATCACATTCTTCCAGATGCCCGTTTTTCCCAAAGTAATTTTCAGAAGCTGTCGGTGGAAACGGCAGCGACGGAGGACACCCACCACCCTGCCGCGTGGCGTTCGCTTGCTCGTCTGTTCGAAGCAATCCGGTGACCACTTTTAATCTCCACACTCGTGGGGACGCCGCGAGCTGACCTCGTGCGTGCCCACGCTGAGGGACGACGCTTTGGTCAAACACGGCCGCCTGGGTTTTCACAGGACGCCCGCGTCTCAGTCTGCTTCGCTTCCAACCACCTAAAAGCTGTCGTGACGCCGGCTCTCCCCGCTCCAGCGTTGTTATTTACCCCTCAAGGTGAAACGCTCCCATTGTTCTCCGAGAACTCGCATCCTGTTGATGTGGTTGTTGCTATTGTTGTTGCCGCGGATCCCGATATTCCGCCTGCGCGGCCGTTTTTTGATCTTATTACATCAAAGGAGCGCTTGAATTATAATGGCGAGCGACTGCAAAGCGATGCCTCGAGCTTCATTACGCGTAATTATGAGACGGAGATGCGACTGGCGTCAGGTGAACACCTCCCAAAAACAACCGTGTTTTTCCGGGTGACGCCGGTGTTTAGTCGGAGCCTTTTGAGAGGCTGGTTATCGACGCGTTATTCAGCAGAGAAAGGGAGAGAAAAGGAGCGACGAGGTTTCCAGGTGGGAGCAGCGATAGCGTCTCATTGTGCCATTTTCCTTCATATTTTGTTCCATCCAACAATCTCCAGCCTCCAAACTCGCCGCTGATAAAACAGCCTCTCGGTCTAAACGCTTTCATTATCGCGGCTTCAGTAGCATAAACATCGTTAGACACTTGTACATTTCTGTGAGGGCCTTTCAGCGTCTTCTTCCCCCTTTGGTTCCTCCCTGATATTTTTCTCCCCCCGTATCGTCGCTGCCCTCGTCGCCTTGTGATTTTTTTTCCCTCTCCCTCTCCCTCTCTCTCCGTCTCTCTCTCTCAAGCTCGCGCTCTCTTTCATTCTCTCTCTCCGCCGCTCTGCACAGTCTCTCCCGGGCCATTTGAGTTGCTCAGGGAGCTGTGAAAACGATGTCTGTATGTCTTTGCGTCTGCATCCTGTAGGGACGGCCTTTGTGTGTGTGTGTGTGTGTGTGTGTGTGTGTGTGTGTGTGTGTGTGTGTGTGTGTGTGTGTGTGTGTGTG
>JAUESF010000019.1:8107739-8122049 GCA_032274765.1 Malacoctenus tetranemus | reverse complement strand
TTATTTACAAATGTGTCTGGGCGACATAATGTTTTTCTAATGCTTCATTTCCTCCTGGATAGAGGCTCATGTTTGGTGTCAGTCACAATCAAATATCTATAAGAGACATCTGGAGGCACGCATTTAAAGATAACGAGCAAAGTAAATCTTTACCACATATTGGACTGAATTGTCACAGGCAAAGCACACAAACTGCTGCTGTCCCTAATGGTAATACTTGTGATTTTACTTTTCTATTAAGTTTCGACTGTGTTTTCACGTTTTCCTCAAGGCCAAAGCGGGTTAATTTGTGACTTTCAGTGTTGTTCAATTTAGAAAGAAAAATAACCTCAAGGTTAGTCTTCATTGGCTGAGGCAATTTGCGCCGTTGTCATGGAAATGGTTGGAATGGGTTATGTTAGTTTTCAGGGTTATAAATTGAGCCATAACCCTCAGCACTGTGGCTGGAGCTGCAACGTGGAGCATTTTTGTCATTTGAATCCTTTGTGGTTGCTCAACTTTATTATGGTGCAACATGTCTTCATTAGACTTGTGTGTGTTCTTCATTCTGCATCTCACTATTGTTCTTTGTGATCTACTTTAGTCTTTGCTTATTTTGTTCCATTTTTGTTGATTCGTGAAAGATTATTTACATTTTTCATCCATTTCTGCATTTTTTGTCTCACTTTTCAAACACAATCCGGTTTAATATTATGACAATGTTATGTCAGTGTATTACGTTACATTTGTCTTGTGTCTCTTTTTTGGCCAAGTAGACCCACGGAGCCAGGAGACCCCGGGGTTGGTGCCCGGTATGCCATGTTTAGTAATCTTTTAATACCGATTTTCAGTGAGGCTTTTGCGGCGTGTAATCCGTGTTACGCCACCAGCCTGCGGCTAAAATTGTATTTACTACCAAACTGCAGCTTTGCTGCTCATATTCGCTCCACTCCAGTGTGTGTCAAGGCTGAACTCCACCACTAGGCTTCCCATCGGCCTGCCGCGGCTCTGCCGCACGCTCACCGGGAGACCCGGAAGCTGCGAGCTGCCTGCTTTTGTTTTGTTTTGGTAGGAGAGAGAGAGAGAGGGGGAGAGAGAGGCAGGCAGAGGTCCGTCCGGCCGAGAGGACCGAGCGCTCAATGGGGAGAGCCCAGCTGGGGATGGAAGATGACGGACCGATAGCTGACGCCTGCAAAATGCCCAGTTTCATCAGCAGTTTCGAGGAGGGGAGGGCCAGAGTGTCCCGCAACCTGCCCACAGAAACTTCCCTCGCGGACGTTAAAGTTGAGCGGCCGCGCGGAGACCCGAGCCGCAGGTCCGACTCTCGGTTATCACCCGACCGGGAGCCGGAGAAGAGGAGCGCCGAGGAGGGGGAGGAGGAGGAGGAGCAGCAGGAGGAAGAGGAGGAGGAGGAGGAGAGGGATGCGGAGGGCAACAACAACAACAACTGCAACGGCGGAGGGAGCGCGAGGAGGAGGGCCAGCGTTGCCGAGATTTTGAGGAGAAATTTCGGGGATTTGAGGTCTCCGGCTCTCCGTGTGGACACAGACAGTCGGATGCAGTGCGGCGCCGAGCATGAAAGCCACGCAGGACGCGTTAATAACGACGCTACAAACGAGAATGGAAGTGAATGCGGCGAGTGTAAAAAGTCGGACGGAGAAACGGGCGAAGCCGGTACTCAAAACGAGCCAACCTTGAGCGAGTTGGCCACTTCAGATGTTGTAGTTGAATATTTAACTGTGACAGGTCAGTGCCGTCATAAACGGGACGGTGACGGCGGCAGGGTCGCCGTGGACGAGTGTTTCGGCGCCGAGGAGCACATTTACTGCACTGTTTACTGCATCGCCGACGACGGTCATCTCAGAGACGCTGAAATCCCACAGCGACACCATGAAGCGTTCACGTGCGACGCGTCAGAAATGGACCCGGAGGAGGGACGCGGCGCGGGCTCGACCCCCGAGCCCACCCTCTACACCCTGGACGATCTGGTGGACCCCTTCGGGGACCTGTCCTACCGGCTGTACAAGGAACAGGCCGGGACGGAGGCTGCGGTGCAGAGTTGCCGGGTGTGCCTGGAAGAGACAACCATCGCATCCCTGCCCTGCTGCAGGAAGGCCGTGTGTGACGAGTGTCTGAAACTCTACGTCAGCTCTCAGGTTGGTGGGCCGGAGGGACAGAGTGAGAGGAGGAGGTGGGGTGGGGGTAACACTGTAGAGTGCAGCAGGGTGGCTCAGTGATAAGTAAGCCAGTGCTGGGTCAGTCAGCAGCTGGTTGGAGTGTCCTTGAGCTGCAGTAAACACAGGCCACGCTTTTTATGAACTATATTTAGGGGCATATCTAACCTCTTGGCATGGGCCTGGCCTCTAGCTGTGGCTGCTCAAACAAAAAAAAATCCATCCTGGGCCATTAGCAGCAGCTGACCCCTCATGTTTCAAATAAAGCATCCCCACTAAGAGGCTTCACAGTCTCTCCATTGTTTGCGAACTATTAGGACCACTTTTATAAGATAAGTAAAACGTTCCAACGCAACATCAACAGGCCCCCTCGTCTTGTGATTGGTATTTCACTCTGAATTTGGGTCACCGGACAAAAACTGGGACTTGGGAGTGCCAAAGTTTTCACAACAGCACAAGTGAGTTGCTGGAGTTATTCGAAAAAAGTTTCTTTCCATTGAGAGAAGGTCACACACCTTTGAACAGTCTTCAGAGCATTTTAAATCCAGTTACAGTCCATTCAAACACTGACAGCTTGCACTGTCAAACACTTGAGTGCGTGGGCCGGGGGGGGGGCTTCTCTGCCGTCTGCAGGGTAACCTTGCTCGGTGTAATGACCGTCATGTGAACAATAACTGTGACCATTCGACAAAAAGTCGCCGCCGTTTCTGAATAATTCACTGTCCTCTTAAGAGTCGCAGACGCAGCAGTGAAACGACGGGCACATTTGGATGCAACAGCAGCGAAGCCATACAGTGAAGGTGGATCGGTGAATATATTCAAACTGAAGGCTCCAGAAATAGTGCACCCTGAGGAGCCGCAGGCTTTTGCCAACAATACAGTCGGAGGAGAAACACTGTGGCTGACCGGATGGCAGCTCTTTCAGCAGATTTGCCAAATAGAGCACAAAGTCAAGTCATTTGTTACACTTTTAATATAACAAAATCCGAAGCAACAACACACAGAGGTCATTTTAGAGTTTTTTTATGGCTGTTTTGCGATCATTTCACTGGTCTTAGCTTCAATGTTTTGACACTCCTGCTCTAGATTGACTATTACACTTACCAAAAAAAGGTTTGTTTTAATGTAACCCTTCAGTTTATCAGTGTGTTTTACATTTCCATGGAATGACAGTTTTGCAAAGTCATTTTAGGAGTTTCCCCAAAATAAAAAACATGTCAGTTTTGTTTACTGTAAACTTTAAAAAAAAGTTGTTTACTCAGGAGAAGCTTCTTCCTGGTGGACTAAAGGTCCTGCCCATTGATTCAAATGATTTATACCAATACTTCAAGGCAATTAATAATTCATCTGAAAACGTTAGCTTCCATTACTCTTAAGTGTTCTGCAGCGATCATAGGAATACAGGCCGTGCAAGGTGAGGCTCAGTGCCAGCTGTTGTCTCTGATCAGAGCTCGACTGTTTCAGGACAGACTTTTTTTTCCCCCTTTTTTTTTAATGTCGTCAGATGCCTTTTCCAGGAGGTGCGAGCTGTCTGCAGTCTTATGATCACAATCTCACTTTCTGTAAACATGTGTGGCGGATATTTCACAAGCTGGAGCGAGAGAGAGGCTGTCCTCCTCTCCCTTTGCTACTGTTTGTGATCCTCTGCTTTATCTGCTTGGGATATAACAGCTTATCAGACGTCCAGACTGCTGTTTATCTCCATTTGTATCACTTTGATAGCAAGGCATGAATGCTCATATAAACACAACTACGAGCACACTCATAAACACACTGAAAATGATTATTGATGTTGATCTATTTTCTTTATGATGCTTCTACTTGGCTTGATCCCACACATGGTGTATGTGTTGCTATGCTGATATTTATATCAATTGCAAGCAATTACTTCCTGCCAAAAATAGCTTCATAATTAACCCCGTGCTTGCCATTTAACACATCCTCTGGTCTAACTATTTATTTTACCGACTTGTCTTTGTTGTCTAGTCTGTTGTCAAGTCCCTGAGTGTCTATATTTAGACTGTAGGTGTTTCAGTTGGGTTACAATCCACGTAGGAGTATGAACAAAGCACCGATTACATAATTCAGGGCAGCATCACATCGAGCAGCTTTGACAGAACTTAAAGTTTCTCCCAGTTTAGTTTCAGAGCGTCTGTCCATCAGCTGCTGTCGACCGTCAGGCCTGTGGCTGATTGTTTGTTTGTTTTTTTGGGGCCATCCTGACAGTGAAACTCAAGACCAAAGTCGTCCACATTTACAACAACCTGAACCCAGTGACACGTGTGTATTTGTACGAGTGATAACCAGTTTAACCAGTCGTGCAGTGGTCATCATCACGGCGCTGGTGTTGCGGCAACAATGAAAACACCACTGCATAGGATAGGATACATTTTCATGTTCATGTAATAAATAGGCTTTTAGCTTGTGCGTGTGTGTGCATGTGTCTGTGTGTGTCTGTGTGTGTCTGTGTGTGTGCTCAGGCGGGTATTGGGTGGAACCCCCTCGGAAGTGAACGCTATTGTTCTTCGCCTTTTCCGCCTGCTGTCGTTTCACGCTGCCACACATACACAGAGTGACAAAATGCCTGATCATGTGTCAGTGCGACAGCACTCGCAGGCTTTGATGGTGGTGAAGGGACAGAGAGTGAGACTGAGGGAGAGAAAATGTGGAACGAGGAAGAGAGGAAGAGAGGCCCTGCGAGGAATCGCAGAAAAGAAACAGGGATATACTGTGGATGGTGAACAGGAAGTGAAGGCCTGCTAACAAATTATTGGTAGCAAGTTATTCACCAAGCTTTGAACGTGGAGTTTGGTGTTAGATGTAATAAACAGACTGAATGGAAAAGGTTCGACTGCTGCACAAGCTTCAGTGTGTCTCTGTGTGTTTTAGTACATATTAACTGCTGCTCTCTGCTCTGCCTCCTTCAGACATCCATTTATCTCCCCCCCCCCTCTCCTCTGGTTCCTCAGTGAATTATTTACCATTTCCCATTAGTGCACTGAATATATTCCATATGTAGATTTGGTATTGATAGTCAGTCTCCGTATGAAAGAAGCCCACCTCGACAAGGTCAGAGTATCAATGACAAAGGGAGGATGTGCTTTGATTTCAAGCCTTCATTGTGTCAGAGTGTAAACATCCGTCCACCTTCCGTAACCGGTTCATCCGAGTCATGGTCGCAGGGGGTTGGAGCCGTCCCCCCGCTGACACAGAGCGAAGGCAGCGTGAACAGGACTCCACTTTATCACAGAGCAAACACAAAAGACACACGATCGCAGACACACACACGTCCATGCCTGGGGTCAATCTGAAATCACCGAAAACCCTCAAATGAAACTGGAGAACCCAGAGCCAAACTGCTGCATGCAGGAGAGCAAGACAAAGCCCCCCCCCCAGCCCAGAATCGAACTGCAGCTTGTCTTCCTGTGAGGCTAAATCCTGTTTTCTGTGCCGTTTCCTAGGTGAAAGTGGGCAAAGTTTACGTGAGCTGCCCGATCCCGGAGTGTAACGGCAACCTGGAGGAGGGAGTGGTGATCTCCCATCTGGCCAAGGAGGACGTGGCTAAGTACCGTTACTTTCTGGAGCTGAGTCAGCTGGACTCCAGCACCAAGCCCTGCCCCCAGTGCAGCCACTTCACCTCCCTGAAGGCGCACATCCCGAACCGCTCCGAGCACAAGTACAAGGTGAGCGCGCGTGCGCCGGGCAACGGTGTTCCCGGGGATGTTTTACAGCAGGAACAAACGGTTGCTGCAGCAACTGTAACCGACGGGAGACGAGCTCTTTATACAGTTCACGGAACCGAACGGAGCCTTTAGCCGTCTCTCTCAGGGATTTCACCACAGCACCCTATCGAGGACTCCTCCATACATTAAGACATCGTATTCTATATAGAATCAAGCAGGGAGGGCTTATAAACACCCTGATGTGAGATTATGCAGAGCGAGCAGGTTTTCCACCTCAGATGGAAAACGGTTACCAGGAGGATGCTCGTACAACAAAGAGCAGCATCAGCATCACGTCTCACCAAGAGCCACATATCGAAGGCTTTAGTCCTGACACGCTGGTTTGCTGTATGACAAAAACATAGATTCACCTCTATTAAAAACCCATCATTCACACGCTATTGACATGTTACATCAAGTCTTCCTTATAGAAAACGATCGGGTTGGATGAGAGTGTGACAGTTGCACGGCGAGCGGTTGGCTCTCACGTGGCTTTGTTTCAATCAGCGTGTTATTCTGTCCCCCCCTGCCGTAGATCCAGTGCAGCAATTGCCAGTTCGTGTGGTGCTTCAAATGCCACGCGCCCTGGCACGACGGGATCAAATGCCGCGACTACAGGAAAGGAGACAAGCTGCTGCGGAGCTGGGCGAGCGTCATCGAGCACGGCCAGAGGAACGCCCAGAAATGTCCTCAGTGCAAGGTGAGAACCCCCCCCCCCTTCACGCTGACCAACGACGGGAGGCTTTGTACAGCACTGTGGAGCCTGTGGTGTGTCTGTACACTGTGGGGGGGGGGAGCAGAGCGATGGAGGGTGGAATCACTGCAGATTAGTCAATCAATGTTAGGTTAAGAAGCATGAGAGCAAGGACGGATGATGGATGGACGGACGTGGAGAAAGGGACAGATGTACAGAACAAGCGAGACGCTGATGCATGGCTGTCCAGCGAGCTGCAAAGAAAGAAAACAACTGGCAGCACGAGCCGTATCTGAGAGACTTCCTGGCATGTCTCTCTGATAGTCATAAAACCAGCCGCTTCTTATCTCTCCGCCTCATTATGACCAAGTTAGTCTTCACAATATCTAATTTGGCTGTGGGATGACGAAGGGGAAGACATGAATTAAGCTAATTACCGGTCTATGGGAAGTGTTTGCTCACAGCGGCAAACAGTTTCCATCTGTTTTCGTCACCCCGTCGCTCCGCGTCCGTCTGAATGCCGCTCTGGAGGCAGCCGCCGAGGATCATGTTCCACTGTGAAGCCGGCAAATTGGTGTCATGCTGTGCTGAGCTGGGAAAGAGGCTGAGAGCTGCTGAACTTAATGCCCAGTTTATAGGAGGACTCCTCGCCGCTACGGCAGCCAAGTAGTGAGGAGCCATTAGGTGTGTGTGTGTGTGTGTGTGTGTGTGTGTGTGTTTCTGTGCCATTTAACAGATGCTTCCCACACATTCTTTTAGTGTTTTTTTTTCATACAAATCACCTCCGACGGTGCTGCACCAAAGAGCCTCGAACGCTGGTAAACTGTTTTCCTTGGAAAAGAAAGGAAACAGATCTTGCAGTGATGCGATTCAGACTCCAGTATCGACTCTGTCCGACGTGTGTTCCTCACTTGCTAAATATCTTACTTCCCCCCCCCCTCCCCTGTCTTCCAGATCCACATTCAGCGCACGGAGGGATGCGACCACATGACGTGCACGCAGTGCAACACCAATTTCTGTTACCGCTGCGGAGAGCGGTACCGACATCTACGGTTCGACCTCTTCACCTGCACTCAGTCGACGTGGCTTCTGTTGTTTATTTCTGCGTCTGATGTCGTCTTCCTGTCGTCGGCAGGTTTTTCGGGGACCACACGTCCAACCTCAGCGTGTTCGGCTGCAAGTATCGCTACCTGCCCGATAAGCCTCACCTGCGACGGCTGATCCGAGGCTCCGTTTGTGGTACGTGGCCGCGATACGACGCGAGGATCGTCTGACGATGCGATGCCGCCATCAAAACCCCTACAATAGAAGCACAAACCTCCATTTGCATGTTCAATAGCACTGATATTTCACTGTTTACCATGCAATCTAAGTGTTTGCATTCTATGAATTTCTAAAAAGCTTTTTGAGCACAACGGCACGCTCCTCCCGGCACCGACTGGCTCCAATCGACCTCTTGACAGCAACAGAACGAAGCACCTTTTTACCGGCAGGGGCTCTATCATGAAGTATGAACGTATCACGTAATCAGATTACACCAGCTGTAATTATCCGTTCACAGCCGAATGTACGCGCGCGCGCTCGCCCGCAGGAAGGTGAACTCCCCCGGCAGATCCGTCTCACTCTGCTCTCCATGACAGCTACAGCAGGGCGCCTGTGAGCTCGCAGCTAATTTGTCCCCGAACACACATTTTTTGCCCATTACACCGCTCATTGCTGCTCTCATGTCATGAACTGCTGGCAGCACAGATTTTACATTTAATAAGTAAGGTTTTATTAAAGGTGGAGTAGAACACTGGAAATTATTTGCAGCCCAATGAGCCGTAGCGTTCAAACCACTGGTTCTTTTTCTCATTACAACGCCGCCTGTTTGGGGGGTTGAATATTGATACCAGGTCGTACGTGAACAGCGTTCGCCTAATGAAAGGCGCCATTGTTGCGGGAGAACTGATGTATTCCCTTCAACTGTCGGTGTGACAACGCTCCTGTTTCACAGCCTGTGCATGAAAATCAAGAGCACGAGCGTAGACAAGCTTTGGCAGCGTCTGTGTAAGGTAACACCTGTGACAACTGCAGTTTTTCCAATGAAAGTAACTGATGTTCCTCATTATTTCCACTGGACAGACTCAATCTTGTCCTGAGGTGCTGCAGGCAAAGTTTGTCTGGAGACAAGAGAAAGGGGAAAAAAAGCCCAATTCTGACTATTTTCAGGGTGTATCTTATTTTAATACTAAGTAGGTTGGTATTTATAGGTCATCATGCTGAAATTGTTGTGCACTTTCCCAGTTGGGATCCAGTCTTACCGTCTGTCGTGTGTGAAATAAAACAGTTTGAAGCCTCCACTTTAAAAGGTCTAAATTCCAGGTTTTGATCAACCTTTACTTTTTAACTCCTGGGTCATTAAGTGTCTGCTGCCGGTGCCGCGGAGTCGCTCAGCCTCGGAGAGCTTGTGTGGTTCAGGCTGCAGCACGTCAGATGTGAAGCTGCTGGTTATAATGTAGCTGACTGGTATTTAAAGTTATTTAAAGTCTCTCACATACTCTCTGTCTCCCTCTGTCTCTCCCTCTGTCTCTCTCTCTCTGTCTCTCTCTCTCTCTCTCTCTGTTTCTCTCCCTGCAGCCACTAAAGTGCTGATAGCTCCAGTGGTCATTCTGCTGGTGGTGGTGCTGGGAGCGCTCGCGCTGGTGATAGGTAACATAATTACACACATGAGCACACACGCTGATTATTCCGAGCGAAGTTCCTGTGAGAGCGGTCAACACATCACTGCTAAATGGCTTGGCTCAGTAACAGCCACAGAGTATATTCGCTGCCACACAGCAGCGCAGCAGCTGCGCCATCGATCGTATTTTCTGTTATGTTTCCTCGTTTAAAGAAGGAAAAAAAAAAGGAAAGAAAAGCAAAGGAGCGCGCCAAAGCTGTAGATTCTCATTATCCGTCCCTGGATGAGTGACTTTTGCTTCCTGGAAATACATTTTCCAGCATCATCCAGCTGGAGGCTCCAACCCCGCGAGTCGTTTGTCAGGGCCGCGTTGTAAACTACCGATGCTTCCTCTGAACTGTAATTAGTGTTAATCTTCTTCTCTGTGTCTCTAAGTCTGACAGATGATCTGCTGCGGACTAATTTGCCGTGATGCCACATTCGTATTTGCTTTCATCGTTAATGGAATCAGTTGTTGTGCCTCCGTCTGCCTCCAATCCCTTCTTTTTTTCAGCTCAATTAATCCCGTACATGTAAAATCTGTTTGCTTTGTGCTACAATATGAAATCCTAGAAGTCTTAACAAAAGGCACTGTCAGGTTGGATGTTGATGGATAATATTTTGTCCTTCTCTTCTGCAGGTCTGGTCGTCTTCCCAGTTTACTATGTGTGTAAGAGGAGAAAGAAGCAGCACACACGCGGCTCCGGACGGTGGATCTGACACGCTTCCCTCTCTGCATCCCGCCCATCCACTCGCAGCACGTTGAGAAAAAAAACAAAAGAAGAAAACAAGGCGACGCCCCACATCTCCTCAGGGACGCACGTGCTTGCCCGAGTGATCACCAAACTCTGACCCAAGCACAGCGAGAGCTCTCACCGGCAAGTCGTGAGGACGGAGGCACAAAGCCGGGCCTGGATAATTGCACATCATCATACCTTGGTTATTTTTAACTCGCTGGACTCGTCTTGAAAGGACTTCTTTATTTGGATGCAGGACATTTTACGCCAACACGGGGGAGAAAAAAAAACAGCCTTGTGTATTTAGGCTGACCTGGACATTGCCTGTCACTGACTGGACAGTGAATGTATGAATCCCCTTCAATCTGAACTGAAGCTCACAGCCCCCCCACCTGCGGAGGACGCTGTGGGCACGTTGCAAGACGTTCTCAGCTGGGCAGTTTTCCACCACTTTCTTGCTTAACCAGAAAACTCTCATTCAGGAGAGCAAATCAGAACACAGACAACAATCACGTGCAGTCTGTAGTCCGTGTGAATGTGTTGAAGGGTTTTTCTTGGAGCACTGATTAGCTTTAGATTATGGCTGTAATGGGTGGGCTTAATGGGCAGGGTGAAAGTTGCTAGACGATGGAAACTCTGAAGGGGGCTCCTGCTGCTGAGTTAGCTCGACGAGCACAACAAATTCACAAATGAACACAGAAGCGAGAGTCGATCCTTTTACTGCTTTATTTCCAAACGATGTTCAAAGAAACAAAAGCTGCGAGGTGCAAACCAAACTGGGAACAAGCCATGACGGAGGGGGGAAGGAAAAGAAAAGGTTCTCGCTGCTGCATCATCGACGTCGAGACGGAGCTTTGGAAAATTTCCACTGCAACTTGAGTCAGTGACGGATTGCGCTTCAGTGGAAGGCGGCGTGAAAGGAAGAGTGATACTTGACCGTTCTTACCTAACCTGGATAACGTTGACTCTGCCTGCTCTCAGTTTCTTGCTGGAAGGTTGGGAAAAACCGGGCGTGTCCCCGGCTCTCACCAGTGACACCTGGCTGTGAAGACCGCACACACACACACTCAGAGGAACACACACACACATACACACTTTTCCAGCCCTCTAAAACAAAATGGAACAGCACTTTCGGCCTCCATCGCTCCCTCCGACACCCTCGCCTTCCTCTCTGTCCTTTCGTCCATTCACTCTTTCAGCTGAGCTCATGGCGGCTCAGTCGCCCGCCCTGCAAGGCACGTTGCCTCTGCTGTGCCCACATACTGTATGCCAGTATCTGCATCATCAAAAAAACAAAAAAAGAAAAGCTTCTGTGCCAAAACAAAGCGCTGAGTGTGTTGGGGTGGACGGTTGAGTCTGTCCCTTTGTTAATTTTTTGTGGATATTGTTTTTGTTTTCCTTTCTGGGGTTGACTGGCAGAGATTTCACACACGCAAGCTGTACAAATATGATTTGACAACTGTGCAGAATTGCAGAAAACAGCCCCCAAAAAATTCCTTTCAAATTGTGAGGCCGAAACGATAAGATAGTAAAGTTTTATCCTCACGTTTGTCCAGTCTGGACTGGGCTTCACCAAAGACTTAAACAGGGTTCTATTTAGAGATCACTTTGCAGTGCACTGAGTCTGTGCTTTATCGCATTTGAATGTAGATTTTTAGTCGAAAGAGTTGCATGGAGGTGTTTTAATGCTTTGCTGCCTAAGAGTTTGGATAGTGAAATAGTGTTTTGTTTTTTTTTAATTGAATTGCACCCGCTTGATTCGTCCACGCTGGCACATGAGAAGGAGCCGGCGTGGAGCGCTGCCAGGAAACAGGAGATTTCCAGGAGCTTTAAAGGTCGCCACCTGGCAGCCGACAGCCGGCTGTCCTTCACTTATCCTTCTCTCCTCTCGCCCGTCATTGTCTCAGTTTGTGCTCCTGCGCCTTGATTGCCCCCCCCCCCCTTCACACGTCTTTCTGTCCATCCTGCACACAGAGGCATGACTGGACTCTGACCTCAGCTGTGTGTGCGTGTGCAGTTTGGAGAGGCAGGCTGATGATTACAGCACAAAAAAAACCTTCACCGATGCTGCAGCCACAGAAAAAAACATTCAAAGTGGAGGTTTTTTGAACTCCTGATTGACAACAATAACTCAGAGCTGCCAGCTGCGTGTGCTGCAAGGTCAAGAACAAGAGGCTACCGAGTCGCTCACATAGTTTTTGTGTGAGGGTTTGTTTTTTTTTTGTTCGTCATTGCAGTTTGTTATTCACCTTTGTTGGAGGTTCAGAGTTCAATGAGGGAGATGAGGACAAGCACAACAGATCCAGAGGGGAGAAAATATGGGATCCTGCAGTGAGGAGAAGCTGCATAGAGGCGTCTTCACTGGAAACAAACAGTGGAGGACTGGAGTCGTGAAGCAACAGTGGACTTTATGCATGTGAACGCTGCAACAACGTCATTCACTTGGCTTTATCCCAGGGATCTGAAACGTTCTCTCTCTCTGGGAGTTAATAGATTTCACAGTGATACTTGACAATGTCACGACAGGGCACAAAAAACATATCTTGTTAAACACTGATTTTCAGCAGTCATAAGGAAACTCTGGCTTTGAATCCGCCCTCAGGGAGTTCGCTTTCTTTCTATTTCACTGTTCTCACTGCGGTGCCACACGAGTCACTCGAAACAGCAGAGTAGATTAAAAAAAAACGGCGCTCCACAGTGCGCTCGCCTGGAGCTGTCCCCGCTTCATACCCACAAAGCGCTGCGTCGTGTCAAAATGGGTCAAAGTTTTGCCAACACGGTCTGTATCTCCCTGCATGACTTGTGAACACCGAGCAGGGTTCAGAGGGAGGGGGGGGGGTGATCTGCAACTGAAGGGGGAACAGAAGATTGATTTATTGATTGATTGATTGATTGATTGTTGCTCATGAATTAACACACGGCAACTTAAGCGGTTTTTCTCTCTTCTTGGATTGTGGTTTACAGTTTGAAGTTTGTTTTCAGATGTAATTTATGACTCAAGTGTTGCCTGTTATTTTCCCGTACATGCAAGTGAATCAGGTTGCATTATGGGATGGTGCTCGCCTCACGCAACAGTTTCGCACAGGTGTGTTTGAATGCACCCTTGTGCAATATTAAGACAACAGAACGCCCATCTTTGCTTTCTTTGGTGTCATATTTTTTTGTTTGAACAGAGAGCTGTTTGGATGAAGCTTGATCAGCCTCTGCTCTGTTGATTCGATAGAAGCACGAGTTGTTTTGTATCGGCTGGCTGATACATCGGCTACTTTTGTTTCTACGACAACCCCCGAGATTCTGGCATAAATATGCAATGTTGCCTTCAACACGGACTGTCGATCTGATAACCCGTCAGTGGTGTCAGGGTTCCTGTACGAACCTCACAAATCGGGGTGCAGCCGAGGCTCCCGATGTGAGAGAAAAGTGAATTTTCTACCCTAATGAAAAAAATATGCAGTGCATCAGGCCTTCAGTTAACAGTGTTGTTTTATATCTTAAACGTTAACTTTAGCACCACAACCCCTGGGTGTTGGCTACTGCCAAAATACTCTTGTACTCTTTGCACAAGCTAAACTGTCACTTTATGTTGGTCCATAGAGCCCCCCTCCCTCTCTGAATCGAGACGAGGAAGCAGTTTGCTTCGTGTGCTCTGCTTCCAGCATGAGATGGACTTCATGGACTCGTCCAGAGAAGGAGGTGATTATACCAAAAAACAATCCACCCAAAACGTGTCATTCTCAACATATGAAGCGTGCGAGATGGGACATTCTAGGTTTATTTCAACTCAGGAGACCTGAATGTGGAAGTTGTAGAGGATCGTGTATCATGAATGACATCAGGACCTTCCTATGTGCACCACACGTTGGTGCCACAGCTTCATATGTTTTGTTCCACACTGCTGTTACCAAGGGTATTTTTATTCATTGAAAGCTGATTAAAAAGCTCCTTGTTTGTACCAAGAGCTCATTATGCCACCTGCTGCCACTGTTAGAAATATCTGCTGTTCTTATGATTGCTCACTTAGCCAGGTACGAACACTGTTTTCTTCTGAGGATTCAATGGATAATAAAGTCGATGAAGGAAGAAGCCACTTCGTTTGACTGACTTCTGTTTAACTGTCACACTACACAGAGCAGGTTCCCATTGTGCTTCCAGAGCCCTTCAGTTTGACAGTCTATATGAACACCCGCTCGTGTACACGTCGGTGTTTGAGCAACAGTCACTTCTCATCTTGATCTGATCTGTAGATGTAACTGCAGCGTTTTGTCAGGAGGGGGCACAAGTGACCCACACGAGCCAAATCATG
>JAUESF010000019.1:7940351-7952625 GCA_032274765.1 Malacoctenus tetranemus | reverse complement strand
TGTGTGTGTGTGTGTGTGTGTGTGTGTGTGTGTGTGTGTGTGTGTGTGTGTGTGTGTGTGTGTGTGTGTGAGTGACAGTGTCAGGGTTAGGAGGTCTCACTGGTGCTCAGTTTAGCATTGATTTATTCTCTTTCTCCAATTTATTTCCCCTTCGCCTGATCTGCCTCTGGGAGGACAAATGGAGGAGAAACGCCAAGCCCAGTAACTATCCCTCACACACACACACACACACACGCACACGCGCACGCACGCACACACGCACACACGCACACACACACACACGCACAATGACAAATGTTTCCACAAGCAGATATGCACTTAGATTTATATTTCTCTCTGGAAGTGGCAAAAATGCACACATATACACGCGCGTATCCGCTGAAATACCCCTGAAACTCAGGTCTCCTTTGAAATGTTCCTCTGCTGGACCAATCAGAGCGGTGACCATTGTGTGGAACTATAAATTCACAACACTCCCCAGTCCCAAGGCACCAGGGCTCCTATAAGACTTCCCATGTTGTCCCATATAACTGTCTTCAGAGAACCCATAAAGACATAAAGGGACGCTCCTACCTCTAGCTGAGTGGTCATAATTCACCAGCAGGTATTTTTACCGTGACATTGCTGTCGAGGTGCACAGATTCATCTCGTCTCCTGCTTTATAATGTCCTACACAAACTCAAGATAGGAGAAGCATGAGTGCAGTCATATTTTACTGGCAGCTACTTGTCACAGCCTGCTGTAATGGTGCGGACTTGGAGGGCCGTTCCCGGGGAGGCGGAGCGCGCCGGCGCGCGGGCCCGCGGAGCTTAACAGCTCACGTCACTTCTGCTTTGGGCCGCGATAACGAACCTCTCCCCTTCTCCTCTTCGAGCGGAAAAAGTGCGCATCAGGAGGAGGGGAGCGAGGGACGGTGGAAAAAGGGGGGGGAGCAGGTAGGTCGTTAAACCCACTTGAAAGCTCGGCGCCCTGATCGATAGTCTCGGGCCAAGCAGGGATTAAAATTGGGCTAAGTCTGCTTGGATCAATACTGATGGCTAACCCCGGGGTTAAAACCGGAGTAAATCTTCATACATGTCCATACACAAGTCTGCACTCTGGCCTACAGTACAGATAAATCCACAGCTATCCATGCAAATGGACACACAATGGGTCGGCGTGTGAGTGCAGTCGATGTGAACGAGCGGCGCGTCGGCCTTCAGCTGTGACATATCTGGTTGTATCAGCCTGCGTATACACTCTGTCCGGGCGGATGATTGAGGTCATAAATCTGGAGCCGTCAATGCAGATGAGCCGGAGCGCTCGTGTTTGCGGAGGCCGCGAGCGCGGACGACAGCCGGGGCGAAGCAACGTTCTTGTTTCTTCTCAACGGGGCAGAAGCATCGCAGGGAGGATGATGTATGGACAAAGCGCTGACACGCATGATTGACCGATTCGCACCCTAATGGACGACGGACATCACTGCCGCCATTGATCTGACAACCACAGGTCTGTGTATCAATTACCGATACCGATCAATGCAAGTATGGAAGGACAACGGCTCGCAGAGGCCGGCGCGCATCTGTATTCCTATCAGCTCATTTTTGCCCCTCGCAAAGATTTGCCTCTTCCTCTAACGGCTTTCTGTTTCCTGTAATCATGCAGGGCAGATTTCAGACAGGAGCGGATTGATAAAATTGACGAGAACAAGTCGAGCAGGAATACTCTGACATTCTGGCGCACTTGCGGTGACAAGGATCAGTATCGTAGTCATGTCTGTTGTCTGGTGCCAGTCTCATCTAATCACTGCTGCTTTTATTGCTTTTTTTTTTAAACATGATATTCTACATCAGATTCAGCGCAGCAGCACTGCTTGTTTGGGGTGTTTTTTCTGCACTTTTTCCACTGACTTGTTAGCACCTGAGCTCCATAAAAACCTGACAGCTCGGTCCCAAACCCTTGAAAACCAGTTCTCCAAATATACAAGCACATTTTCCGCTTTTCACCGGCGTGGCATTTCCAAAATTCACACCTCCCCCCTCCCCCCCACCTCCACCCCACCACACCCCCCCTCAAAAATACACACAACACACAATTGGATAGATTTGGCACAGTCTTCATCACTGAAGTCTCTTGTGTACACGCGGCCGGCATTGTCAGAGCGTGGCGATCGAGTTGGCCACACTGATGACTGACAGGTGCAAACACTAGTTACTAAATTGGTCTATTACAAATCAAAGCGGAGGGTGAGAAGGTGAGTTCTCCTGTTTTGGAGATGAATGGATGGCAGCCGTGCAGGGGAACACAGAGAGAATGGGGCAGTGAGGGGGGGGGGGGGGGGGGGGGGGAGCGGGGGTAGGAGGAGGAGGAGGAGGAGGAGGAGGAGGGGCAGTAGATTGGTGTGAAAGAGGAAGAGAGAGTTTAATTTAAGTTGTTTATGGAGCTGTGTTTTTTTGTGTGTAATATTTCGAAATATCTCATTTTGTAATTTGCTGGATGGTGAGAGTTTGGAGATATGGTGCATAAGAGGGACCAAGAGTTAAACTCAGGGTGGGGGGTGGGGGGAATGGTGGGGAGGGGGGGGGCATCCAAAAGTGCTCAAATGAAAATTGCCAAAATCCCATGTTAACATTTTTCCAACTAATCACAAAAACATGTTAAAAATAGTTCAGTTCATCTTTTTTTTTACTTTCAGCTTTTAAATTCATTCCTTTTCCTTTGTGAAGCGGCTGTATGAGACTTCTTGTCACATGATTATGAGATGAGATGTGTCGCCGCGGTGACGTTGCTGCGTTCAGCATCTGGTTCCTGAGTGCAGACGTCTGACGCTCGGCAGCTTCAGTGGCACAAAACAAAAACCACGTTTGAATCATATCATTTGACTTTTTTCTGTTGTTGCATTTCATAATGTAAAGCACAGAAGTGTTCAAAATGAATTAGAGATTGCTGAATATTTCCAGTGTTGTGTTTATTTTTTTTACATTACAACGATAAATGCTAACTTTTTGGGCCGATTGACATCGTGATGAACTTAAACGCGGCTTTTTTGAGCCCCATTGTTTCCCTTAAATATTTAATCCCACCATTCTGTTCGCAAAGCGAGCGTATCAGCATGTCGGTGCTCTTCCTGAGCTCCAATTAATCAAAGAGCTTTAAAAGTTGTCCTGAAGCTTTTACGGGGACGAGGTCAAGGTCGGCGCGCGCCAGCGAATGACCGCCGCGTGTCGGTGGAGCCATGACTCAGGCCGGGGCGCCCGCGTTTAAAGATCCTGTCCTGAAACCCGGCCAAGATGCATGTCCGGGGGGATCGAACCGAGATGGATGGCGGAGAGACCTCGGGGAGCAATAATGGTTGTTCTCCGCGTGGTAATCAAACTAATCTCTGTCTTGTTCCCTTACTTGTTTTCTGTCTCTAACACGCGGGCGCAAACAGAGAATCTCTTCTTCTGCCGCCTCCTGCGTCGCCGCCTCCCGACAGTTTCCCCGGCATGTCGAACCTTCAAAGGAGCAGCCGGCCCGTATTTTCCTTTTGGCGAGTTACCATGGGATACAGATGTGTTCAAGTTCATTAAAGTGTCTCTCAGCAGGTGGAATTTGTGTGAGTCCTAATGAACACGCAAATTCACTTTCAAATGAAATGTCGAGTAAGTGCAAGAAAACACCCACTCCCCCCCCACCCCCCCAAAAAATGGAGGGAACACTCCTCGCTCCTGTGCTGAAGCAGTTCCTCGTATACAATTACATCCTCTGATTAAATGAGTGGCAGTGACACGCAGAGAACTGAAGGAATAAAAGCAAACACTGCTTTTGTGAGGCAACGCTGCTGTTCTTTTTTTCTCTGTTTTACGACAGCCCTCCCTCCACACCGCGCATATCAAATATCTTTCAGCAATTGAAAAGCATAATTCGGGGTGGAGGGAGAAAACAGAAGGAGCTACACTTGGAGGCAACCTCGCCAATTAATTTGCAGCTCAGATCTCAAAGCCTCACCAGAGAGGTGCTAGGCTACATGCCGCTCGGCTAATTTGTGTAGCAGGTCTGTATTAAATATATGCATGAGGCTAATTCGGTTAGTGTCGTAGCCCTGTAGCTGTGGCGAGCCCGGCGCTAGCTCCCATTAGCGATGTTTCAGCCTCCAGTGGAAATCAACAGAAGTCGAGGCCGACGCCGCGTTTTTGCATAAGGCAAACAAAATTAAATTTGCTCCGCTAAATCAAAGTGTGGAGCCAAATGTGGGACTCTCTCTCTCTCTCTCTCTCTCTCCCTCTCTCCGTCTCTCTGTAGGTCCGTCTGTCTGTCTCCTTGTCTCTCTGAGGGATAAATTACTCCAGAATCATAAAAGAGTGAAAGAAAATTAGAGAAAGAGAGGAAAAGAGAGATTTTCAGTCAAGTGGGACTCCCCCCCCCCACCCCCACCCCAACTACCAAACAATCCCTGCATGCTTTTGCTTACTGACATGTTGGCTTATGTGTCTCCAGTGGGTTGTGGGAGTTTCTCTGACTTTGTGTGTCTCTTTCTGCATGTTTTCCTCGGTGTCTCTCCGCTCGTAGCCCGTCTCTATTTGTGTGTCTGTGCCAGCTGCCTCTCACAGGAAAATTCACACTTATTTGTACAAAAATGAATGTCATGTTTTGTGTCTGATGTGTACAAACAAGAGCAAGCAGAGAGTCGACCGGGGAGTTGGTGTGTGTGTGTGTGTGTGTTTTTTTTAACATTTACAATAACCTGAATCTAATTTAAACTTAATTAAAATATAATTATCTTTCCTGTTGTAACAATTTGAGGATCCAGACAAAATGTAGTTCTATATGGGCGTGTTGTAAATTGAGAGCGAGAGATTCATGAAAAGATTTCATCACGCAGCGATGTGACTTCATTTATTTGGTGTTGTTTTTTTTTTTTTTATTGGCAGATT
The DNA here is from genome assembly GCA_032274765.1 of Malacoctenus tetranemus. Classification (NCBI taxonomy): domain Eukaryota; kingdom Metazoa; phylum Chordata; class Actinopteri; order Blenniiformes; family Labrisomidae; genus Malacoctenus; species Malacoctenus tetranemus. The sequence continues at coordinate 7,947,730 of JAUESF010000019.1, read as the reverse complement.
CACGTGCCAGAGTCAGCATGTGTAAAAAAAAAATGAGAGAGAGAGAGGGTGTGAGTGAGTGTGTCTGTGTGTGTGTGTGTTGGTGTATGTGTGTGTGAGAGAGAGAGGGAGATAGATAAGAAGTGAGAGCTCTTTGCTGTATACCGCAGAGCGAGTCAGTTAGGAAAAAAACGCAGGAGGAGAAAAAAAAAAAAGGAGGGCCGCTTGGCTGTTCCTATTGAACTTGACCTGCGGGCCAGATCAATGCGTGTGTGTGTGCACGCGCGTGCGAGCGCGAGTGTGTGTGTGTGTGTGTGTGTGAGAGACAATCCCGGTATGTGCGTTTGTGTGTGTGTGTCGGCGAGCGTTAGTGCGCGCTGCCAGATCAATGTGTCTCCGTGTGCCACAGAATGAGAGAGCACACTGATTACCCAGGGGTGGCGGGAGGGAGGCGAGGTGGACGAGGAGGAGGAGGTGGTGGTGGTGGGTGAGGGAGGTGTGTGAGGATGGAGGAGGAGGAGGAGGAGGAGGAGGAGGAGGAGGAATAGGAGGATACAGAGGGGAGGGGAGGTGATGAGATTGAGCAGAGGACAGAGCTGAGACCAGGATCAGGAGAGAAGCTCAGCTCATTTCATTTTCATTTTCCCTTCATTTCACCGCGAGCTGAGCCGTGTGTCGGGGCATTCCACACGGATGGGGTGCCAAAATGCAGATCCTCAGCCAGATGGCACAGATCAGCTGGGAAATAGCGGCGCGATCTGAATGGAATGGGATGGTTGGGGGTCACTGATCCACGCTCTCCCCGCTCGCCTTCCCCTTTTCTGCTTCCTTTCCCCCCATAAAGCACCTCCACGTTCATAAACTCGGCGCTCACGCGAGCAGAGAGATGTGCGACCGGGTTTTTACAAGGTAGACATAAAAACCCAGCCGGCCTGCAGGCCACTGACAGTATTTCTTTATGTGTGCATCAGGACGCGTGCTGTCTGCGCCCTCTCCTCTGAGCCTTGTCTCCTGCTTTTTTTTCTTCTTCTTCTTCTTTTTTTTTTTTTTTGATGTTTTCATCGTTAGGAGTATGAAGGACTGTGGACCAATCCTCGGCACTGCAGGGGCTCCTCTCATCTCTCCCTCTCTCAGTGTAGTTCCCGTCACTAGCAGTTCTGTTTGCAAACCCCTGCCCGCATCCAATCAGCACGTAGCCAGCGAAAAGTGTATACGTGCGCGCGCCTGCCCGCGTGTGTGTGCAAGTGTGTGCGGAAGTGAGAGAAGGGGGGGCTGCAACTGGAGGTGGGAGGTGATCTTCTGCCTTCTTTTTGAAGGGCTATATTTCATGTGTGATGCATTTTGTATGTGAATATAAAGCCTTTGCGAACACCGCACACCCTCTGTTTGTGTGATTGCATGAGAGGGTCCGGGGACCGCTGGAAAACCTCGGCCAGTGTCTGTAAGCAGGGAAGAATTCATTCCGAGATCTCGCATTTAATCAAGGAGAACTGAGGATGGGCCACGAGTTTCACGCCGAACAAGTGCAAAACGGTGCGGCGCGCGGCTTTTCTATTCCGAGGAAAACAGGTCTCACCAACATCCACGTCAGGTGTTTTACTGCCGACTGCTACGGACTTTTAACTGAACTCGAGTTTCCATGTATGCGTCAAATTACTATTTCAGTGCTGAAAGCTGAGCAACCACTCGTGGCATCACTTTCAGTTCTTGATGCTAATGCTAACTTCAGTCTCGTTCCTTTGTGACAGAAATTGTAGCACAAAAAAAAGGAAAAGCAATCAGCTGCTGGCAAAAACATCCCAAAATGTTGCACTGGGTTGTTGACATGAGATGAGTCTCAGCTTTAGCAGACAGATCAACATGACTTGTAGTTAAAAACACTTGGTTTCTCCAAACAACCGTCGATAAACACATCGACGCAGCAGGTAGTTAACCAGCCACAAAGTAGCAGCAGCATGCCGGACCTTCGTTAACGACCCATTAAAAGGCCATAAAATTTATCTCATTAAAGTTTACATCATCTTCTACACCGCGTTCCGTCTCAGGGTCACGGCGGTACTGAAGCTGATCCCAGTTCACAGTGAGCGTGTGCAGGCGACGCCCCGGACGGGGACAGTCGCATCCACACACGTTTAAACAGCACAATTCAGAGACGAAAAAATCAATTCATGTTTTTTTGGACTGTAGAAGAAACAATCACACCAGAGAAACGTCGTGCGTGCACGAGGAGAGCATGCTCGCCCCTTCAGAGGAGCTATCAGCGCCCAGCTTCACTGAACCACTTACAAACCACGGCTGCATCGAGTTCTGCAGGTGTGACCTGGTGACATCGAAGACACGCGTGCACACATGTTCTGGCTCTCTCTAACCTCGGTCTGTGTGGCTCCACCTCGGGCGGAAATTGAATTGGAGAGATGACCCCGGCCGCACACAGGCAAGCGCCATTGATTTTTATTGAAACATGATCTATCGATGCCCAAATTGCTCTTGATTTACACGGTTTCTGCTTCTGCGAGTCCGATTCCTCCGTGAAGAACCAAAGAACTGGTTTGCATTGTCGTTTAAGGAGTCCTGTAGTCATATGAGACGTGGATTCACGACAACATGTTGTAAATAAAGCGTGAAAAGTGTTTGTTTATTCTACTAGTTAACATCAGGCATCTCTTGAAGACTCAGGTTTCACTTGAATCAATGTTTTTTTCATTGAAGAGGAAAAAAAACTAATAAATTCATTTTTTTATTTGCTCAATCACAGAAACAAAGCCAGCACAGTTTCAGATTCATCTGTTTGCTGTTTAAGATCTCGATTGTCTGTTGTGATTCACCAGTTATGATGTCGATCTGTAACGATCAAAGAATGGCAAAACTTTCTGATCAAATTTACCTGTTTGGTTTCTTTTTTTTCATTGTTTGTCTTCATCTCTGACAGGCAGCATCAGCTTGTTGCTCACCAGCTCCGTTTCATGTTTGCTCAGTGAGAAAATGACGCGTTTAGATGCAGAACATGAGTTTGCGATGACCGACTTGCAGGTGAAACACTGTTTACACTGCCAGCGCGCAGCAAACAGAGCAACAGTTTGACAAATTACATCATCTCATCAAAAGCCCCACTCAATGAAACGTAAGGACAAGCAAATATAGAGAATATCTCGATGAAGTCAGTTTACACAGCACACTACACTACGCTACAGCGAGCCTTCTGATTGGCTAATACCACAGAGCAGGGTTAACGCAACAGCAGAAGTATTTTTCAGTCATTTTGATTCAGCAGACGATCGGACCACCACCAAAATTGAATGAAACGTCCCTCGTCCCACCCCTCATCCATCCTGCACACGCCTTCTGAATCCTTTCAGAACTTTTGGAGTTATTCTGTTAACAGACTGTGGAAATTTTGAGAGTGCTTGATCTGAAACGATGAAAAGTTTGACCAGATTTGTGTCACTGAACATGGTGACAAATTGAGAAAAAGAGAATTCTTTTACCTCGGCCCGCTTTGATCACACTTCTACCACACAGAGCTAAGTAGCCTTTCCACACACACATTCCACTGACAGATTTATAAGGACGTATAAGAAAAAAAAAAAAGTAATGTTTTTACGCCGACTAATTACAGGCGCACTCGCAGAATCTCTGCTTCGGTATTTAGCAGCACTCACACCCGAGCACACAGTAGACTGATGAAAGCCAGAGCGAGGAGGCTGTGGTGGTGCATACTGATGCCAAGCCAAGAGCTCCCTGCTGGGCTTAGCTTGATCCCAGAGTCCCCTGATGGCTCTGCAGCTCAGAGGACCTACTCCACGGTTAACCTGCAACATATATTTACACAGACAAACACACGCGGACAGACATATGTGCACACGACCCGCCGCACAGCTTCAGCGCCGTTGTGTTTTATGAGCCCGAATTTGGCTTTCAGCACACAGCCACAATTCACTGTCAACAGAAAACAAAGCACGGCGACCTGTGTGTCTGTGTGTGTGTGTGTGTCTCTGTGTGTGTGGGGCTGTCAGCGCCGCTCGTAGCCACCACTCTCACTCTTTTTCCTCTCTAACACATGCTGATAGACACTCATATTTCCTGTGGTAACAAGCGTGAAAATGGCCTCATAAATCCAAAGTGGTTTTACAGAGACCACATCAGCGGCCTAAAGGAGATGTATTATGTAAATAAAACAACACGCCATCAGTAATACCGGCTTGCCGCGACCACCGGATCATAATGACACAGTGGGAGACTCTTAGTTGAATGCAGCAACAGTTTGATTAGGTGTGTTGGTGTGCGGGTGTGTGTGTGTGTGTGTGTGTGTGCCGCGATGCAGACACGCCCCCCCCCACCCCAACCCACGCCCCCCCCCCTTCATAATTTGATATTTCATCATAAGTCTCTATCTCAGCATGGTGTGGTTCTTGGAGCCCGCCACGGTCCAACAATCTGTCAGCAGAGCACAGGGAAGGCAGGGCCAATCCACTTCCTTGGTTTCACGCACAAGCACACACACACCAGTCACACTGTTTATTAAAGGTGAAAGAGCGAGGAAAGGTGTGCGTGTGCGCGCGTACGTGTGTGTTTGTGTGTGTGCGCGCGCGCATGTGCGTGTGTGTCCGTGCGTGCGTGCGCGTGCGTGTGTCTCCAGGCATGCCGTGCCTGCATGCAAACATAAAATGGACTAGCGCACAGCGAGGTGCTGGGTGTGCACACCCCGGTGCTATTTTTTGATACACAAACACCACTCTGACTCACATATTCAGTGATTCACGCTCACACGCATGCACGCGCGCCCCAACGGCTCGCCCGGCTCCGACCCGTGATGGATTGGCTGCACTCCTGCCGTGACAGACGAGCGATGGATGGAGAGCTGAGAAGATGAAGGGAAGAAAGGCAACGGAGGGGGATGTGTGTGTGTGTGTGCGTGTATGTGTGTGTGTGTGTGTGTGTGAGGGCGAGTTGGCGGAGAGAAAAAGAGCTGAGTGCAGTGGTCTCAGTGCCAGGGAGGATCTTACATGGGGCCAAGCAGATCATTTCCTCCTCGGCAGCACGTGTCATTTCTTCTAAACAAACAGCCCTTCTGTGGACAGGAGAGAGGCTGAAGGCCTGCCCTGTCAATCTCTCTCTCTCTCTCTCTCTCTCTCTCTCTCTCTCTCTCTCCCTCTCCCTTCACTCCTCTGCCTCCCTCCGTCTGTCCTCCTCCTCCTCTACGTGCATGCGTGCGTGTCTGAAAGCGAAATTTCTGTTTTCGAGCAGTGTAAATGAAAGAGCACGTACAGTATCACCACTGTCATGTCAGGGAGGGAAAAAAAATCTGCTGCGCTCAGTTTTGGTGCTTTATCAAAGCTTCTCCGGATCATATTTCAATGTCTCGCCAGCAGCAGCCGATTCAACACCACACCCCATCTAATCAGCAGCTTTCAGCCCCGACTCAGGTGAGAGATTTATCCCGGAGAGAAAAAAAAGTTACTGAGGAATAACAAAAGTTGTGATATCACAGCGAGCACGACCCTCGACAGTTTGTGTTTTTGAGATCATGCTGAAAGGAAATTGTTGAAGGGAGCACTGTGAAGGAAAGTAGCAATCTGAATGCTTTAGCTCTGTTGTTGGTCAGTAAAGTTGATTTATGTCACAAAATAAGTCACAGAAATCAATTATTTCTTTGCAATGTACTAAAAACTACTGTAAATAACAATGGGTTTTTAGGACCACCTGAATGTGACCTCTGCTGGGTTCTGTTGTATTTTTAACATCACGACCAAACACATTCACAAGGTTCTTGTTGAATATTTTACACATGGCAATTCTACATGCAGCCAATTCTCTATGACTCATCATGACACCTTTAATTTAGTTTCTGCACACACCGGCTTCTCAAAAAGCTAAACTTTCACCTCCTTGTAATTGAAAAAAAATCTAAAACGTTTGCTTGTTGCGTGTCCCAGTCCACGAGTGCTCCCCTCCAAGTTCCTGCACCACCTGTGGTGTCGGCAGCAAGCAGCCGTGTGAGGCGTCGTGTCAGACATGATTTGTGTTTTCCAGTCAGGAGTGTGCCGTGTGTGCAAACCACCGATTTAACTTGCTTCTAATTACACACTTAAAGACGTAATTAGGCCTGCTTGTTCCATTGCTACACAAAGAGATATCACACAGTACACTAAGTGAGGCGCTCCGCGGAGAGGGTTCACACATGGCCAAGCAAATATGCATCCACGCATGCATTTTAATGAACATATCAACCGCACAGACTTAATGTATATATGCGAAAATACAAAAAAACAAAAAAACCCTCAACATATAATTGCTCATTATTGGTTTTATGTGCTGGAGGTTCAGGCTGCAGTGGGAGCTCAACAGATGGTAATTAAAACTAAAGTCCCCCACTGCGTTGGCATATATTTTAAAATGTACAATATTTTTGTATTAGTAATTAAAAAATATTGTAATTTCGAACACTTGCACAGGAAAAAAACCCAAACAATGTTATGTTGTGTGACCCCAATCAAGCATGACTCATTTATGCGCACTGACCAGTACAGACGTGCCCTTTTTTCACCCCCGACTCCCGTTTATTTTTCATTGTTTGGTGACAACAAATGAACAACAGCGACACGCAGCATCCTTCAAAATCTGTTGGCAGACACATAAACAGCAAGTTGTTTTGCAAAAACAACGTTATCCATTTCGATCGTGTCTCCGTCTCGGCTGCGTGCCGCCGAACAGGTCGCAGTAAACTGTCCGTAAATGAGTGCGGCGAGGCGGCGGCGGCGGCGCGGCGCGGCTGAGCTGTTGGCCTTAAAAACCAAAATAATGAGCTGAGGGGTGCTAAAGTGCTCCAAAGAACCGAGCCGACCTGCGAAGTTAGCCGATAAATCTCGGTGGCATCGGCGCTGCGTGCCACCACTTTCACTTTAACTTTCATTCATTCCACTCTCAGTCATTTCATCTGTTGTAAATCTAAAAATATTGATCGCAGCAAACTTAAAGTGCCGCGCATTTGGCTCTTTTAGCTGCTCTAATCTCTGACAAATTGCCTCGGTCTGTGTGTCCTTGCATGTACGGAGTTAAAGACGAATGTTGTACTTCCGATATCCCACCTTCAAGCTCTCTTCCTTCTGCTTAAACGACACTATTTAAAAAAAAAAAGCCACTGGCTCAAAAATAACAAAAGAAAGTCAGTAAATGTGATGGAAATAAAGATATTACACAATGGGACATCACAGATAGATCTGCAGAGACACACCTAATCGTTACCTCAACAAGCATGCTGGGGCTCCCAGGCACCCAACTACAAGAGGAATGAGGCACCAGCATTCGTCTGAACCTCGAGATATAAGCAGCAGTGTGTGTGTGTGTGTGTGTGTGTGTGTGTGTGTGTGTGTGTGTGTGTGTGTGTGTGTGTGTGTGTGTGT
>JAUESF010000019.1:7881553-7903896 GCA_032274765.1 Malacoctenus tetranemus | reverse complement strand
ACACACACACACACACACACACACACCCACACACACACACACACACACACACACACACACACACACACACCACCTCTTCTCTTTCCCAGCCCTTTCACTCACTGCCCTTCCCGTAGCTACTTATTTGGGTGTACGTGCTAAACAGCACTAGCTTCTCCTGCTAATTCACTGCTCTTTGAAGAGGCTCTTATCCTCGTTTGTCCTACGCTTGGCTCACTGAGAATCCTGGCCTCCGTCCTCTCTCTCACACTCACACTCACACACGGACACACACACACTGGTTTCCACAGTCTAGGTCATATCCCAGGTTATGGACCCCACCACGGTCGAATAAGAAGTTTGCACACAAACACAAAGCGAGTGTCTTTCTCTTGAACGCACGGCGTGTGACGGGTCGATCTGCCTGTCAGGGTTACAGCAGCTCCACTGTGACTCATTTTGCACTGTCTCTTTGCATTCCTCTTCCTGCTGGGATGACGTTTTTGTTTTAGTTTGGAAGTGGACCGACTGCACCTCCTGAGTTCAACTCTCCTTTGGGTGAGCTGTGTTTGTCTGACCTCTTTAAAGGGTCACCCTCGGCAGCTAACAACGAGGAAGCCAGTCGGGTGGGGGGGAGATATCTAAGCGGAACGGAGCTCCGACAAATTCATTTTCCATCATGATCACTGAGCAGCGCGTGAAAGATCTCTGACCTGGAATCTGTCTCACTCAATCTGTTTCAGATGACAGAACCACGCTACACCTGCAGGAACGACGAGTGAACCAACGAACCAGCGATGCATACGGGCGGTGAAGTTTATGATATAGGACCACTTCACGCTGTGTGGACGAATGTGGCACGGCCGAGGCTGGGTTCCCACCATGGCTGCCTCCGCTCCTGACTTCCTCGTTGTGTCCGTTGCCATGACGCTTGCAGCAGCAGCAGCATTCTCACGTAGGCCAGATGGTTTCCCCTCAACTGCAGCCGCTTTCACTAAAAAGGCTGTCTCCAGGTGGTCATGTGACTTATGGGGTGACCACTGCGAAATAAAAAAAAAGGGGGCCTGCTACTTCACATTTTATTTGATCGAGTGTCCCACGATATATTTCTTCAAATTTCACCCTCACTTTGACTGATTCAATTTGTGCCGGCAGTAATTCATTTTTATGTGAGGAAAGCAGAGCTCAGACAGAACCAGTGCGTTATTTGGGTGCACATGATTTAGTTTGACTAAAAATTATCCTTGGAAAAGAAACAAGAAAAAAACTGATGAATGAAAATGAACAGCAACTTTGTGTTTTCACAGTGAAACTCCATAAAGACAAAGAAAGCGATCAGTTTGTTTGGAATAAAGGTTTCTCTGTTTGCCAGCGAGGAGGGCTTACTGCTGAAAGAGCTGGCTACCGGCGAGAGCAAAACACTGGAGGTTGTACACAGTAAAACCAAAACAATGAGCTCAAGGTTAAAAAGCTTGAAAGAGTTGGAGGAACGACAGAGTTCAATCCTCCAAGCAGTGGAAGTTTCTGGTTTCATGTCGTTATTTTTCCCTCGCAAGCAAATTATTTGCAACTGGAGTTGCCATGTACCTCGCAATGAAACTTCTTGGCCTGTTTTTTGCGCTATAACTTCTCCTGCCAGGTGTTTCGGTGGACTGATTTCCATGGAGATCGACAGTAACTCGCCGGACTCTTTTCGCACACGGGTCTGCAAAGTCTCGTGCGTGTTTCCCCACCGCACATTTCACCACAGTGGTTCTTATCTCAGCGTGGCCTCAGCATTCTTTCCCGCTTTGTATAGGTAACAAAATCAGGTCGGACTCCGTTGTGAAATCAAACAGTTTAATGTAATGCCGGCTGGCCTGCATCCACATAATCTCTCTCATTTCAACAGGCAAAGCAAACGGACTTGCGCGTCACTGCGTCCTATCTTTCTGGGCCACAAACGCAACGGGGATTTGCAGCATGAAAAGCTGAAGTTTCACCGAGAGCTGGTGAAGAATCTGGCCGCGACACAGGGTCACGGCAACCTGTTCCCCCACGATGCGGACCCTCTCCGTCCCTCAGGCTGAACAAGGGAGCTCAGAGAGCAGAGGCCGCACTGAGACTCTCCACACTGTAGACAGGTGGAGCCCAGCAGGGGGCAGTGGTGATTGTCAGGTGAAGCTCTGCTCGGCTGACGCTGTCTCCCACCTTCTCCAGACTGCTGCAGCCAGACAGTCAGTGGGACCTTGAGGAGTAAATAAGAAAACAGGCTGAGGTGGCTGTTTGTCAAGGGCACAACCACTCATTTTCAATCAATAGTCGGAGCGGCTTTCATTCACTCTTGTAGCGCAGACAAAAATCTATTTATCCAAAGGAAAAAAAACATGAGCGTAATGAGAGGAAAGGACACTGTATGCACTCTGTACCTGCAGTAAAAAGAGAGAAAGAAGAACCTTCCGCCCTAACAACCTCCTTTCTAACACATAAACCAGTTATGTGGGTTCCCTGATGGGAAACATGACCTCTGTCCCTGGTCCTCTTCCTTTCCCAGCTGGGGGTCATTCATGAAACTACTTGAGACGGGCTTTTTTTCACTTATTTTTACTACCGCCTTTATTGTTGTATTTTTACACCGTGTCCAATACATCTTATTCTCTGAATGAAAATGCATTAAACTCTACTTTACTCTCTCTCTCTCTCTCTCTCTCTCTCTCTCTCTCTCTCTCTCTAGTGACAAGAAGTCATACAGTGGACGGCAAACAGTCAAGAGTTTGCTCCAGTCTTTATGCGCACCGGGGCTTAATGAGGAGACATTCAATCAAACAAAGAGACATGATGCAACAAAAGAGTGGACGCTGAAAAGAAGCAAACGCTGAAGTCCCTCCGTGTCCCATTCACTCGCATGCACGAGGACCGGCCAGTCAAACAGGCAAAACTCTCCAGTAAAATTCCACGGCTGGCAAACATGGCACTGAGAGCAGTCGGAGGAGGAAGAGCTACTTTTTCCAAGTAGTCTACAGCTTTGTCACGGAGTGGAAGGACACTCACGAGTTTAATTCTTTCCATTCACGTCGAATAATGACATCTTAAAAAGAGCTGTGTGTGTGTGTTTTAACCGCAGTCATAACCAGCTGGGTGCTATGTGGTCATACGAATGACTGGAGCCACAAGTTCAATAAAGTCTCATACAATCACAATAATCGTTTTTTCCCCGTTTCTCCTTCATTTTCAGTCCGACTCGGACACGTTCTCCTGTTGTGACCCGACTGAAACTCTATCAGAGGATGCCAGCGCCGGCTTGTCGTGAACCTGTGAATGGACCATGAACCGCGGCGCAGCTTTCTTGGTTTCGAATGTTTTTTGGCACTCGGCTGTTTGGCTCTGGAAGACAAAATAGTTTCCTTTACACGAGACTTTATTAGATTAGTTGGTTTCTGGCCACGCTGGCTGCGAGTCCTTCCCTGTGAGAAAGAACAGTGGTCTTGTGATCAGACTTTGGAGATATCAGTGTGTTCGGAGCCTACGTTGTTGTGTAACATCTGCCCATGCAGAGAAGAGCCATTAAGTGTCTCTCTTGTCAGATACACAGAAATATCTGGTTTCAAATTGCATTAAGTGAGACTGGCCAACAGAGGATTGCATGAACAAAACCACAGAGTGTAATGACACAAGCAGGAGTTTGTTTGATCACAGAGAGCAGACTTGTGTTCTGTATAACTGATGGTTTTGCTTTCCAGATTCCCTCTTCTCCCTACATTCAAACTAAAGACGTGCCTGAATGTCTTCACACATGAGTGCGCACGTCGGCACGGCATGCGGCAAACTGATATCGTGAAGTATTTGGCTGGAGTCAAATCTTGTATATAACTTGGACAGATATGAAGACATGAAGACGGAGGGATTTTTACGGGGGGTCACTCCTTCGTATTTACTTTAATCGTAACACCCGAAATCATCCTGAGTGTTGCAAATGAGCTTTGGATCGCAAAACGTTGGATCCAACACCGTCCGCCAGATGTTTCGGGTTTATAAAACCAACCTGGCTGTTTGCACTATATGCTGTATATTTGTTACTGGAGCTGGATTGTTCTGTCAGTTCTTGTACTGGCACGTACTCTGCAGACCAGGTCGTCCCTCACAGCTTCACGTTTGGCAGCTGTTCTCATTCTGTTATCAACCTAAGTTAATATTCATCCATTTGGAACGTATCAGATCTGTTTCTACGACTCACCTGAGCGATTTTGCAACCTTTCTGTTTGAGCACCTCGTGATAATTATTTGAGAGAAACGCTTGATGGAAATCACATGGAGAAAGCCAAACCAGAGAAGTCAGGGTCTCTTTTACCTTCTTTTTTTTCATAGTAGCCGTGTACTCTTACAAAGGCTTAGTCTTTAACATCTGGCTGATTCCAGTGTAATACTCTGACCCCAATGACGGAAAGCCAAACAGGGTCCAAGGAAAGAACCTGGAACAAGAACAAGTCATTGTTGTGATTAATAAATCTCCAACAGCTCGCAAGAATCACAGGGATTATAATACAGAGACTCCCCAGGTCTGTGAGGAACCACCATCAGGGACTGCGACCGTGTAAAATCTGAGAGTCTGCGGAGGTTTGACTGGATCACCTATTGTGCCCCCCGTCCCACGCTGTTGGCCGGAGCGGACCGTCTGTCCAACTGGCAGAGGCCCATTTACAAAATCGGGGATGTTTTCTCTTTCTTGTGGTGCGCGCGATGACCCCCCCCAACTCACGAGAGAGAGCGCCATGGGCTGCGACGGCAGGAAGAAAGGAGAGGATTAAAGAGAAAACAGAGTGACACACAGTGAAAACGCCAGAAGAACACACAGAAAGTCCTCTCAGCTGATTTAAGTGTCTTTATGTCAGATAAACAGCCTGTTGTCAGAGTCTCCCCATATGCTCGTAGAGAGGCAGAAGAAGGGAGAAGAAAACACAAAGGCATCAAAGACGCCTGGCCCTCATGTATTCTGCATTAGCGTTTCATCTGCTCTTTTATGTTTTGACCTCACAGCTGCTGGTAAGACGGGTCGGCTTCTTCTTTTCCCTGGTGAGGGTAATCACCGTCCTTATCACTATCGAGTAATAATGCTTCATACAATGTGTTGATAATCTGTCATCATTCTCAGGGGTGGAAATCCCACTTTAGCGGAGGATGGGGGGATCAGGGACCACTCTGGAGGCTTCAAAAGACTCCCTCTGTTCTTGCACTGTTTTTATGCTGTTGCCCTGATTTTTGCTTTTAAATTAACAGAGACCTTTTTTTTAATTCAGAAAAAATGACACCATTGACATTTAGTAACACTGACATAAAAAAGTTCTGTCGATAAAATGCTTTTTTGTTGGTTTTTTTTGTTTTTAGAAAAACGTGCAAATTTCATAAAGATATTTTTTAAATAAATGTTGAAAAAAGTTGGGTTTTTTGGATAGTGTGTAAACACAATGCAAGGCTTGTAGAGCCTGAGCTAATCAGGCCCTATTTTATTTTATTCATGATGTCTGACTGTTTGCAAGCTGTTGCCTTCAAGTGAAAACGTACATTTTTCCATGGTGACAGAGGAACCGGCGTTGGTACTGGCCGCTCCGCCTGTTTGATGTTAGGGAGCTCCATCTCTTGTTAGCTTTAAGTGTTCTGTGTGATTCGGCCACTACCGGCGCTCGTCTCCCGCTGATCCCCAGGAAATCTGCAGATATTCGATCAGAGCAGGATCGCTTTGAACGTTCAGAAAGGAGCCGTGTCTCGGCTCCGTGCAGAATGAAAGCCACACCAAAAAAAAAACAACATGCCACTAATAGTCGCAGTAACTGGACACTTGTACTTGCATATGTGCGTAAATCCATTATTTTCGGAGGTTTACAGGAGGGCGTACTATGTCGATGCCTGCACGCTTTCCATAGATTGATGCGACGCATGTAGAGATGGAAGGGACTGAACTTTGAACTGGTAAAAAGATGCAAATGTAAGAGAGAAATTTTATGGTTGGTGTTTATCTTATGTGATTTAAAGGACGGGAGACGTGTGCCTGCACATGATGTGCTTTATAGATAAAGGTTAAGGGCTGAGCTGATGTTTTCTCGGTGGTTGACATGATTTACCACAAAGATTGCATCGGCGCTCGTTCATCCAAAGTTGATGCTGGTTTTTTTATTGTTGAAGCCAATCTGTGCTCCCAGGCAGCGGGTTGAGACACTGACTGAGCAACATGCCAGATGAAAGGTCTCTAAAGGTCTGTGCAGGAACGAGGTGAGCCCTCCGTCCATCTTCTGAACTCTGAGGGGAACAAGTTGCCAGAATCACAATCCTCCAAAGATGCACGAACACCGAGGTGATCGATCACAGCTTGTGTCTGTGTCGTGGGACGAAGCCAAAATCTGGAGGAAAAAGTCCCGCAGACACAAGCAGGAACCAGGAACTGAAGCAGATTTGAACCAGGAACTGTTGTGTTGTGACGCAACAGTGCAAACCACCAACAAGCTGAACTTATCCTGCATGAAACGAAGTGACCACTAAACTTTGAGGTTCAACTCAAACAGCTGTTGGTGCTTCGACTCATCTAACTAGCAACACTTCTGTTGCAGCCTTCCTTGATCATAAAGTCGAGAACCTTTCTGATTCGAGTCGTACTGATTATGACACATGTTTGGATTTTTCCGGAGCACTTTGACAGCGTGGTCAGTACCAGGACCTCATATATTACGAGTTCAACACAAAAAAAGAGAAAGAAAAGTCCTAAAAAGCTCCCACCCTGCAGCACAAATGTGGCTCTGATTATCGGACCTGTACGCCGAATGAATGAGTTTTAAGGGTAAACCTTGGGAGGCGCAGCATAATGTGAAACAGATATGCCATATCTCGAACACACACGGCCACACTCGCGAGGAAGACATACTGTTGTCATCAGCTCGAAAATCATGTTAAACTCCGGCGCTCTGGGCTGCGAGCGCCGCTGCTCAAATCCTGACGGCAGACAACGGTCTCTGAGGACACAGACGGTATTAGCCGCCTGCTGAAGGAGATTCTTTTCCCTGAAGTAATATCTGCTTAGCCCGAAGCAGTGAAGCATTCGCTGACAGGAGGTATAGAGCCTGCATGCCACTGGTAACAGGATAGGCCGCCGTCATTAACTCATGCACTGTCAAAACATTCGCAACTCTTTCACAAGTAAGCGAAGGGCTCTTCTGGCATCTTGGGTGGAATTTGGCGTTTATGACTGGAAATATGCGGCTCCCCAGCAACACCTCATCCTGCGCGAAAAGTGGCCCCATCGCCTCCAAACCCTCTTCAAAGTCCTTCTGAATTTCCATTTGTACATTTCAATAATTTGCAGGGATTTATCTCAATGAAGCTGAATTAGGACATAGATGTGTTGGATGCGTGGTGGAGCGTCTAAATGGAATGATCCGATTGCCCCGGTCGTTGATTGGCGAGCGCGGCCGCGCTTTAATCTTCCGCGCTGAGCTTCTCCAGCCGCGCGCTCTGATCCACCGATTCAATTTGGGCCGATGACGATGACGCTGCTTCGTCATCCAGCGATGAAAACGAGCCCAGATGTTGAAAAAAATAAGAAAAAAAACCTGCACAAGTCGCTCTGCTTTTGGTCACATTCAACGCTGTGTCTGACAGGCGCCGGTCGATTGTTTCTGCATACTTGTGCGGGGAATTCAACAGACCGCCGTCAATCGGGGGAGGGGGGAGGAGGGGGGAGGACCGGGGGGGGGAGGGGACCGGGGCACTCCGAAGACAAAGACAACCTCTAACCTGACCATATACAGTATAGGAACCCGGTCCGTGAACGCTGCACTGGGACTTCAGCCAGACTGCAATCACCGAGGCTGCCAATCAAACACCCCAGGAGTCCATCGCGGCCTGTTTGTTAGTCAAATTTGTGTTTTCTAAATCGAG
This sequence comes from Malacoctenus tetranemus, assembly GCA_032274765.1. Lineage (NCBI taxonomy): Eukaryota > Metazoa > Chordata > Actinopteri > Blenniiformes > Labrisomidae > Malacoctenus > Malacoctenus tetranemus. Next base: position 7,896,015 of record JAUESF010000019.1, on the reverse strand, counting down.
CTTTTCCAGGTACGCTGAAGGAGAACAGTCCGCTTTCATCGAACTGAAGCTCTGCGCCGGCCAAAATACTTGTTTTATGTTTATACAGCTCATACAAGGCCCAGTTAGGAGCACTGCAGCGACAGTTATCTTTTGTCCCACTCAGGGGTCTAATTTTCTTACCTCATTCGCCAGATATGGCCTGATCCCAACAGTGAACTCGAGGATAATGAAAATCACAATAACCTGTATCCCCCGTTGACTTATTAAGACACACACGCAAGGATGTTTATGTTGCATTAAATCAGTATTATTAAATCGGTTGGGGACGCAGTAAAAGTTTAGGGGGACCTCGGGGCACGTGTCTGGGGGGCCCGGCCTTCACAATCAGCCCTTAAAGGCACGGACGTGGTCGAGCCGATCCTGCGCAGGCCTGCGACCGGTGGAGCAGCAGGACGGTGGTGGATCTGCTCCGAGTGCAGCACGCCTCCGCGGACTGAGGCCCTGCTGGAAATTAAATTACCTCCTTTTTTTTTTTCTCCAGCGAGGCATGGTGGTCACAATTTTAAGAAAGCCGAAAGAACAATATTACTTTCTAGATTGCCGAAGATAACGCCGATTAATCGACACGCGCTCCCTTCGGCTGTGGCCGCGTGCGTCGGTTGGCTCTCCGCGCTCGCTCAAACACTCCGGAGGGATGTTTTCGTCTGCGAGCTGCGGAACAGAAAATACATTTGACGCGGATGTTGCTCCGGCTCGGAGCCGGTGGCACAGCGGTGACTGTTTGACCTCTTTAAATCACAGAAACTCTGTTCTGCTCCCAAAACACAAGCAGGACTTGATAAATGTGCACTCACGTGTCAAGTCAGTGTTCTGTTTCTGTTCACTGTGTCAAAACTGATCTGGGGTTTTATGTTAAATAAATGCCAGTTGAAGAAACAAAGGAGCTCTTCAATGCTCGGGAGTAAATCTCGGTGTTATGTTTAAGGAACGTTTGTTGTTTGTTTGTCATCTGAATCTCCCTCAGACACCACGGGACATAAATTCAGGAGGACAACCGGACGCCTACAAGGATCGACTGACCACAAAACGCAGGTATTCGTTACGTCCTTTTGACAGTGACTTTATGGTTTCCTGCTTGTCTGTCAACCCAGAGGTTGGACGATTGATCTGAAATAGCTCCCTATGGAGAGTGAGCAGCTAGAAAGAGGCGAGCAGGACTTGAAGCACTTTAAAACTGCTGAACACACAAATGTCTCTCTGTGAACTTCTCAGGTGTCAAAAAGAAAACCTGGCAGGAACGGACAAGTCAATGAATTAAACTGAATTAACTGCTCTGAATGTTACCAAACGTTTCCAAAAGGCAGAGGTTATCACAGAGAGGCTGATCCTCTAAATCTTGCCTCTGACGCTCCTCCACTGAACACAACACTGCACCCAATTGAAAAGACGACATAAATCGAGAGGCCGGGCAGACGTTCAGACGTCTGGAACGAGGTGAGCCTCTGGATAAACAGTGAGACGTCCTCAATCAAAACGGAGATCTGGTGAGTTGGCTTCAGATTTCACCAGACGTCAAACCAGGCGCACTGATACCTGCGCCGCCAAAACACGACAACGGAAAGAAACATTTCCAACAATGACTTAATCGTCACCATTCATCAAACACTCTCATATTTTTTCTTCAAGTAAAACATTTTAATTTCTTTTGATTTACTTTTCACACAGAGATCTGCGACGTGTGTGTGTGTGAGTGTGTGTGTGTAGTAAGTAGTCACCAAGCATTACAAATTGTGTGAGTGATATCCTGATCTCCTGGCCAGAGAGCATTAGCGCAGTCATTATGGGAGAGTCATTCGGGAATGTCCAAACCACATGAAGGCAACACGCCTAATTAGTCTGAAGCTACAAAGAGATCTGAAATGTTCTGATGCCCGGACGTCGAAGCCAGCGCGCTCGCGAGTGTGACCAGATAGTGTTTCAGTTCCCCGCGTTTGAAGCTAATTCCTCATAATTCTGTTGGGATGTTTGCTTTCTTTCCATTACGGGACCCGTTTCGACGGAGCGCTGCTGGAAAGCGAGCCGACGCTGCGGGCTGGAAACCAAGCAGCGCGGCGAAGAAGGACGCCTCATAAGTCATGTCTCCAGCAGGATGAGAGAAAAGGCTCCGTCCCATTGGGCCTCGACAGCGTCGGAAGTGGTGCGGCGGCGCGTTTCGGCTGTTTGTGTCGCGAAAAACGCTTTGACGATGACACATAAGCGGCGCGGTTCTTTCAAGTCGTCGGCCCTCCTCTCTCGTCGGGCGCGCCGTGCCTTTCATTCCCGTCCTCTCGAATGTCTCGGAACAAATGGCAGCGCGGACGGACGACCCGCGAGCCGAGGAGCTGCGGAGGTTGCCCGGTGGTTTCCCCCCCCGCCCCCCTGGCCCCCCGGCTCCATCTGTCAATCCACACATCACAGGGAATCCAGACACAACAAGGTCCAACGCAAACCACAGAACCAGATCCCAGAAACCCCTCAGCGAGCGAGGCCAGAACGAGAGCAGTCACACACGCTAAACACACAGATCATAGCTGTATTCATTTGGTTTAAAGATCTCCAATTAGGAGTTTATGGCCGGTAAGAAAAAGTCAGTGGAGCTCGTAAATAAAACGAGGGGAACCTAAAAACAGAACAGTGTTTTACTGTGTCCTCTGGATGAGATAACCTTATTTGCTTACAGTCTGGGAGCAAAGGCCACGAATTCTCTTGCGAAGCGTCTGTGTGAGAAGTTTTCTTAACCCATATACAACACAGTTTATTGTAGTTTTCAACAATGTCTGGCCGGCTGCCTCCCGGCGATGCTGCCCACGCCGCATTTATTTCCTGTCAGATGCTCGTCCTAATAATTCCGTCATTCCCCGCGGTCCCACCACCCAGACAGCCGGGACCCCGACTCCTCTCACCTCTGGCCCCGGCTGACTCACCCTTACAGACAGTGACAGCCTCGTTCTCCCTCCCCCCCACCACCACCACCTCCCTACTTTACCTCCGACCATGTTCTCCTTCTCCCAGCGCTCCACTCGCTCTTTTCAACACCACTTTCCCATCTCATGGCTGCACCCACTCCGTCCACACCCTCCATCTCCCTGCGGCCTCTGGGGGATCAAACATCTGGGAAAGGTTAAAAGTGCAGGAAAATTTGGCTTTGTGGTCATTTAGTTTGTGATGCTCCGTGAAGCAACTGCAAGAACTCTCTGATAATGTGTAGTTCAGACGACATACGAGGTTTAATGAACCTTTCAAATGTCAACCGTGAAGAATGACGCGAGAGGCAACAACTTTACCAGTAAGTGAGCTTATTACAGGTCAATTTGTGCACCATAAACGCAGTTCAATGAGTTTGCATGTTAGTTTTTTTCAGTGTGAACATCAGCTGTGGAAAGCTCTGACGCAAGTTGAAGAGAAGTAAAACTTGAAGCAAGACAAGAAAACTTTGTTTCTCACGTTCACAAAGGCAAAAAATAAATCAGCACAATGCTCAACCTTTAAAACGACGTCAAATAAATCTCAGCGATCCTTCAAATTCACGTCAGGCAGTTATGCAGTTTGAGATTTCAGTCTTCGTATCGCACTTTCTGGAGGTTTTGATGCCAATTGTGCTGAAAGAGCAACTGATCATCAATCTGTTCGTGGTCAGCATGTTCTGGAAGCTCTGATCTATCACCGGTTGTCTCCCACATTCGTGTACGTCGCTGATAACGGCCTCCTGGTCCGACAAGTAGGTGGGCCCTATTTACCCCATATCTGTGGGGCTGATAAGAGCTGACAGGCGAGCTGATACCATTCCAGGGGGTGTTAAACCTGATACCCGAGCCTTGATCTGACTGAGGGTTTTTTGAAAAGAGGGATTAGTGTAAAAGGGTCGAGGAATCTAAGGTAAGGTTCAGAGCTGAGGCTTTCACACTCGATCAGCTGGGGGGGGGGGGAGTCGTGGAGAGGCTGAACTGAGTCGGGGGTTGGCTGCAGTAAAAGTTAAAAGTAATTAGGAGCCGCGGTAAGGACCTCCAGGTGAGCATCACCTGGTGGAAACCGCGGGACCACCTCGGTCGAAATGAAGACGCGATCGTCGGGCCTCCTATCCCGAGGCTGCGGTGCACATCTGGCCAGAGCGCTGTTAAAAACAACCTGTTAAATCCATTATCATCGCCGAGTAGCTTAAATTACAGCCGGAGAACAAGAAAAAACAGCTGTGAGAGTGATAACCTGTGAGAAAACTCCAGCTAACGCTCACTGACGCAGGCGGGCAGGTTTACAGGGTGAGAGATTGACTACCAGTTGTAAAATACTATCAGGAAGGGTGTGTTGCTTTGTCAGTCAGAGTGTAACGCAATCCCAATGTCACAAGGCATGAGGGGGGGGAAAGTGGGGAGTGACCTGAAGTCAAACCATGAAGGAAAAACACCTCAGAGTTTAAAAAACTAGCACGCTTAGATCAGCAGATTATGTTGATTTGAATCCAACTGAGTGTGTTTAGGTGTGTTGTGTTTGTCTGGACGGAGGCTTGCTTACAGGAAACCTCGGAGCTCGCCTTCACTTAAACTCTGTCCTTGGGGACGGCTCTTTCCAGGAGAGGAACCGCGGGGGCCAGACTGGAGGCCAGTGCCGGGACCGTACTCTTAAAGGGGCCCTGTGGTATTTGAAGGATGGAGTGATGACAGTGGGACGTTGTTTGTGTATAAAAAGGAAACAAAGTGAAACAGCTTCGAACATGTCAGCCCCCCCCCCCGCTCCCCTCCACCTCTCCCTCCCCTCTTTTGCTTGTCACCTCAGAGAGAGATGTGTGTTGACCCGGCGCGAGCAACTACAAGCCTGCTAAGAACACTGCTCCACTGTGCTGGGGTTCGCCTGCACACGTGCGTGATTTGCTGCCTTCAGTCTGGCGTTTGTTTATCTGAACGTAATTATTTTCAATTGGTGAGATCCAGCTTAGGTCAGTCTGTGTGTTTTTGGTTCAGAGAGTCATTTCTTTGAGGCCTCCTGAACAATTTCCTGAAATCATTTTGGGCCTTGAAGCTTCGCAATCTCTGCAAGAAACAGTTCCTTTCCCAGATGATTGACAGCTCGAAACAAATCGGGTGAAATCGAATCATCTTTGAATCACGCTCTACATCTGAAGTCCGTGCGTTTACTGTTCTTTGTTTGACTAACAACATGAGATATTTGGATGGATCCGTGGCCTGTAAACACCACCCATCTGGGGATCCATGCTGTTAAAAATCAAATGACCCAGTTTAGCTGGATGTCCCTGTGTGACACAGTCTGTATTCTATATTTGCAGCTGTCCACTCTGCCATGTACTGTACATCCTTTGTTCCAGCTGCATCACACGGCCCTAATTTCATAAACATGGAGTCCGTTCGGCACCAGTGGAAACATCCTGTCGCCCCGCGCGATGGGTCCCGTGACACCTCTGTCGACTGTGCGTCCCACAATGCTTGTTGTGGAGCTCGTCGGCGAGGCGCCGCGTGCACGGCCAGAACGGTGTGACCCCGGCAGGTTCTGGCTGATGAACTGCACCCAGAGACTCGGGTCACGTAAATATCACCATGCCTGAAGGGGAACCACCAATGGGAAGCATTTACAGCATCTGTCAGTCAGTTTTGTTGTCACTGATGCCTCATGGGAACACGCAGTCAGAGACAGTCCTTTCCCCGTTACAGCGTGTGTTGTGGCGTTGATGTCACAGTCACCTGGTTGGGGGTGCTGACCAGGTGGGCTGGACAGCTGCGGGGGGCTATTTTAGTTAGATATTAAATAGGACGACCTAATATAGGCCTGAAGACGGAGTTCATGGCTTCAGCTGAATGTGTTTCTCCCACTGCGATGAAGAATCGGCGTCTGGCTCGTGCACAACAACGAGGAAAAGTGAGGAAATGTATTAGTTACATGTCTGGTTCAAGAAGCCTTGAGGTCAAGAGAGGCCACGGTGAACTTGTTCCACTCTCTGGTGCCTCAACTTACATCTGAACAGGGACGGACGAAGACTTCCCCCCCGAAACTTCCTGACTCATCGCGCCATCCAAAGGAGGGTCTGTGTGCAGGGCCGTGTGTGAGATTATTGCACTCCTTCATGCAGATACTTTTACGGGACGCTCTCCAAATGAGGTGTCGTTTTGCGCTCCCTGCGCGTGTTCCTGCCCACCTGTGCTGGCACGGGAAGCCGCCCCCTCCCCCCCCCACACCCCAATCCCCCCCTCCCTCCCACCCCACTCCTGTGGGAGCCGGCGAGGGTCAGAGTCAGAGCTGCATTTGTCTCGCACTAATCCTCCTTATGCGAGAGACGGCTCTTATAGTGGGAGCCAGCTTTGATCCCCAACAGATGAAGACAAAAAAACACTTAAGCTACTTAGACCGCCTCCTTTTTCTTTCACTTCCTTCTTCGTCTCTCGGTTCATCCTTCGCCTCGCTGCCCCGAAGATGTGCAGTGAAGGAGGGAGGGGGGAGGAGGAGGAGGAGGAGGGGGGGTAGGTCAGCGAGGTTGCGCAGGGCAGTGGCCTCCAACGCTCGCAAGCTGCGGACAAGAACATCTGACTTGTGCGCAGACAATAATTATCTTATTGGTTTGTCGTATGGGTGTGAATGCACGACGTCGACATGTTCATGCAGGAACACAAATAAAAGGCAGGAGTCCAAAGCCTGATGTGTTTGCGTTTTTTTGGTTTTTTTTTTTTGTGTACCAAATGAACCATTAAGTAAATAAAGAACAGCTGTGCTGGAGCTATTGTCAAGAGACACATCTGTGTGACGGGTTCAGTGTGTGAGATCAGCCAGCCTGCTTCCACCCCTGAAAGTGTGCTACACTCTCTCTCTCTCTCTCTCTCTCTCTCTCTTTCGTCGGCCCATATAAGCGCTGAACTTGTTTGCAAGTTTTTTTGCCGGCAGTAAAGATAATTATGAAAAACCACGTGACCGAAACCAGAAACCGCCGACAAGGAAGTGATTGTGTGTCTGTTGATGTGTTTGTTTGCAAACCGCGGTGACACGAGGGACCTCTGCAGTGACCCCGAAACTGGAAAGTATACAGATACAGACGTCCTAAACACTTCATTCAAACTCCAGGTGTCCAGCGCGCACGCACGCATGCACACGCACACACACGTGCACACAGACGGAAAGCTGGAGGGGAATATTACAGCGGCACAGGAAATGATATACCTCCACTGAGGGCTGAAAATGCTCATATCCCTTATTCTTAAATCCTTGTTTGTTTACACAACAGCCTTCGCTTTCTGTCACACACACACAGATTCACTGCTTGAGGGTTAAGAAGTACAGCTGCTGCCAGGTCCCCGTCTCCTGTCACTCTCGGTAATCAGTCTGTCAGCAGGGTAATTAACCCACAGAGTACGACTACTGAACTGCCTCGCTCCATCTAGCATTCCTCAACTCCCCCTCTTTGATTCCTCCCACTCCCCCGCGCTTGGAGGCCGGGGGGGGGGGGGGGGGATTGCTCATTTGCGGGTTTGGAAGGGGGGCTGTGATGTGTTCAAGAGCGCGTGTAGGAAGAGGCCCACGCTTAGAACCCACTGCTTCAGCAGGAAGAAAGAAACGGTGACACACAAACGGCTGTTTCATGCACACAACTCAGCCACGCCTTCACCAATCGGAGGTGATGCACGATAGCATCAAACTCTGCAAAGTGGCTGCTGACATCCGAGAGCGGTGAAACATCCCGGCGCCGCTAATGAGCTGCCAGGCAATCATGCACGATAAAGCTCCGCGTGCAACAATCATGAGACACACGATGGCCGACACGCGATCCACCTGTGAAGGTGCAACAACCACGATTTACCACTTGATGGAAACAATGAGGTGAAGCGTCTTCGAGTGGTTAAAAGGAGTCGCTCGGATTCTTCGTTTGACTTTCAGAGCTGCGACAGCGACCACATTCACGGAGCGACCACTAAAAATAGAGTCAATATCGGACTGCCATTCGGCAGACGGACACATATGACACCGAGTGAATGCTGCTCTGTGTCTGCTGCTGGATGTATGAATAGAGAACGGTGCGAACAAGTCGGCCCGATCAGCTTACACGATGACAATGATGCGCGTTGTGTTCACAACTTGCCCTCGCTGTTCCCAAGAGGCAGGAAAAACGCTTAATGCCTGGACAAGAATAGCAGGAGGAGGACTTTCACTCATCTGTGACTCATCATCGACCGATCATTTCCAGAGCAGGAAGATATCAGATATCGTCCGAAAGTCACGTGATGCAACGAAGCCACAACTTCAGGCAGCGATTTACCAGCAATTGATCACGACTACTATCAACACAGTCACGCATTTCTATGCTACAACTCTCCATTTAAAGCTGGTTCTTCACCGGCTGAAGGGAAAATACTCCCACATCCTGTATGAACACAGAGGTGGAGTTTGGTAAGAAACCGACATGCATCGCTGAACTTCTCCGCATGACTAAAGTTAAGAAAAAGCTCTCAGAGCGATGCCGTGGGCGGTGTGCCGGCGCGAAATACAGTCCAAAGTAGAGAGTGGATCGTCTTCCGTTGATCTTGGCCCTGACCGAGGAGCTCAGGTGAAACCGGACGACGCCCTCGCCGGTTCACAACTTCAGCAACTGTCTGAAATAAATGAAAGTGACGTCTCAGCTGTGGGTTGTAAAAACCCTCGGCCAAATCTTTGCATGGCAGCTCATGTCACCGGCCGTGCACAGAACGGTAATACCGAAGCTGCACAGTCACTAACTGCACTAATTACACTGACTGTTCTTTTTCTCCCAGCAGTTTCCAATTGGGTCATCGGATGACGCTGCTTAAAATACAAGAATTGATGTCCTCCATTAGCCAAAAATACAACCTCATTCCCATGCTTAAACTGTATTCCAGGCCAATAGGTTTGTAGTCTGACACTGTGCCGGCTTTGTTAAACTGGGAGCGCAGGAAAGGCTCCTCCTGTGGTCGTCTGCGGCGCCAGGAGCAGAGGTGGCTCGCAGCCGGTGCCACATTGGTACTGGAGAAGAGTGATGACAAGATTTACTGTAATTTGAAAATGGCTTTTGCTGGTGTTTCCGGAGGAGCTGCCAGTAACTGCAGCCGAGTGTTTCCCCTCCAGCAGAAACTCGCGTGGTTTTACAGGTTTCTTTTTCGCAGACTGATATAAAGTTCAGTTTGAGAAGCAGATTCCTCAATAAGCGGTTACGTCCACTCGCTTCCTTGCACGTGTGTGTTTATGCGTCCAGTGATAGGCCGCCTGGCTGTGCAGGATGCTCCCACCACTGTTTATAGACCATTATCTGCATTGTCTCCTGGAGCTTTGAACTGTCGGCAGAGATTCCTGCTGACCTGTGTTTCACAAGTGCGACTCCTCAGATCCTCGGCCAGGCAGCTTACCCCCCCCCCCTCCCAAAACTCGCTCGACGCCACGCTGAGCAAAAGTAAACTGGAGTGAATAGGAATGCCGGGGACGACAGAGTTTATGTCATTCATATCTCGATTGAAACGGAAATCAGCCTCGGGGTCAAACTTTGGAGGGAAACCTTTCATTGGAGAATGGGAAATTCTTCAGCCATGTTTGGACCCACTTTACAGCAAAGGGGGGACGGGGGGGGCGGGGGGGGGGGACGAAAGTGCTCGAACAGGGATTCCCTTTTACTGCAATAATCCTTTGTCACTCTGACAAATGCTCCACTGTCGGCATGCAGGCCCACAATTTACGACAGTGTCTTCTGGGAAGCAAACATACATGGTTGAGGTATGAGCGCCGCGTCACGCCTGGCATCTGCCGGGCCTTTCTTTGGAAATCAGAGAGGATTCATCCCACGTAGGCGAAGGTGGGCAGCGATTCACTTGTCAGAGTGAAGTTTCCTTCCGTTCACTTTGACTAATGAAAGCAAATAGTTGGCAGGCTGATCTGAGCCAGAGTCCGGATCGGCCCGCCGAGTCAAAGTAACAAAGCGATGCTACTTTCTCCCTCTTGAAGTCGTCACGTTTGTGTGTTGATAGTGCAGAATACACACGGATACATCTGCGCATTCCTCTCCCACACGACGCCCGGGCCTGCACCTGTTCAGGGCCGTGAACGAGCGGGGACGCTGCTACTGTAAAACAACACAGGGATTAGAGGCGCACACGGACCGAGCGCTGACGCGACTCCTCGAGCATGAGAACGCTTTGCCTCCTTTTTTTCCCTCGAGAAAAAAAAAGCGACTTTATTCGTGTCGCAGCTGCAACTGATCGTAACTCTGACACGTATTTGCAATAAAACAGTCCAGACGCGGCGTCATTTTGAAACGCTTTTCTGTAAACGTTAATATAGATTTACTCTCCAATTGTGTCTGCTCCTCGCTTTACTGTGAAATAGGCTGCACAAGGACCACATGCTGGAAAAAGTTATATCTCTCTCTGGCCGCATTTGTTGCCTTTGACAGAAGGCGTTTTTGTTGCCTTCCAGCTGCGCGATCAGGACAGAGTTGTGAGTTTTATCAGCGTTTTGAAGCAGATGATAAATTATCAGAACCATCGCCAATTATCCACTTACATCTGAGAAGAAATCCAATTTCCTCCCGAGGAAAAAAACTGGATCGTGTGTCCCGTCCCCGAGTTGTAACGGACTCCGACAGGTGGTGCGGCAGTTTGACGGGAGGCGTCAGAGACATGCAGACATCACGTGCGGTTCCTGTGTCGTGCCAGCATGTCTACATGTCGACGGTTTCTCCTTCGGCGTGAGAGTTTTGGCAGAGCCGACGTGTTTAACTGCGATTTTCAGAGTGCGTTTGGTGCTTTTTCTGCGTTTTCACTGGCAGAGACGATGAATCTGGCAGACTTTTTTTTTTGGACCTCATGCGAGGATGACGCGTCTCCTTCTCGTATCACTGTATATTAACCGCTCGCATATTGAGGAGTGGAGTTCGGGAAAGGCTTCCCACTGTGTGTCTGGCCTCCTGACTTCCACTCTCCTCCCGAACACTGTGAACAGACGAGGAGGGCGTCCAGGAAAGTTCGCTGCAGAGACGAATGCTTTTCTATTTGCGTTACCGGGTCGTCTCTGTCACTGCTTTATTTTCTCATGACTTATATTTATAACTTGCATAAACAGGAACATTTCCTTTTTTTTCTTTTTTCGGGGTAACCAAACATCGGTAAATATGCGGAGTGGCTGCGGGTGTCGTCCACCCCCCCCCTCGCAAGAAGCATCACTTTGTCTCGAACGCACTACAGACGAAGCGAGTGCTGACAGTTGGGAGTAATCTGTGCATTAAAGGAGAAAATATACCCGATTTTTTTTTCACTCGCAGGAAACATTAAGTGGAGCCAGTGTGGGAGGCCTGCACGCCCGTGAAGCCAACCGCGTCTGTAATCTGTCACTGATAATAATTCTTCGACCAGTCTAAGCACATCTGCACAATGCTCCAGTCTTCTACGTTCAAGTGCCCCCCCCCGACCCACCCACCCCCTTGTATCATTTCCAACGCCGCTCCATTAAAGCTTCTTCATGGAGGGCAAAAGATGTGTTGTTTCATAAAACGTAAAGAGGAAGAAAAAGCACATCAGGTATAAACAAATGTGAACGAGAGAGAGAGAGAGAGAGAGAGAGAGAGGGAGAGAGGGAGAGAGGGAGAGAGAGAGGGAGCGCTTCATCCACTTTGCTCAGCTTTGATCTCTTTAATGGGGTGCTGGCCCCGCTCCAGGTGGGATGTGTCGCCAGGGGCAACAGGACAAGAGGAGGCTGATAAGGCTGCGCGCTCAGACAAAACACACTCCACGCCAGCCTCCTTACTGTATACGGCTCACTGTATTCACAGGGAGGGACAGAACCAGGACAAGTTTCAGGAGCAGCAATATGAATATATAAAAAATAAAATCCCCGTCGGGTCTTCGTAAACTTGGCAACCGGATCATTTCCACTCCTCTTCCCGGCAGCAGCATCCAGGTTCGGAAAAAGAAGTTATTGGCAAAAGGACGGCAGCAGAGGAGAGTAATGTGTGAAAGCGAAAAATCTTGCGCATCGCGCTTGAGAAATCCAGCGGGCAGCAGGCTTCTCCGCGGCCTGACTCTGGATCACAGGGAGTTTGATTTCACTCGTTTTTCCAGCCGAGCCCTCTGCGCTCACCCTGACCTCTCTCCCTCTATCTCTCTCTTCCATGGTCACTCCCTTTATCTCCCTCGCTCTCCCTGGGGGGGTGGGGGTGGGGGGGGGTGTTTGGACTTGCTTTGATATTCTGCAGAATTAGCTGAGAGCTGTCTGCCTGTGTCTTTGGGTGTGTTTCAGGCTTTTCCCATAAATAATGAGCACTGCCCGCTCCTGCACACCCACGTCCACACGTATCCACAGCGATGATTCTCTCTCGATGAATCCGATGTGTGACGCTGATTTTGGGAAGATATCAAACTCCTCCTTGTGGATCCTGTCTCAGATTAGCGATGACCCACCTGGCAGCAACACTGCTCACACAGTTTTCCTGATTTGATGAAGAGAAGACATCAAGAATTCGCCTAATGTGGAAAAAACTGGCTTTAAAAAGATGGTGGACGTTCAAGAGTTTCTGCACCGCATTTGATGGCAGCTGAGAGTTTTCCCTTTGAACCGGACTGATGTCACAGCAGTCGTAACCCTTCTTCTGCCGTTTGATCCGAAACTTTCATCCGACGCAACGCCAAATATTATTCTGTTTTCCTTGCAGATTTCATAGAAACACGGTGCTGCAACGGTGTGGGATGTCACCCACAGAAGGGTTAATGGGCCACATGTTACAACTCATGGGAAACATATTGCCAGCGCGACAGGAGGCTTTCCTCACATTGATGGAGAGGGGGCACGGCTGGAGGAGGGGCGGGCGGGCGGGCGGGCAGCGCAAGGTTCACTGGTTCCCAAACTCCCGCCGAGCTTCAGTCCTGCCACCCTCAGCCTCCTCCGGCCCTCCTGACTTGCCCTCTTTTTCCCCTTCGCTGCCCTCCAGCACCACTCTCAGACTTTCTGCCTTTTTCCCATTGTGTGTCCCCACTAAACCTCCTCGCGCAGTGGCCTCTCACACCTCCCCCTGCCCCCCCCCCCCATGTTGTTTAATCGTCATCTTCTATCTTCCTCTTCCTCCCCCTCACACCTTTAACATGTTGCAGTCTTTTTTTCGCCCCTGAAACATAATACAACTAAGTGTAATCTTTCCTACACACCCTCACATAACCCCTGTGTGTGTCTGCTGGTTGGTGGGGGGCTCTCTCTCCCTTACATCTCAGGATTTTACTGTGCACAGTAAATTACATTAGATCTGAGACCTCGCTTTATGACTGAGGGTCAATATTGACTTTCTCCAAAAGCAGCGAGGTGGAGGAGAGAGACACAAAGAGCCAGAGAGAGAGAGAGAGGGAGGGGGAGGAAGGGAGGGGGGGGAGAGAGAGAGTTGTCAGTGTTCTCCCCGGGGCTTTCTGCTTGCCTTCTCGTTTGGGTACCCCTCGCCTTTACATTATTGAAACTGGCATGTTCTCAAAGTCAACATAGTTAGAGATTTCCTCCCTTCACAGGGAGTTTTCTCTTTTTTTCTTGCTGCCATTTGTTTGTGTACAGAACAAAAAATAAAGATTAGACATGAGTGAAAATCTGCCCTTTTCCACAGCAGAAGCATCTATTACAGAGAACACACATTAAAATGTAAGCGCTCTGCAACAGTCCACAAATTCAGAGACAGTCCAGAGAATACTTGAGGATGGATAAGGCAGCGAGTGAACTGCTCATAAATCAACTCGTTATCTCACAAACTATTCTTATGAGAAGAGGGGTTTTTCCTTAAAAAGAGAATTATCTTGCATACCATAAGCAAAAGCCAAATCTTCCCATCAACACCCAGTTTGGAAACAGAGTTGAAGGGGTTGAACGTTCTCCATTAGGCTGCTGAAAAGAGGGGAGTCGAGGCCCAGGAAGGAAAAACTAATCAAGAAATCTGTCTCCAGGGGCCCGAAACGCCGCGTACGGGTACAAATCGTGCACGGCGCTCGGGCCATATGCTCACAATCTCCAGCCCGTCGTCTGTCTGCATCACATGCAAGTTTTAGCACGCAAGCCTTCCTGCGGGTGACAAAAAGTGCAGACCTTTGTGTCAACAAGTGTTCCTCGCAGCCCTACCTGGCCCCAGCAGGCCCCGTTTAGAGGTGCAGGCAAGCAAAACCACACACACAAAGACACCAACACACACACACACACACACACACACACACACCAACACACACTCACGGACTGGTAAGTCTCCCCCCAGACGGCTTTTGTGTCCTTTCATTTCCTCACACTTCCGTGTCCACTTGCACTCGCTGTGTTATGTTGATTCTTGTCTTGTTCAGACAGACAAATCAGTGAGAGATGCAGCGAAACGAATCATTACACAATGTTGTACTAATACAAAACCTACTTATACATATAGTATAATACCACTGCTGTACTGGAAGAAACTACATCTAAATATTCATTGGAATGACCCCGTTTACTCCCATTTA
>JAUESF010000019.1:7863096-7874966 GCA_032274765.1 Malacoctenus tetranemus | reverse complement strand
GCTGGGAGGCGCGGCGTCGCGAAAGTTTGCAGAAGCCGTTTTTTATTTTTTTGAATCTTGAGTTTTATGACGCAATTGTGCAGCTTGTTGCGTTTTATGGGTAAGGCCCTTTTGATGTCGAGCGAGTAAACTTGTGGGGTGAATTCGGCAGGCGCGCGGGTTTCCCAGCGCTCTGCATATGGCTCCAGTATCACAATTATCTCATCCTGAAAATAAGAAGAAAAAACTCCAGCTGATATAAAAGAATGAATTTGCTACTGTTGATATTTCCAGTTTTTTTGTCCGGCGGAGTTCTTGAAGATTCATGCAGTTTGATGCTTTTTGCGTGTGACTCACTGTCAGTGATACAAAAGGCAGCGATGGAAAGTTTTTAATCGTCCCACCAGCAAATAACTTATCCCATTAGCCGTCGGAGGCTCAGTAAACATGACGCAGCGGAACGTGACGGAGGATGACTTGAGGGATGTTGTGTTTGTGGCCTTTCGACTTCCTGCTGGATTCACTTCCTCGATTATTGAGACACTCGCATTCCTGCGTCATAACATCGGGCCACACAGCTGGAGTTATACACAGATGCACCAGTTTTGTTTGGACCTCACACTGCTCTGCCGGTTGCGTCGATGCATCTGCAGAGAATTTTTTTAGAGAAATCCACTGCGCTTACAATCAGATAATGAAGTCCAGCGTCAGAGTGACCAGTCCTGTCAGCCTCAGAGTGGACGTTTCCAGGATGAATGTGTTGCTTTGTGTGTTTTTGGGCGTTAAATCAGTTCCCATTTATCTCGGCTCGACAACGCGCTGATTAACCTGAGGTCAGGCCGCGAGGTCGCAGGTCAGCGTTTGCGAGGAATGGGCCGTTCCGATAAGTGACCGGCCGCCTGTTTGTATTTGCGCTTATGAGGAGAGCGCCTGTGTGGCCGTCAACAGGCCGGACGCGGGGCGTCGTGACAGGCCCACAATGAAAGGTACACACAGATAAGACGGTGTGCGTGTGAGGAAAGTGACTCTAACGGAGAGTTTCCCAAACACACCTGGGAGATGTTCTGCCCGGAGATAAGCGCTCTGAAGACATCTGCCACAAATAAACATTCATTTAAAAGGCTTGACATTTGGGAGTGGATAAGATTTGACTGTGTGTTCCCAGTGAGGAATTGCAGTCGCCTACTGTTTAAACAGCCGGACAAAGTGGTGGATGCCGGCTGAAGACAGGTTAAACAATGAGGTTAGTCAACGAGGCTTTACTTCCCGTTTCCTACCAACCGCTCCGATTGACTCTCCCAAACGTCAACAAAAGGAGCACCGACTACTTGTAACATGAAAGAATTCGCTTAAGGCTTGAGATCTGTGGAGCCTTTGAGCTCATTGTTTTGGTTTTAATCGCGGTGACTTTTATCACACAGCACGTTTTCAAACCACCTCAACGGTCTGAAAACGAACACGTTAAGCTACGTCAGGTGCCAGCTAGGGAAGCGCACTTGGGCAAAAGTGCCTTGCCAAAAAGCTCTTCAGCACATGGACAGGTGGGGGTGGGGATTAAACCACCAACCTTGACATAATGGGACGACCCCGTTTATCTCCTGGACCACAGACATTAAGTTCCCTCTTTAACAGCTACATTTTTTAGCAAAACACTTTAGATGAAGGCAACAAACAAAGAGTGAAATCAAACAAGACAGCAGATAAAGAGACACCATCAAGGTGAAGGTGAATCGTGCTCTGTGATGTCGGTTGCATACGAGTGAAGGAGGGAATCGATTCAAATCAGGGTGTGGTCTCGGTAAGACGTGAGCGTAACGGATCTTTGTCACCTGCTTTCTGTGCTGGTTTCACGTTAGCGACCTGTGTTACATCAGCCACTATTAGCACAACACACCCAAACATCTCACTGAACTGCCTGTGGTTGACTGGGATCCTCGTGATCAACAGGTTTTAACAAAGAAGAGGAATAAAACTAGAAAAGTACCTGTGAGTGCGCTGCAGGCAAGGTTACGGTTTGGTAACATTCGATGTTAAAAAACCCAACATGCAAAGTGCTGCGGGTTGTTTTGATCGAACCATCTGGTCATTAAGGGGGGGAAGAAACTGCATGTTTGTCTTGCGACAGAACTGACGATCGAGGCGAACGTCCTCATGACGCCTGCTCCGAGGGTCGAATCCTCGCTCGTTCCACCACATCGGGAAAATGAAGCAACAAAAATCCCGCACACTGAAGTTCAGACTGAGGATGAGAAAATAGCCTCCAGGCAGGAATACATTAGTCTTTCTTTTTTTCCCCCCCTCTTTCTGCTGTTGCGACTTACTCAACGCGCGTTCCTTCAGCTCTGGACGCGGCACATTCGAATATGATGGATGTTGACAGGGCGAGCCTTTGGTCGGGTTAAAGTACGCCATATTCTCCTCGCTCTCGCTGCTTCTCTTTCATTTTTCATCGCCGCTCGACCGGACAGGCTTATGAACCCTTTGAACTGCGTGACCACGGAGGACACACAAAAAAACCAACGGCACTTACTGGAACTGACCAAGAGAGATAAACTGGAGACAAGCAAAAGGGAGAGAAAGCGATGGGAGGGAGCTATATGGTCCTCCAGGGTAGAAGAAGAAAAAAAACCCAGAACATCTCAGAGAGGCGAAGGGAGAACGCTTCCTCGCTGGTTGAAGCACTTGAACTTTGGCTCGGACTTGATCTGGAAGCTTCCACTTACCTACCGGAGCAGAGGAGGAGGGGATGCCAAAGTGGGGAGGGGGGGGACGGAGGTCGGGAGGACGCGCACGGGGCCGACGCGGCACGCTCCGCGCAGCTGGGCAGGGTCAGCCGGCGCCGCCGCGGTGATTGGCCGGCGGTCAACGCGGCCGTCATCGGCGGTGAGTGAAGTCGCCTGTGCGGCGTTCCAGTCCAAGTGGCCATCGGATGTCTCCTGTAAGGAGAGAAAAGGACACTTCATGAGACGCGGGGACGCGTTTCATTCAATGGAGGAGAGACGGACAGGAAACGGGCAGAGTGGCGTGCGGCGAGCGGCTGGAAGGCCGAGTCACAGATTGTGTCGAAGCCCCCCCACCACCCCCCTCTCCAGGTCGCCCTGACGACCCCGGCTTCTCTTTACGTCTTCTGCATCATGTGATTAGAAACAGGCTTCAGAGGGGAAATCGCCTTTTTCTTGCAACATTTCCAGTGTGTCACAAAGCCAAATCATTTTGAAACAAATCCCTGAGAGTTCACAGAAACTGATGCTTCATTCCCGTCTCACCCCCCCAACCCCTCCCCCCCCCTACACTGGTAGACGTGCACACTCGCACGTGTACTCCACTCCTTCAGACAGAGTGCGCGGCTCCGTCTCACTGCGCTAAACTGTCAGTGTTATCGTTGACATTATGGGAGCAGGCACCGAAGGTTAATTCCTGAATCATTTATACAAGATGGAGGAGGTCAGCGGTGATAACCCAGACAGAAGCACCTTGCGGTGCAAATCACTCCCGGACCGCACTCTCACGAACACCCGCTAACAGGCAGAGACTCACTCCCGACACACACACACAAAAAAAAAGGGAGTGTAGAAGACGGAGAGGAGGAAAAGGGAACGGAAAGAAAGAATGTGTGATTTGGAGCCAGGTGATAAAAGAGGCAGCCGTGGCAGTCGGCCATTAGGGGCTTTTTTTTTGCTCAGTAATGGAAAAGTCTCTGTTACATTAGACATTCAAACAATGGGACTTTCACTCTCACACACTCGGAGACACTGTTCCGTCAACACAAACCACGAGTCGTTTGAGCACCGGGAGGCTTAAACTTTGTCATTAGCCTGAAAAGCAGCTGCGGCGTTAAAGCATCACAGAGATTTACAAGATGCCATTTAAACGGCTACGGCCCTGGAGGAGTGATTTTAGATGCTTTAGCGTCTCGATAATAAAGCTACTGTTCAGACGTTTAACAAGGGCAGTAACTCTCTCCCTGTCAGGTCCCGTCGGAGCCCGACAGCAAAGGTTAGGCAGGATCTGTGGCGATTCGCTGGAGACGGAGATGAATCGAAACATTCATTCATAATTCGGTGCAAATATTTGTGGAGAGTTTCTTTTTTTGCACTAAATTAAGTGGGTGCGAACATGTGACAGTTGTGACGAAGTCCCATTCCAGCGAACAGAAAAGCAGAAAAGTAGGAAAGATACTTGTTAATACTGTAAATATGCAAGTAATGTGTATGAACACTGAGCACGTCCAAACTTTGAGCAAAGTTTGTTTAAGAGTGCAGAATAGAAACAAGTCAACGTATACGTAGTGATCCTTCAATAAGGAGCTGAAAGCGACAAGCCGCACACGTCCACCCTCTGTGTTGTGTAACCCAGCTTTGTTGCCGCGGCCTCGCTCCCTGTGGAAAACTACCCGTGCGGCCGCATCAAATCAGCCCGTGATTGCTGATGGCGTGTTCGCCGGAGGTGGAAAAAAAAAAAGAGGCCAAACGCTCGCTGGCCTGAGACGACGTGACTTTTGGCCACGCTGCAAACAGCCGCGGTCGAAGCCGCGCGCGCCCAGTCCGGCCCGGCCCGTTTCCCCCGGCCGGAGCGAGCCACTGGCGGCGCGTGTGCCGAGCGCCGGGACCACACTGGCTGTCCCTGCAGACGAGGAATCACCCCCGTTTCCTGCTCGCCCCGTGATGTTTATGAACGTGCGTCAGCACGCAGCTCGATGCAGGGGAGGCTGTTTATTGTACTTTTGGGATAGAACGGTTTCATTAAAGTGCATGTGTTTGGATACGTGTGCGCCTGAAGTCAGCAAAAACCAGGATACACACACACACGCACACACACACACGTGTACTCTGTCCACTGTAACCTTGCCCACTTGGATGCACCCATGGGCAGAGGCGACGGCGCTCGCTCTGAGTCAGCAGAAAGAGGAGCTCGGTGACACCGCTAATGAACTCAAGTGTTATTCTTCAATTTAAGTCGGGCGCAGGCCAAGGAACTCCTCTCTGCTCGGCTCCTCTTACACCACAGCTGAGTCGCTCGCTTCCTAAAAGCTGTCTTTCTTCTTATCTATCACTCACTGAGCGTCTCTGCTTTCCTGCTCCATCATGCCTCAGTTCTCTCCACTGTACAGCCTCATTGTCTCCCTCGGTCCCCCCCCACCACCACCACCACCACCACCTCCTCGCTCATACCAGCAAATTGCACGATGCGCTGTGAGTTGCAGCAGGCAGACGCAGCGAGGCACGTGGGCAACATAGCTGCCACCTTATGTCATTACGCGCTTATCAGTTCTCTCCGTTTCCTGAGCGACTGTCAATCTTTCAGCGGTCTGGAAGTGAGGCACATTTTCCTTCCTGCAGTGGGCTTTCGGTCCAGGAGGGGGCATCACTTCTATATGAAGCCAACAACCAGAGTGATGAAACCAGTGCACATGACATCAAGTGGCACATACATATGTGGAGGAGCTTGAATCATTTAGCATTTGGTGTGACTGTTATAGAGGCAGTTTCTAAATTAACATAAGGAGGATGTGTTCAGTGTTTTTTACCTGCGTTTTTTTCTCTGTCTGAAAACTGGGGCTTTATATTTCAGCAAATAGAGATCGATTTTAATCGATAAACATCGTCAAGCAGGTCACAACAGGTGAGGTTGTATTTTGCACGGAGTTTCTGTGACTCCATCAATCACTGACAACATGCTCCTGTGTTGTTTTAGCCATTATAATGATCTAATAACACAATGAGAGGAGTACAACGAATTCTGCATGAGTCACTCTGCTACTTAAATAAATGCGTTTTTTTCCAGGACATTTATTATATCAGACTCGTTAACCTCCATCCGGGGACTCCGAGACCTCCGTTACACAGGTGAGACCCTGCACAGCATGACAACCATCTCCACTTTAATCAATCTGTACAAGCAGCGTCACACCTGCGGTGAGTCTACTTCCTCCCAGCACCGTCGGGACCGTTGCTCCTCCCTCCAGCTGATTTCCTATTAACTATGTTTCATTGTTTTGACGCGCCGTGATGGCTCAGCTGTTGTTCGGAGGAGGAGGGGGGGGGGGGGGTTACAGAGAGCCCGCGGTCATCCTCCGCCGTCCAGGTGGCCTCTGCTGAGGCTGGACGTTGCACAGACAATCCATTCTGTGACGCACCGACGCAGGAGGAAGTCACGACGCGCGCAGACTCCCACTTTTCCACGGGCGGGCGTGCGTGCGTGCAGGCGCGCATTCGGCAAGATGCGGTAACAACTCCTGACTGGCGGCGTGCGGCGGATCACAGACGGCGAGCGTCGCACGCCTACGTGTCCGCTCACACACACGCACACACACACATAGACACACACACTCTCCTATCTCGGCGGGCATGGGTTTCTTCTTTCATGGAAACGGGGATATTTGGAGCACGGCCCCGCGAATAGCCACAAGACTGGAAAATGTTTGCGCTCGTATCACCAGCTGGAACTGGAAATGAGAAAGCGTGGCGCTGATCTTGGCAAAACACACGTTTGACCTTCTAATGAAACATATTCTCCAACAGCCGCTGCGAAGGAAATTGAACTGTAGACGCACGAGACGCGTCCGAGGGCGTTTGCGGCGTACGTGCGCAATATTGCGTCCGTCAGTAATTTCCTTCCAGAATTCCGCGTGGATAATCAGACTTTAATTAACTACAGAAATTAGGTCATTAATTTCAATGCTGTGACGTCCCGCAACACGACCGCTGCTTGTTATCACAACGTGCGTCTTTATTGGGGCATTAAAGCGACAGGCTCGGAGCGGTTGGATTAATTGACCAGAGAAACAAAGATACGGGTGATTTCCAGCTGTAATCGGGTGTAAAACATGACAATAAGGATGCGATCAAAAATAGACTTCACGAGACTGCACTTGTGAACCCGCCACTTCGGAGAGCGGCGACGGAGGCGCTCGCGGCGCGGCGCATCAGCCCACCTAAAGACACACCTACCCTGCCGTACGTGTCCACCAATCATGCGCGTCTCCCGAAACGCGGCTGTTCGCAGCTTTTTCACTTCAGTCCTCAGTATGGAGAGACCGACAGACCGAGGAGGACACGTCCCGTGGTAACGGAGGGAGCTGGCCTGATTCAGTGCGCGCTGCCACACCGGGAGAAATCTGCCCCCCACCCCAGAGCGTTGGGGGAAAAAGTTTCGAGGGACGATTATCTGTCAGCGCTTTCTCTCCCCCCCCCAAACTCTCTCCCCCTCTCCCTCTCTCTGCCCCCTCTCTCTCTCCTCTCTCCCCGTTTCGTTTTCCCTGAACGTCATCCTGGTCAAGTTGCACATAGGAGCTGGCTACAAGTTTCAAATGGACAGAGAGCTGGAGACGGCTGGCTCAACAAGCATGGGATTATTGTAATGTGGATTGCTATACACTTGCAAGAAAATAAAGCTCTGCTGCGGAACAATGTGAGACGTTGTGCATCTTGGATTCTCTTTTTATTGGATATCTTGAAAATAATTGGCAACAGTTGAGAAGGAAGCCCCCCAGGATCGTATGCGCCAACCTTGAGACCAGCATGGATTTGCCGTTTCACCCAGCGGCCCCTCGTCCGGAGAAGTTCTAGCCGGTCCGCTCGTTGTTGTTGTTGTTGTCGCTAAACTTCATGTTTGAGAACAAATCGCCGCATTTGGCACCCTGAATTTTGAAGCGTCGCCTGCCCTGGGATTGGATTTCAAACAACATGAACATTATTGACAGTTTGACACTATTATTTTTGACGCTGTCAGCTGTCAAGGTGAGTGTGTACCGGAGAGCAAAGTGGAGTGGAGAGAGAGAGCGAGAGAGAGAGAGAGAGAGCTATGAATCGATCTCCTTTTGCGAAATAGTCACTGGTCATTAATGTGTAGCGTGTCCTTGTCTTTCCCCCGGCTAGGTCACGGCGCGTGTTCAAACAAGCTGAAATGTTTCTGTGGCTTTGGGCAGATTTAGACGGTCCAAACTGACGCCACATGAGGCTCGCACGCACGCTCCTGCTCCGTGCGCTTTTTGCGGCGCAAATGTGCCTCATGTGAGCGTTTTTGAGTCATGTTGTGAAGTTTGACGCTGGGTGATTTCAGGCCTGCTCCGAAAACCACCTTGGAGATATTATTACGCTTTAAAGGCGCAGCGGCTGGATTCTGAATTAGGACATTTAGCTGGTCCGCCGCCGGCCGATCGCGACTGCTCACTTCAATAATACAGGAGACGCCACTTCAATAATGAAGTTTGGCGAAACGACGCGTTTTCACGCCGCGTCGCTCACCTGCAGAGGAGAATTTTAATGGCTTTTTGAGCGCACGCTGTAAATCGTTCTCTATATAATCATTAATCGGGCACAGCGTCGCTTTGAGCAAAGGTTTCAAGGTGGGAGAGAGGGAGAGAGGGGGGGAGGAAAAAAGCCCTAGAGAAACACGCCACTTCAGCACACTGGCTGCGGATTTCCCCGTAACACGATTGGACTTTGCAAGCTTGTTTGCACTGACGCTGTCACCGTCCAGGAAGCCTGCGCGGTTTTCGAGCGGCGGCGGCGTCGCCGCTCCTCTCCTTCCACGCACCTTATCTCGAAAGTCTGAACGCTCCCTGGAGTCGGAGAAAGTGTTTATTTAAGTGGTCTGATGACAGCTTAGCCACCCAATCAACGCCGAACACCATCTGGATGATGCCACAACTGCACATCATCTGTCGTCATATCACCACCCGCTGTTCGCAGCTTGACACCCAATCATTAATAATACAGTATATGGCGTTTGGGAGAGAGCTGGGGGTCTCTCAGCCCCCCTCTCTCACGCCACCAGAAAGGGGAGGAGACAGCGCACAATCCTCCTTTTTAATAAAAAAGGAGGAGAGGGGGAGAAAAAAAGTTTTCATTAAAGAGACAAGTCTTGGAGCGCTCCTCCGCGCGGGCACGCTGAGGTCGCGCCGGTGCCTGCGAGGAGCGGATCTCATGCAATATCGGACGGACGTTGCGCGAGTCGCAGCGCGCTCCCATGTGGGAAAAAAGCGGCAGTGCCGCGCGGCCGTACGTGCGTGAACGCGTTGTGCGTAACGAACGAGTGGAAGGGTGCCAGGACAAGTCCTTTGTGGCCCGGCTGGTGTGGTGACAGCTACAGGGCCGGCCTGACAGCTACCCCCTGTGAGGGAAAGTAACAGGCTCAAATGCTTACCGGTTTTAATAGCAATGGCGATTATTGTGGGTTGCCTGGAAGCCGAGGAGCCGCGCAGCACAGAAACAAAACCCTGCGTGTATCATGGAGCGGCATTTCAGCTTGTTTGGCACATTGTGGCCCAATTAATTCAGTTTGTGAAACTTGGTGATTGAAATATTCTTTAGGAAACAATCAATCCTGTGATGATTTGACTCTTTTTTTAACATTTTAATTTAAATTGATGCTTTTTTATCTTTTGCTGAGCTTTCGCTGGTTTTGTCTACAGAGGATAAGCATCAGGCTCTTCAAACTGCCTCCTCATGTAGTGTGAACTTGACCAGTTTTGTCCCCTTCACTGCCGAGTCAGCCAGCTCCAGATAAGCTTTTTATATCCTGGCAGTGGTCAACAGAATTGTCAAAATGCAAACATATCTTTTGCACAACTGTGGATAAGTAAAGGCCAGAGACAGGATCTCTCTCTCTCTTTTTTTCTTTTTCAAATTCTTGCACAATCGACTGTAACTAATGGCGTGTTTTTTTTCTCTTCCTTCCTCCAGAGTGCCCACATACCTAAGGAAACAGAAAGAGGTCCACATGACGGTAGGTGTCCCACAGGGCACCGTGGGAATACAGTCTGCATTGGGCTCCCTGGCTGGCACGCCGCCAAACAGAAAGGGCTGGTTCAGATTTCACCTTGACATTAAAGGAAAATGATCGCCTCCTAGTGGGCAATTTTGTAGCTTGACCCTGCAAAGATTTAACCCCTTCAGATTACTCTTTAGTCCTTTATCCCCCCCCAGTAACTGGGACTCGTTTCCCCCCCTTTAAATCTCGTCCACTGGACGTGTTCGCCCTGAACAGCATTCCTCTTTCGTTGAGGTTTGGCTGGGGAAACGTTATGGTGACCAGACTCCTTTATAGAAAGGAATGTCACCCTCCTGGCCCCAACAATTTCATTTTCTGCACCATCCCAAACGCTGGCCGATCTCGTTTGGACGATCAGAAGCTGAACTCGGTGATATTATTCAGGCCCTGCATGTTTGGTTTGGCGTCCCCCCCAGGGCCGCCCGTCTGGGGTGGTTTTAGGCTCGCTGAAGGCTCTGAGTGATGTTTGGGAGGTGTCGTCGGTCGGCGCGCTCACGTCTTTCTAAAGAGCTGGACGGCTGCTCAAAGGAGGGGAGGAACCGCAGACTGGATGCTTCTATTGTTCGGCTCTGTTCGCGCAGAATCACAGCAGTGAGACGGCAGATCTGTAAAAATGAGGTGTCCAGAAACGCTGGATCCAGCTAATGGAGTGAAGATTGATGAATGAATGGAGCATTTCTCTATAATTACAATAAGAGATGAGTGAAAGTCGCTCAGTCAGAGATTAAGACCTAAACATGCAGTCAGCGGTTTCCTTTCTCGACAGCCTGCTCGTTCACAATTGACGTTTTCTGTCTAGGTAGCACGGCGGCGTCACCCCCATCATTGTCATTCAGAGCCCCGCTGCCGTGACCCTCTCTAACCCGGCCCTGTGTGCCTCTGTCCCGCAGTGATCCCTCTCATGGAGG
The DNA here is from genome assembly GCA_032274765.1 of Malacoctenus tetranemus. NCBI lineage: Eukaryota > Metazoa > Chordata > Actinopteri > Blenniiformes > Labrisomidae > Malacoctenus > Malacoctenus tetranemus. The sequence goes on along the minus strand of JAUESF010000019.1, from coordinate 7,864,305 downwards.
TGTACAACAAGAGTTTGTGCAAGCCTCGAGAGCTGCTGGTGGAGATCCTGCAGGAGTATCCGGAGGAGGTAGAACACATCTTCATCCCGTCCTGCGTGGTGCTGACGCGCTGTGCCGGCTGCTGCAATGACGAGATGCTGCAGTGCATGCCAACGTCCAGCTATAACATCACAATGGAGGTCAGCAGCATCATTTGCAGGAGTCACTGAACTCCAGGCTGATTTGTTTTTTTTCCCTCTGCTAAACGGGCCTTTATTTTGAAAGGTCCATTATGTCAGGAAACGCCTTTGTTCTTTTAAGGATTTATTTTTGCTCAAATGTCACACGAGGAGGGTGCATAGGCAGCTTAAAGGGTCCCTCTGAGCAGGGCAGAGCTCTCCCAGAACTTGGCATAGAAGGCCGTCGAGTCAGTCCAAGAGCACATAGCTCAAAGGCTGCTTAGGTGAGACCTTTAGGCAAAAATGAAACCTTTTGTTGCACAAATGAAAGGCCTGATTTTTACTCTCACCTTTGCTCCCTTAGTGAGAGGCTGAGCACAACTCTGAGTCACGACCGGAGGAAAAACACAGTTGCACAAAACAATGACGTTAGCGACACTTCCACTTGTAGCAAATCCACAGATTAGAACACGTCAGTAGTCTTTGACACCATGATGACTTCTTCAGTCTCAGGTCATCAATGTAACACGTCTCTCACACATTCACAGAAGTCCTCCTTCCTCTCAGTCTTCTCCCTTCTCCGCTTCCACACCATCAGCTAAAGTAGTAGCTTTTACAGTCGATGGAGACTCGGTGCCTCCCAGCGCGTGATTGGCCGGACACTCTGGAGCCGGCTAATCATCAGAGGAGCAGGGCAGAAAATCACAGAGCCCTCCTGAAAACTCCTACGAAGCCTGACGCAGAGTTGTGAAACTCGATGCTTCGCCCTCAAAGTAGTTTTGTCTTCAAACTGGGAGAAAAAAAAACTGAGTTCGAATCTGAGCCCAAGCCTCTGCACCAGTGTGACCTCGCTGAGCCTCGCCCGTCCACCTTGGAACTCATTTGTATCCGCCTCCATCGGCGCTGCTGTCTGACTTGTCGCAATCTCTTTTTTCTCTTTGTTGCAGATAAAAAGAATAAAACCCCAAAGGCAACAAAATGATATATTCATGAGCTTTACAGAACACAGCTCATGCGAGTGTAGGTAAGGAATCTTGCACACACACACACA
>JAUESF010000019.1:7810349-7827534 GCA_032274765.1 Malacoctenus tetranemus | reverse complement strand
CTGATAAAAAAAACAAGACCAAATTAAGTAATGCAGAACTTTTTGCTAATTTTTAATTTTATTTCTCAGTTTAATCACAAAAATTTGTTTTGTATTAAGTTTGAAAGTTTTGTGGTGGGACCACATGTGACTATATTAATGGTGGCTGCAAATTTGAATTTATAAAAGTGCACATCATGTTTATCCACAAAGAAAATGCATAACCATGGCAGCACTGATGCATCAGAAGACGTTTTCATTCATTTGAATTGCTTCAGTGATTTCCCTTTTTGTCAGCTCTTCGCATCATCAACACCGCATTTCCCAAGGCATGACTGCAAGCTGCAGTTACTTTGGTTTCATCTTAGCAACAGTAACAGAGGGTTTGATGTTTCTCGGAGGGAGGAGGGAGTGGGAGGAGAGAAGAAAAAAGCAAACAGTAACTTCACCACAGCGGCTCAGATCGATCCTGCTCAGCAGATCTCCCGACACTGGAAAAAACAAATTAAATATTTTGCTTTTGGTGCAAAGTTTTACTACCTGCACAGAGGAGATCATGTGTTGCGTCGGACTGGATCTCCATGTGTGGCTCCAGTCTTCTGTGGCAGCAAACAGAAGTTCAGAGGCGAGAAGAGCGTTTCCACTGCAACAAGCCACCAAACCGGAGGATCTGACTGCGATTTTGACTTTTAAGGATTGTTTTGTGCTTCAAAGACTCCAAGAAGATGAATATTAGGAGGTAAGACATTTCTAATGATGGACATCTGAAAAGACTCTGGAACTAAGTTTAAAGGCATCATGAAATGGGATCGCTGGCTGATTATGGACTCTTTTAAAGACTTATTTTTGCACTGATGATGGGATAATCTGCAGATCAGGCCCAATCGAAGGGACTCTTCACAATTCCTCAGTTGCATTTGAATTTTAATGGCCTTGGGAAATTGCGTTCAAGAGGCACAGTATTACTTGAAACTCCAGCAAACATGTCTCTGAACCGGGTCCACACGACTGACACCAACCAGTCTGCAGAGTACTCGGCAGAGTATTCGGTGCAGATCCCCAGTGACCCTGGCCAGGAGGCGGGCCGGGGCCGCGACGTGACCACGCTGCAGTCCAGATGTTGCCCCTGTCTGCCGCGCGCCGTGCGCCTCACCTTCACGCCCGAGTCGCTGGAGAGGATCTACCAGAACTACTTCCGTCGGCAGCGGCAGGAGAACCTGCTGGTGTTGGTGATCTTCGCCGCTCTCTTCAACAGCTTCATCATCATCATGTGTGCAGTGTTGTACACCGGGGACAAGCTGGCCATGGTGGTGGTCGCTGCGGTGGGACTGGCTGCAGACATCGTGCTGTATGTGTTGTGCAGGCTGCAGAAGCTGCCCAAGTCCCCCGTGTCGCGCGGTGCCGTGCCGTATATACTGTGGCTGATGGTCACCATCCATGTTTTATGCTACATGGGCCTGAACTACGAGCGGTTCCCGCAGGCCAGTGACTCGGTGGGCTGGCAGGCCTTCTTCAGCTTCTCCAGCTTCCTCACCCTGCCGCTGAACCTGGTGCCCCTGGTGCTGCTCACGGCCCTCTCCTGTGGGATACACACTCTGGTCCTGGGCGTCACGGTGGCCCAGAGGTTCGAGGACAGCGTGCAGGGGCCCATGCTGGTGAGACAGGTAACTGGAGCCCTTAGTGACACGAAATCACTGGCAATTTGGAGATGAAAAGGACTTTCCAGAAAATACTTTTTAAAAAAGAAAGAAAAATGGGGAAAAACATCGACTGCATCCAAATAATAATATAATATTTCGAGAAAATGTCAGTACATCAATGTTTTGAAGAATTATCTCAAAGCAGAGTGCTCAAGTACACATATGACAAACCTTCCAGTGTGATTTATCTGCTGTCAGCAGGAGGGGGGGGGGTTGACCTTTTCTGCAGGGCTGACCTCCTTCTCCTTGCTGACAGTCATGCTGGCATTCCTCCTGCCTCCTCAGTAATGACGCTGACAATGTCAACTTTGTGACTGAAATCTAATCTGTTTAACAAAGTTATCATGATAAAAAAGCAACCACTTTAGGTCATTGGATTTTTAGGTGGGTTAAATATATTAATGCTCAGTTGACTGAATAAGAGGATGTGAAATACTGAATATGTTTTGTGCATTTTCTCACACAAAAGTAAATATAATTTATTTTTCCTTCAGTTCAAATTTATTTCAAAGTAGCATTTCTATCTGTATTAACATAGTCACTGCCTAATTTGTTCACGTGATAAAATGGCACAATAGGCTATAAAATGAGGTTAGGAGTTTGATAAAGGACATGAAGTGACACGGGGTTACAAGGTGAGACGGCAGCAACAACACAATCGTCTGAGCATCACAGACGAGGAGTCCCTAAAATAACCCTGGATTCCTCCTCCTTTTCCTCAGCTGCTGGCCAACGTCATGCTGTATGTGTGTGCGGCCACGGTGGGGGTGATGGCGTACTACATGGCGGACCGGAAATACAGGACGGCGTTTTTGGAAGCTCGTCAGTCGCTGGAGGTCAAAATGACCCTGGAGGAGCAGAGCACCCAGCAGGTGCTCAGGCACACACACACACGCACGCACGCACACACTGACACAGTATATATGCTCTTAGCACGTTTTAATGAGATTATCTATCCATCTATCTTCTCCTCCTGTTTTATCCATGCGCGTCACGGTAGGCCGGAGCCAGCTGACATTGAGCGAAGGACAGAATACAATCTGGAAAGGTCGTCAGTCCATCACAGATGTCACTGAGAGGGACACACCATCCACACAGTTGCACAGTTAATCCATGGTCACCTGTTAACAAGCCCGTGCTTGGATTGCAGGATGAAGCAGGAAAAAGAAGAACATTCAAACCTCAGATTAAATTCCTCACAAAGCAACACAGTTCATTTAGAAAGAAGTCCCAGGGAGGACCAGTTGGTTGAAACTTCCTCCTGAGTGTTTTCTGGTATTTTTTTCCTGCCACATTGACACTGAATTTTATCCCTTGAGTGCTCATTACAACACAAGCATGCCGCCTTAACAAGACTATACTTTTATTTGTTATTGGACAAACACACACGTAGTTGTAGGAACACACAGAGATCTGGGAAGGAAAACACCCTGAGCTCTCTAATGACAGTGTGTTTTGTTCAGCTCAGCGCTAATAAGTCGATTACAGGGGCGGCTGGAGAAACCGTCGGAGACCTGACTTAATGGGATCACCTGAGGTCCTCGACAACAAAAGATGAAACACTGAAGCTATTCTGGAGAACAATTTCTAAACGGATTTGTTATCTTTTGATTGCATTAAAGGCGCTTCTTTATTTTTCCACTGCGCCACCTTAACCTTGCAGCTGATTTAGTCTTTTGTTTTCCTTTTGCAGCTTCTGTTCTATTTGTCTGTGAGGTTGAGGCTCACTTTTCTGATAAGTAAAATGTAATATATCACTACTTTGGAAACTGAGGATTAGATAAAGAGACAATCTGAGTCCAAGAAGTTGATACGTTTATTTGACTGCAGTCAGCAAATGTGGATCTGCTGTCAAACTCTCTGTAAATTTGAATGTTGTCTCGCAGATTCTGTCATTGACTTTGACTCCCTCCCACTCTGACTGTTTTCAGGAGGAACTGTTACTCTCCATCCTGCCCAAACACATTGCCGACGAGATGCTGCAGGGAATGAAGAACCAGGCCGACCAGACGGAGGTCCAGCAGCAGCAGTTCAACACCATGTACATGTACCGGCATGAGAATGTCAGGTCAGGGTCGCACCACCGAGGGTCATGGTCCTTCACTCTCGTGACCATCACTGTGTTTTCATTGCATGGTCAGCTTTCCCTCTCTAACGTCTCCACCTGTGTTGCAGTATCCTCTTTGCTGACATTGTGGGCTTCACCCAGCTGTCCTCGGCCTGCAGCGCTCAGGAGCTCGTCAAGCTGCTGAATGAACTGTTTGCTCGCTTCGATAAACTGGCAGCAGTGAGTTGTTCTATTTTCTCTCACTCTGGATTGTTCTTGGGTAAAGAGGTTTTTTTACACACCTAAGATGTTTTTTGGAGTCTGACCTTCAGCTGCCATTTCGCAGCAATATCACCAACTGAGGATTAAGATCCTGGGAGACTGTTACTACTGCATCTGTGGCCTTCCCGACTTCAGAGAGGACCATGCTGCCTGCTCCATCATGATGGGACTGGCGATGGTCGACGCTATCTCGTAAGCAGAGACTTTACTCTCCGTGCTAAATTTACCCTAAAGGTCACAGAGAAATGTGCTGTACAAAATCCAATTGCATCACCAGTACAGAATTTAAGGTGTGCTTGGGTTGAAGATCAGTCCTGTAGAGATGTAATCACATAGATGCTTTTTTATAATGAGCATACATCAGACCCTCTCTCTATTTTTCCTCAGCTATGTGCGGGAGAAGACAAAAACCGAGGTGGACATGCGTGTGGGCGTCCACACGGGCACCGTGCTGGGAGGGGTGCTCGGACAGAAGCGCTGGCAGTTCGACGTCTGGTCCACTGATGTGACAGTGGCCAACAAGATGGAGTCTGGAGGGATTCCTGGGTAGGGACGCAAGGTTCCTGCAGCTTTATGTCCGTTACTGAAATCCATTAAATCGTGTTTGATCATGGCGTATTTGTGTTGAATGCAGGAGAGTGCACATTTCTCAGACCACCATGGACAGCCTGCACGGGGAGTTTGAAGTGGAGGCAGGCAACGGCGGAGAGAGATGCGAGTACCTGCTGGAGAAAGGCATCGACACGTATTTGGTGCTTGTGCCCAAAAAAGCTGCAAATGGGCTGAATGGAAAAGTGAGGACTTTTCTTCTCTTTGCTTTTTTCATGTCAGACTTCGACTTGTTTTAATGACGGCTCTGCATTTTAATAAAGTGCTTCTAGTAACTGGTTCATTCTTTTGCTTTCCCAGACACCAGCCACGCTGACGAACAGGAACTCAAACCAATTAATCAACACCACATCGAGCAGTGGGAACATGGCCTCTCACCAGTCCACACCCACTGAGCCCAAACATGAAGTAATTCATAACGAGTCTGTTGCTTTCTGTCTGAAGTGTGAATCCAAACTAAAACCCATTTTTTGACTGTGAGGATGTTTTGAAGTTTGTCGTCTCTTTATATCTGGACTCTGTTTTTCTTTCAGAGAAGTAAGACAGTTGCAGAACAAGTGATCAACAGACGACTGCAGCAGGAGCTTCTGGAGAGAGAGTCTCAGCAAATGTAAGAAAAAGATCAGGACATTTTAGGACGATGATAAATATCAAAGGTTTGATTTACAGTTGTGGTCATTTTAAGTTTATCTTCCTTTAGACCTGTTTTGTCCTGTGTCATCCCTGCTTCCCTACAGTATGAAGGACCATCAGATCAACTCAGTTTCACTGCGTTTCATGGATGGAAAGCTGGAGGAGCATTACTCCTCGGAGAAGGAGAAGAGGAGCGGGGCGGCCTTCAGCTGCTGCAACATCGTGCTGTTCTTCATCACGGCCATGGAGGTGTTCATCGACCCTCTGTGAGTCGGCGCACATCCCTGAACGTGGCCTTAATCAGAGCTGAGATACGAGCCGTGTGCTCTTGTTGCAGGCTGGTGGTGAACTATGTGACTCTTGCCATCGGAGAGGTGTTGTTGCTGATCCTCACAGTCTGCTCCCTGGCTGCCATCTTCCCCAGGGTGAGGAAGTACAAAGTGTTGATTGTTGCCGACCAAACTACAGTCAAAGTAAAATGTGTGTTACGAGTCAGTCATCATTATTATGGAGAACGTAATTGTGCTGGAATGGTCCCATTTATCATCCATGACAGATGGAAAGTCAAAGGCATTTTTTCTTGTTGTTGTTTGCTTGTCGCAGATGTTCTCCAATAAGCTGGTGTCCTTCTCTATGTGGATTGATCGCACTCGATGGGCGAGGAACACATGGGCGATGGCAGCCATATTTGTTCTCACCATGGCTGTGATTGCTGACATGGTATGATTCAGTCTCACTTCTGTTCATGAACAGAGAGTTTAAGAAACTCTTGTTTGTGACATCTTATTTGTCAATAACTGATGACTTTGTCTCACTCTGTATAGTTTGATTCAGGATGATAAATTTCACTCAGCTTTATTTGGGATCAATATACATCATCCTGTTGTGCCGCTCTGCTGTGCGTATGTGTCGGTCCGTCAGTGTGATTTCACTTTCTCCCCGTCAGACGATCACTGCCTTTCATGTGACTACATGTTCCCTGTGGGGTCCATTAGTTTGTCTGTGGAGCTGCCTGCTGGCTCATTTGTCACGGCCCCCCAGGAGCAGCCTGCAACACACACTGCTGCCTTTGAGGTCTGACAGGCACAGAGGACGCTGAAGTGAACACTCGTCGAGCTGTCTGAGCTGTCATGTAGCGGTGACAGTCACACTTTGGAGAGAAAGTAGCTTGAAAACAGTCAAGCATGTGTTGCTATTTCTGATGCGGCTCTTTTAGCAAAGGGGACAGTTGTTTGACAATCATCAGTGTGACACAACTTTTAACATAAACTAAATATTTCATTTCCTGCAGGATTTGTCACCACATGATCAGATAGTTTTGTATGTGTGACTCGTATTTTTCAGCCTTTTCTCGCCCTCTCTTCTGATCTCGCAGCTGAGTTGTATGCCGCCGTCTCTTCGGCTCTTCAACAGCACGTCGGGCCCCGTGCTGGAGTCGTTCGGTGACCGAGGCTGCGCAGAGAACCCCAAGCACTACAGCTTCATGGCCGTCATGGCGCTGATCGCCACCGCCATGCTGGTGCAGGTCAGCCACCTGATCAAACTGGGCCTCATGGTGCTGGTCGTCACAGCAACTGGCGCTGTGAACATCTACAGCTGGCGGGACATATACGATCTGTATGACTTCATACAGTTCGCTTCTTACAGGTGAGAAATGGATATAACTGATTATTGGTTGATGTCTACTCAATGACATAACAACATGTACATTTACCCCTCTCCAGAACCTCTATTGTGCCATCCAAGTACCTCATGACCATGATGATTATTGTCATGATGATCAGCTTTTACATCTTTGCTCGCCACGTAAGTTTCACGCACACACTGTCACACTATTTCCCCAGATGTCAGATGTCATGGTCATGTTTCTTTCACATCGTGTACGTATGTGTGTAGCTGGAGCACCAGTCCAGGAAGTTGTTTCTATGGAAGATTGGCATCCATGACCAGAAGGAGCGGGTGTTTGAAATGAGACGGTGGAACGAGGCGCTGGTCACCAACATGCTGCCCGATCACGTGGCCAAGCACTTCCTGGGTTCAAAGAAGAGAGACGAGGTGTGTTTGGCTGAATGACTGAGTGAAGGGTGCTCATTCTTTTAAATATGAAGTACAGAAAGGACAGCTGCTGATTAATACAGCATTTAAGATTGAAGGCACTCTGGCTGATAAGTGGAGGTGCATTTCATTGCATATTAGTGCCATCTTGTGGTCAATTGCCTAATTACATTTCTTGATCTATCATGATGATGATGATGATTTCAATCGTCTCCCAGATAATGAGGCAGGAGTCACAAGAGATTCTATTTTTTTTTTGCCAAACTAAGGAGTAAAAGAATAAACTGAATTCTTGTTTGATGTTGTCCTTCAGATTTGTAACTGCAGTAAACATTTGAGCCACAAGGGGGACTGACAAACGTTGGTCTACAGCTTAAACATGGAGCTTGCGAGTCAAACAAACAGTACATTCTGTCTTTGTCGTTTGTAGGAGCTGTACAGTCAATCCTATGAGGAAATCGGTGTGATGTTTGCCTCCATCCCCAACTTTTCTGACTTCTACACTGAGGAGAGCATCAACAATGGCGGCATCGAGTGTCTCAGGATTCTCAATGAGATCATCTCAGACTTTGACAGCGTGGGTTCATTCGCTGTTCTTACGCTTTAATAGACACACCGAGACGCAACAGCAAAACACTTTGAGAGTCTTTGTCTGAGACAAATCAATGTCCACCTTTTTTCCACAGTTATTAGACAGGGAAGAATTCCGATGCATCACTAAGATCAAGACAATAGGAAGCACCTACATGGCGGCATCAGGACTGACGCCAGAGAGCAATACTAATGGATTCTGCAAGGTGTGATTCTTTAACAGCATCTGTATTTTTTTAAAAAAGGCCCAAACATCTGTAACACTGCACACTGTTTCCACAGAAAGCGAGCCAGTCACAGATCGAGCGCTGGCAGCATCTCGCTGACCTGGCAGACTTTGCCTTGGCGATGAAGGTCACCCTCGGCAACCTCAACAAGCAGTCCTTCAACAACTTCATGCTTCGAATTGGTCAGTTTGTGAGTGTAAATGTGCATTCGCACGTGTTCCCGTGTCTTCACATCTCTTTATTTTCCCGTCAGGTCTGAATAAAGGAGGAGTTCTGGCTGGAGTCATTGGAGCTCGTAAACCTCATTATGATATCTGGGGCAATACAGTCAATGTGGCCAGCAGAATGGAGTCAACAGGAGTGATGGGAAACATCCAGGTAACACACACAAACTCAACACTTTCCTTGTTTTCTGCTTTATCCAAACAGTGATTACATGTTGTTTTTTCTTGTGCTCTGCCCTCAGGTGGTTGAGGATTGCTACAACATCCTGAAAGAGTACGGCTTCCGCTTCATCCGGAGAGGACCCATATTTGTCAAAGGGAAAGGCGAGCTGCTCACCTTTTTTATGAAAGGCAAAGACAAACCCAGTAACAATGCTGCCCCAGTGACCACAGCTCTCCCACATCAAGTTGGCAACCATTCATGAGAACCAGCATCTTCTGAGCCAGCACAACAAGGCACTGCTGCTTTGTTTCTCTAATGTACAGACTGCCATTCAAGATCTCTTGCATGGACATTGTAGCTATGTAAAGCTTATGAAAGTAGAACAATCCGGCAATCAACACAATTACGACAGCAGTCTACATGCATGTAATAACAGAAAACCACTTGTACAGCTGCTTTTAAATCAGGGGTATCTCACAAAGCACCTGTATTATACAGATTACCACTTTGGATGTGAATCAGTGATTTTATAAATGATGTGGAAAAATTAAAGCGATAATGTTTTGCAATATCAGAATAAATACTTGACTTTATGTGAAACTGCCTAAAAATAAAAATGACATTTTCCAACAAGTAGTTCTAAATAAAGGCCTTTTGAGCTCATCTTTACCCCCCAAACAAACAAATGAAAATAAATGGGTTGATACCAAATTTGGCACAGTGCTTCAGTGGTTACCACTGGTGCATCACAACAAGGAGACCAAGATTTGATTTCGAGTGTGGGCCTCCTCAGTAGAGTTTTTTTTATGTTCTCCCAGCGGTCCAACACAGAGTTGTTTGGCCACAACAGAAGCGTGGTGATGGAAATGTTATGGTTTGTGGGTTTTTCCTTTACTGCAACAGGGCCTGGGTAGACGACAATCATTGACTGAACAATGAAATCTGTGGTTTATCAAAGACAGCGTGGAATAAATGTGAAGCCATCTGAACATGAGTCAAAGTGGAACCAGAAGGGGACCTGTCAACAAAGGGAAGATCTTTCGTTGCATGAAGGATGGACTCCACAACTACAACAGCCATGTTGACACAAACCAGTCCTGCAAATGTCTGGAGTTTTTTGTTTGCTTGTTTGCTTCGCCCCCTCCCCCCTCCCCTTTCTAAAAAAAAATTAAATTAAATTATTGACTTTGTTTTGAAATGTGAGTATAGGATAAAATAAAATATGTAGCAAAAATAGGAAGGCCATTGTCCCTCTAAAATAGTTCAACCTGTTGTGGGTTTTTTAACTACTTGTATATGAAAGTCCCCGGAGACGCTGGATTATATTGTGAGATTTGTGTAGTTGGAGGATTATTATTATTATGCTAATAGAGGTTTGTGCACCACCCCTGGATTATACTTCTACCCGGAAGCATGGTAGTGTAGGAATTTCCTGTTACGTCAGGGCGTCAGGACTCCATTAGAGCTGCAGCTGTTTGGAGAGAAACAACAACAAAACGGGTTAACTGACAGTACGGCTTCGAGCCCCACAACGAGGCCTCAAGTCTGGAAGTTTAACCTTCATTTCCCACCCGGAGCTCCGTCGGCTTCTAACCACGGCCGCTCTCGGTGAGGAAACTCTGGCCTCCGCTTCCTCCTCCTCCGACTCGGACACCGGCGGAGCGTCGCCGCCCCCGCGGAAGAAGCACCGAGCCTCGGCGGCGGAGGGAGCAGGAGAGCCCGGGGCTTCAGCAGTTGTAACAGGCCTGACCGGAGTTGTCTTGGGACTCGCTTCACACGCTCAAGCCACCTCAGCCATCCACTTTAACCGAAGTGTTGTCAATAACCTAAACAGCAGCATGCAGTCAAACGGGGCAGGACAGGGACAGGAATCCTCGGATCTCTCCTGCCCGAACAACGCACAAAACGGGGAGTCATCCTCGGCCGGTGGAACCCACTCCAACGGGCTTCTCTCCAGCACAGACAACGGTAACAGTGTCGGTACCAGTAACGGGTCCTCGATCGGGCCCTGTTCGGGGACTTCGACTGCCTCCACGGCCTCTGGCTCGGAGGTGGGCTCGCTGAAAAAGAAGAAACGACTATCACAGGCGGAGGAAGATGTCATACGATTAATAGGGCAACATCTCCACGGACTAGGGCTGAAGTAAGTTTATTCAATGTGTCATTCGAGGAAAAACTTGCAAAGGCATTTAACGTTAGCGTTGAATATTAGAGGTGCAATCCGCGTCACTGTCGTTTTGTGCGTAACTGCGAAATAGCAGCTGGTAAAAGCGCTATTAGTGCGCTTCACAGACACAAACATGGGGGGATGGGGTAGTTAGTTAGCCTGTGAGCTCGGCAGTTGGTAGAAAGAAGGGGTCCATCTTGCACAATAACAGTTAGCTTCGTGGCTAACAGCACTAGCCTGCGCTGAGGTGTTCAGTCCTGACATTAAACATTTACACGAATAGAAAACATTACAGCGCTCGCCTGTTTTCACACGTCTGTCGTCATTTAGGTGTGTTTGATGTGCCTCGAGTGACACGATGTTTTATTGAGCGGTTCAGATATCGCAGTGAATAAAAGGCATTACATCATCTAACGTTAGGAGCGTTTATTCACAGCAAACACGATCCGCTGACTTGTTGTGGTTTGTCGGGGCTTTAAAAAGCGTTGACACGACAAATGAGGAGCTCGATTCGATTCATGAACAAAGTACTCGGACAGGATTATCGAGTTCATGCGTGTTTTTGTGAGTCCTGAGAGCCATTGCGCAAAATAAGCGATTGCGGAGAAAAACGTTAGGTTAATGTGCGAGTTGTCAGCGTCGGGTTTCGCTTGGATGATCGTTGGATTTCCAGCTTGGCTGCTTTACAGACACGTCTATGTCCCCTTCCTAAGGCTGCTTTACTGATAAAAACCCCGCTGTAATAACGAGTGCGGTTATGGTAGCGGGTTCGCTTATGTTTGTATTGCGGCTGCATCTTTTGCACCTCTTTAGCTGTCATTTTGGAGCAGCTGTTATATTTACTAGAATATTCACCATTTTACTCGTTTACCTCAAGGATTCATTTCACTTTGGGGTTTTTTTGTCGATAGATGTACTTGTTTTGGGCTTTTCTAGAGCAGCGTGTCAGTCAGCCACAAACAGTGAAGATAATGTATTTATTTCGGGACAGCAGTCAATACCGAAGGCGACGTTTCTTCCTGAATTGAGCAGGGAACGGATGGTTTCATGGCGGCTGAGGAATGCGCTCTCTACCAGCTTTTTTGTGATGGAAACGCTGTGTTTGAATCTAATTATAGCACAGTGGGGTTTTCATGAAACCTATGTGGAGTCATCTTCTTCAAAGTAGCTACACTGGGACACGCGAGACATCCTCTCATCTCTGCTGTCCAGTTGGGGGGGGGGGGGGGGGTTATGCCACCATTATGTTTTAGAATTGAAGATAACATCACTGTTTTTACAATGATGGTGAGTTGGGGGGGTCGACATAGAATTGCCTGGTATGAAACAGAGCCCCCCACATTTCAGCTGGGGAAATGCAAGAAAAATCACTGTAGCAGCCAGCCAGATGAGAGACTCAGCACCAAGCTGCTGCGCCACTCCATTGATACCTGCGAATGATGTCATCATGCTGAAGGTGTCAGCCACCCCCCCATACCCAGCTCACTCATTATCACACACACACACACATCTCAGTGGGCGAATTTACAGTGTGGTGGGGTGTGTTTAGGTGGAGAGGTGGCGTTTGGACAGATGGTTACGGTTCACGGCTGACAAGCCGGGAAGGTGATTTCCACTGCAGCGAGGGCTCGATGAGCGTCGCTGAACCTCTGACTGTCCCCAAATAATGACGTGGGGATGCAGCCGCTCTGTCCTGGCTTCCTTCACATGTTGTCAGCCATGAAGCTGCCTCCAATCCATTGTCAGCCAGTGACATTTATAAGCTGCCAGGGTTAAAATCTATTTTACCGTTTGCCAGGTCACCTTTTAAAGTATGACATTATCTTTAATATTACAAAGGCTTAAATGACAGATGTTGAGAAACGACGGAATTTTCAGGATATGTCATTGGACGTAATTAGGCCGAATTCTTTTAATGTCAGGCTGATTTAGCTCATCTGCCCCCAAGCAGCGACTGCAGCGGGGATATCAACTTTAAACTTGCTTCGAAAGTGTCTGTCCCGGTGCTTTGTCTTTCGTATGTCTTGTGTCAACATGACTTAGCCTCTCCTCCACCCTCTCCCCCACGTCTCTGCAGTCAGACAGTGGACCTGCTGATGCAGGAATCTGGCTGCAGACTGGAGCACCCCTCAGCCACCAAGTTCCGCAACCATGTCATGGAAGGAGAGTGGGACAAGGTTAGTGTCAGTTTGCCATGCTTAGCTCATGCCAAGAATTCTGATCAACACTAAACCCGAGTCCCTTTGTAATCTAGTGTCCGTACTATTAAAGGGAATCTGGGATTCTACATCAAGAAAGGAGTTAAAGTACAGTTTATGTGTGTTGACAGAACTGACCTTTTTCAGTAGTGACCTACAACAAGTATGACGTGTTTATTGTTTGTCTATGACAGTGTGATGCAAAGTAATCTGTAATTAGGTCAATAGGGTTATGAGAGTTTATGGTGTTTTTTCTCAGCTCTGACTAGCACAAGAGCATCACTGTATCTGAAATGAAACTTTGTTTTTCCCACTATTGATTGTGGAGGTGGCAGTTTTAGTTCACATTGCCTAACAAAAAAAATCCATAATGGTCAAATTCTGTGGCGTGAAGCAAGTGGTTCTCTATCAATTTATAGTCACATATTGACGATATGTTCTAGTTTTTTTCTGTTGGAGTTCAACAATAACAAGACATCATTATTGGCTGATTTTGCAGTAGGTTCAGTATCATAAATGGAAGACCCTGTCTGCACACTTTCAGGTGTTACATTAATTGTTTTTTAAATCACTTGTGTTTGTATTTATTACTCTGCTCTGACAGCAATATAGCCACAATTGTGAACATTTTTAACTGAGACTTACAACAGTGCACTGATTATATTTGTGAAACATTATAGAAATGTATGTTCTCTGCAAGTCCTCGTGATATCGGCACATAAACTCTCCCCTCATCGTGGAAGCTTCTTTCACTAAATGACCAGAGGATGCGTCTTACTGTATGATCATTTTTGTGTCCCTGTGCATGCATGGAAGCTGCTGAGCTAACCAATTCTCTCTCTCTGTCCTCTCCATCACCCTCCCTTTGTTTTGATTCAGGCTGAGAATGATCTCAATGAGCTGAGAGCACTGATGCATTCTCCCAATGCTATTGTGGTAAGCTCCCTTTGCCCAAACCTGAACCGGGCTGAATGATGGTCAGTCAGTTTAGCAGACGGAGGTTCCAGAACGACACGGGCATAAAGCAGCTCCCTGTGGTGGAGCACAAAAAGAGGAAATGTTCTAGATAGCAGCTAAGACAGGGCAGTGATCAAGTTTTACTTTAGTAAATATCTCTGTGAAACTTTTGTTATTCTGTCTTGTTTGATTGCTTTCTCTTTGTATTGTTAGAAACAAAGAGTTCAATCACCTTTATCACAAGAATCTAACAACCATCCATTTTCCTCTTCTGTGTCAGATTCTACCATTATGTTTTCCATTTTTGAAAGGACAAATGTGGCTTTTCACTTCAGTCAGTAGCTGCAGTGCAGATAGCCACTTTAGCTTTAGAGGTAGAGCAATTGTCAACATGACCATCAGAACAGTCCTAGAAAAGGCTCTCGACTTGTATCACGCGCACAGTCAGAGAGTTCAAAGATGTCTGTGTCTCTGTGCTTGTTATTTGTAGATTTGCGTGGGTGGTTGTTGTCTTGGATTTATGTGTAGCAGGTATAACTGAGCTTCCACCAGTTGTCAGCACTTTAGCGCATACCCGAGATAAGATGGAGATACTTAATGCCACAAATGTCAGCTGCAGCGATCTGTACACTCTTGACGTTGGGGGCGCCCGTGGGAGAGAATAGGAGTGGTAACGTTGACGTGACCATGTTTCATGTGCATGGCTTTAAATATATTCTGAAGATGAGAACCTGCTGACTCACAATATGCTGCCATCTGTTTCAGCTTTGATTGCTAAAGACATCATGAATCTCTTTGTGTGTCTTTCTGAATTGTAGCAATGCAGACCAGCTGCTGTTGGATCAGTCGTTGAAATCACATCTTATCAATATCAAATGAAACTTGACGCGGCGCTTCAAGCTTATCTATTTTCCCCCATCTGTCTGCCATCTCTGCTGGTCGTGTACGTTCTCTGTACCTACATCTCTCTTCTTCTGCTCAGCGTATGAAGTTCCTGCTGCTGCAGCAGAAGTACCTCGAGTATCTGGAGGACGGCAAAGTCCTGGAGGCTTTGCAGGTGCTCCGGGGAGAGCTGACGCCACTCAAGTACAACACGGATCGAATCCACGTACTGAGCGGGTACATCGCAGCTGCTTCATAACCTTTATTGAATCACGCGCAACCTGCCCACACGAATGCACACCTACCATCCATGTTTCTTTCAACAGCAGCATTGTGACTAACAATGTACTTAAAAAAAAAATCATGACATTTGATTTAAACAGAAAAAGAGAGCAGATTTTTTTTCATCTCGAGAGCAACTTTGATATTTCCTTATTTTTACCTGATATAAAGCTGATATGAGTGAAGGCTTCTGGCTGATTTCTTGATAAACTAATCAGTTAGTCACAACTGATCATTCAGCACTATGAACAGGCCTGTTTGTCCAACAGTATTGGTTTTCCTCAGGCTTTCTTCTTTGGATCACTTCTCCCCAATTGTGACCTCCAGGAAACCTTATCTGACCACATTTGAATACTTGTCAACAGTCCTGTCACTGATCAGTGTCTAATCATGTGTTGTCCCCTGTCTTTTAGGTACCTAATGTGCAGCCATGCTGAGGATCTTAGAGCCAAGGCAGAGTGGGAGGGTAAAGGCACAGCCTCGCGCTGCCGGCTCCTGGATAAATTGCAGAGTGAGCAGATATTTTGAAACACCTGCACCTACAGCAATGTCAACTGCCCACATCATATCTACAGACATGTTTACAGAGGTTTTATTGTTTGTTGCTGTCTTCCCTTCTTGCAGCATACTTGCCCCCCTCTGTCATGCTGCCCCCTCGACGACTGCACACGCTGCTGCGGCAAGCGGTGGAGCTGCAGAGGGACCGCTGTCTTTATCATAACACCAAGCTGGACAATAACCTGGACTCAGTCTCTCTTCTTCTTGATCATGTCTGCAGCAGGTTGGTTTGTTGTATTGTTTTAGTTTACTAAAAGCTTTGTATGTTTGTGTTTCCTATTTCAAACTTTGTTTTTTTTGTCCCATGTCACAGGAAACAGTTCCCCTGTTACACTCAACAGATTCTGACAGAACATTGTAATGAGGTTTGGTTCTGCAAATTCTCCAATGATGGCACCAAACTAGCCACAGGCTCCAAAGACACTACCGTCATAATTTGGCAAGTGGACCCGGTAAGTGTGAGGAAAAACAAACCGGAATATAGAAATGCATTTGTGGACGATAATCTGACTGAATCCTGTCATCTTGGTGTCCGTGTGCAGGAGAGCCACCAGCTGAAGCTGCTGCGGACCCTCGAGGGTCACGCCTACGGAGTTTCCTACTTAGCCTGGAGTCCTGATGACACCTACCTGATCGCCTGTGGACCTGACGACTGCTCTGAGCTCTGGCTCTGGAATGTTCAGGTGACAGTGCTGCACGGAGGCGTCATTTCTTTGTGTTGAATCAAGCACTATATATATATTTTAATGTTCATATCTTCATATGCTCGATCAGTTGTACTATAAATGTTACTGTAGAATAATATCAAAAATGATTCTTCGTGATGTCAGATGTCTAACTTGAGCTCAGTCAACGGATAGAGAAGAAAAACATGCCAGTAGCCTTCCATAGATTCTTTCGAGTGGGCTGTGTGTACTCGGTGACCTCTCCTTCCTCACCGATCCCCTCCCCTCTCCTCTTCTATGACTCGTCCCTCCCCCTCTCTTACTTAATGCTTCTTCTTGCTGTCTCCCTTCCCCCATTTTTGTCTCCTCTGTTTTTTTCATTGTCTCTGTCGTTACCTGGCTCCACCAGACGGGGGAGCTGCGGACCAAAATGTCCCAGTCCCATGAAGACAGTCTGACCAGTGTGGCCTGGAACCCCGACGGCAAACGCTTTGTTACTGGCGGACAAAGGGGACAATTTTATCAATGCGTAAGTAGAACAATTATTCTTTTACAACATAACGAGTTTCTTTCAAAATGACCATTTTTTAATGTGGGTTCAGGATTTAATCATTGTCGCATGTTTGTTAGGTTTTGTTACAAGAAGGAAATCACACTTTATCTCAGGAATGTGTTGAACAGCTGTTAACGTCTACCGGACTCACCCAATGATGATTGCCTTTTTCATTGTATTGATTTTCTTGCCATGAACCCAGTGAACTCACAGTGATGTGTTCTTTGTCACAGAGGAAGGTTTATGTGTTTACTGTATCTGTGTTCTTTGACAACAAAATGAGGCTTTCTGTAGATTTTAATGTATGTAGAGTGAAGTATGCTGGAAATAACCATCTAATTCAGACTGTCACATTGTCAGATTGTGTTTTGGTTCGACGATCAAATGAAAAATGACGGCCCGGGTCTGTGTGT